>OY978007.1:14127426-14533442 GCA_963854515.1 Pandemis heparana | reverse complement strand
GTATATTGCCATTGAATGCAACTTTATTAAAACGTTTATTATTTATAGTACTTTAAAAAAAAACTGCATGTATGGACTCAATTTGTCTTAGATGAATATTATATGAGATCAAAGAACAAAACTAGGCAGTTGTCGTATTTTTTATACCTCGCATTTAAAAGTTAATTTTTGCGTAACTAAACGCAGCGCAGTTACATTCTACGGGAGCTGTCATCGAGAAAATAAATGATTGGAAATACTATAGTTGCCTGCATTAGGCCACTATTGGCTGTGACTAATATGGACAATTCAAACATACAAATAGACTTGCAACCAATACTATTGGGATGACTCATTATGGCATAAGGATTAATTCCCGATTCGCCGGATTCATGTTCGTCAGAAATATTAATATACAATAAAATCAGTAGCTAAAGAAAGCACGAGGTTATAAAACGAGCTCTGGGTTAATGGAGGGGATCGTTTGCGCATCTGGTATAGAAGCGTCCCCCACCCGCTCCCGCAAATTTGGTCCGTATTTCGCTCTTGCGCAGGTATATCGCCAGCTCTTTTTACGTGCGTTGATTTGTATATCTATGGTTTTCATGAATCAAAACAAAAACCAGCGAAACAAGAATCCGACGAAACTATAATCCGGCGAATTGAGAACAAATCGACATAGTAAAACTTACGGTAAATACCCAACATCATGTCATATATCTCTTCGACGTCAAAACGTCTCAGGTCTTTTCCACACTCTGCTACGGTCTCCAAGGCAGCGATTTTCTTTTCGTCAGCGAATCGCTCGCATCGACGCATTAGCGCGTCAGGGTGGAACCTTACACTAGGGTCTAGAAATAGTTTGCGTAAGGTCTTCTTATAGCCCACTTCGGCTAAAGCGGATATAAGGGTCAGCTGAAAAGGTAAGGCGTTAAGTTATTATAAAAGAAAAGAACAGTTTTAATAGGATTAGTTGTGCTAAGTTTTGTGTTGTAAGGATAGGTTTCTTATGCCGAATTCGAATCGAATTCGTATGAAATATGTATAGATGAGACCCGCGCAAAATTTAAGGTTATCTTTCTTAGGGATCCGTCCCCAAAAGGCACTATTATTAAGACACCACTGTCTGTCTGTCTGTCAGTCACCAGGCTGTATCTCATGAACCGTAATAGCTAGACAGTTGAAATATTCACAGATGATGCATTTCTATTGCTGCTACAACAACATTTACTAAAAATCTATTTTTTCTGTCTATTAAGTATCACTACATAGTAGGTATAAAACAAAGTCGCTTTCACTGTCCCAATGTCCCTATGTCCCTATGTATGATTAAATCTTTAAAACTACACAACGGATTTTGATGCGGTTTTTTTCAATAGATAGAGTGAATCAAGAGGAAGGTTTATATGCATAATACATACATGGGCGGGTCACTAGTACAATATAAAATGACCTCACACTGCCTACATTTTACGAGCCGGATTCTGTTTTACTAACACTGGAATAAATTCTATTTACTTGCCCAATGTGTGCAGAACCCTCGGTGCGACTCGCACTTGGCCGGTTTTTGAAGTGAGAACTTCTCTAGCGGCGCTGAGCGCTTTTTGGGATGGATAAAAAATGATAATTTCGCGACAGACGTAAGACGGAGGGAGACTTTAAGCACCAGGATATCAGGATCCTCTAAGAGCTTATTTTGAAATACGAATGAATCGCGTTCGATTTTTGAAGTGTTTTTTTGTCGAGTCGTGGAGCAAAAGTACTATGGCATCAGCACATTGTTAGAGGTCTGTCAATATTTGCGTACGTTTTTTTTTGTAAGGTAATACGCGGGTTGAGCGTCATGGAAGTTACAACATAATCTAATCTAAGCTGCTGTTTTCACTTCTGTCGGCACTCCAGGAGTGCTACCTGTCGTTTTTTTTTATGTTTTCCATCTGTTAAGTTACTCTTTTAGTTTAGTTTGTTTTACATCTCGTTTACCTGAACATCGCCCGCTCCGTGTATCCTCTTATCCACACTGAGCACAGTATGTGCAAGTTTGTTGAGCCGCCCATTGGATTTCTCGTTCACGATGAAATTCTCTTCCGTCTGCCCATCGCTCATGCTCTTCAGTATTTGGCAGAGAAGTTCGTGTTTCAGCGGGGTTTTGCTATACTTCTGAGCTAGGTTACAGAATTCGTTGACCGCTTCTTGTAGATTGTCTCTGTGGACGGAGAAGTAATTGCTGTTGACTGTTTCGTATGCGTATTCTGCATATAAAGTATGGTTGACCTCTCAGCTGACAAAAGTAGTAACCACGCGGCCATACAAAATAAATAATTATATCGGGACTTTAGCTGCCTTTTTTTGGAAAATCTACAAAAAACTTTGGACTGTAAACGGGCCAAGCAGCGAGTTAGGGTGCGACCAAACCGCCGCGTATACGCAGTGACTTGTCGTATGCGTCACGTTTTCTAACCGTTTCTTAATACATTTTGTTGCGATTCCGTAACGTCACCGTTTTTTAACGCGCGGCGGTTTGGTCGCACCCTTAGTCGGCAGTGCTATGCGCCGTGATCACGATTCACAGCAATTAGTATTCATCTCTACTACTACCCACGGGACTACTTACTGCTTAAGGTGCACTCTCACTAGCGGGTCGAGCAGCGAGTTACTCGGTCGGCAGTTCATGCATCATGTTCGCGAGAGTGCCATGCGCCGTGGTCACGATTCACAGCAATTGGTATTCATTTCTACTACTACCCACGGGACTACTTACTGCTTAAGGTGCACTCTCACTAGCGGGCCGAGCAGCGAGTTACTCGGTCGGCAGTTCATGCGTCATGTTCGCGAGAGAGCCATGCGCCGTGGTCATGATACACAGCAATTGGTATTCATCTACTACTACCCACGGAACTACTTACTGCTTAAGGTGCACTCTCACTAGCGGGCCGAGCAGCGAGTTACTCGGCCGGCAGTAACGCAGTGAGGTCAACAATTCAAACATGCGCCGTGTCTGCGCGGGAGTGCCATGCGTAGCGGTCGCGTCGAGAAGTCGCCAACAATTCATTGATATGTTGCGACCGCCGACGATTCGCCTGAAGGAAACAATTGAATTGCAAATCTAACTAATATTATAAACTAGCGACCCGCCCCGGCTTCGCACGGTATATTATGCATGTATTATAAACATAAACCTTCGCCTTGATTCACTCTATCTATTAAAAAAAAACCGCATCAAAATCCGTTGCGTAGTTTTAAAGATTTAAGCATACATAGGGACATAGTGGCATAGTGACATAGGGACATAGGGACAGAGAAAGCGACTTTGTTTTATAATATATAGTGATGCGAAAGTTTGGATGGATGGATGGATGTTTGTTTGTTACTCAGTCACGCCAGAATGGCCCAACGAATCTAGATGAAATTCGTCACATAGATAGAGAAAAGTCTGGAATAGCACATAGGTTACATTTTAGCCCGGAAAATTCCCGCGGGATAGCGATAAAGGAATTCTTTGCAGACGAAGTCCATTAAATCTAAAGAAATCTTTCATCCCTACTAATATCATAAATGCGAAAGTAACTCTGTCTGTCTATCTGTTACGGTTTCATATTTTATTCGCCTGAACCACTGAACTGATTAGAATGAAATTTGGTGCCGAAATAGTTTCAGTACCGGGGAAGGACATAGAATAGTTTTTATTCCGGAAAATCACATAGTTCCTGTGGGTTAGTGATAAGCGAATGTTTTTTAAATAAATAGCACCTTAGATATACTTTACCTTTTCTTTGACTGCTCGTTGATTAAATCAAATGCTCTTTCTATCTTCTTCCTATACACCATGAGCGTAGCAAAGTCAATAATCTTGTACTCGTCCAGCGTGAAGTTAGGCGACGACTTGTTCAGTTCAGCCAATGACGCCTCGGCTAGTTCGAGCTCGCCCGACTTCACGTGCAAATCAAATATGGCCGCTTTCATACCAGCTGACAGGAATACCTAAAAAATCAAGATTGAATATTTTGAAAAACCCCAGATGAATGTAGAACGTTATTGACGATCAAAAACATTTTATCAAATTTATGGCAAAAATGCCTTACAACATTTTGGAAAAGAGCTGATACTCGTCATACTGCACACAGAAAGAGAGGGAGAGAGACATTGATGTCAAACTTATAAGGGTGTTAGGTACCACATCAATCGATCGATCATCGATCGATGTCATCGATCAACATCGATAGATTACGATCGATTAGTGTGGTAGCTTTGGCTGATCGACGGATAAACTAATTGATCGACGTTGTTCGATACCATCGATCGGCATCGATCGATTAGTGTGGTCTAATAGGATGTCGATCGACGTCGACAGTTCCACATTCTACCATCGATCGATAGGCCTAGTTACCTACTAGACCTATCGACCTATCAGTCTAGTTCAGCCTTTCCCAAAGTGGGCGATAACGCAGGTAAGAGACTCAGAAAAAAAATGGGGGCGTTGTGTAGAGAGAAGTAGGTGAAAAAATGGGGGCGCTAAAAAATAATTTATTCTCAAAGTGGGCAGTAGACAAAATAAGTTTGGGAACCCCTGTCTAGTTACTAGACTCTAGTAGAAACTATCGATCGACGTCGACAGTTCCATCCATTGATCGATAGGTCTAGTTACCTACTAGACCTATCAACCTATCGGTCTAGTTACTAGACTCTAGTAGAAATTGTCGATCGACGTCGACAGTTCCATTGTACCATTGATCGATAGGTCTAGTTACCTACTAGACCTATCAACCTATCGGTCTAGTTACTAGACTCTAGTAGAAATTGTCGATCGACGTCGACAGTTCCATTGTACCATTGATCGATAGGTCTAGTTACCTACTAGACCTATCAACCTATCAGTCTAGTTACTAGACTCTAGTAGAAACTATCGATCGACGTCGACAGTCCCATTGTACCATTGATCGATAGGTCTAGTTACCTACTAGACCTATCAATCTATCGGTCTAGTTACTAGACTCTAGTAGAAACTATCGATTGACTGATCGATAATCGATCGATGGTGTGGTAACACCCCAACACCCCGCTTTTTGCGTCGGGGGTGAGAAATAGTATTTAAACAAATAAAAACATAACTAGCTAAAAAGGTAAGAGCTGCGAACAAAAAGTCAGTTTCTTAGTTTAAACAATCACAAACATTTATCTTCACTTGTTTAACACTATAAAACTTACCCCTTCCTTTTCGCATTTTTGCACAATTTCTCTCGCCGCCGCCAAGTTGCCATCCCTGCAGTACTGCTGCAGTAACCGCCTTAACACGCCCCGTGTGTTCATACCTTTAGCCTCTAATTCGTTTAGATGCGCTTTGAGTGACTCTTCGTCCATTTGTTTCTAGATAGTAGAAAAGTTTCTACACTCAGGGACATATTTAGCGGAACACCAATAAAAAGTGTGGGTAACTATTTTTTTTTTTTTTTTTTTCTTTCTGGTCAAGCATTAAGTATGCGTTTTGCTAACTTTTTTTTTGTGTTCCGCTAAATATGTCCCTGAGTGTATTACATGAAAGAGAACACACCTTCTTTCGCTTCAAAGAATTCAGGCGCAAGACAAACTTCGGCCCGAAAAAAATGCTCAGAGTACCGGGACGAGATTTGAACGCGCTTTCAAAGCAATACGCGCCAAGCCTTATGTAGGAACTAAACTAGACGTAAACTGCAAGTAAACTGGACCACCTGCACTCCCGACCACGGGCCTTACCATGACGTCCTAATTCCGACTCGGTTCAAGTTTTAGCTGTCACTTTAAATATGGATCTGACAGCGAGCGAACCTAAACTGAAAAGCATTAAGACGTCATGGTAAGGCCAGGCCTCCGCATAAGTTTATCGCTTCGCTTGTATAGTGGCGTGTGGGGCCATCTAGCGCAACCTATTAAGAGGTTGCATCCGTGCTGAGCTCGCAACGTCGCATTTTTGGTGATTTTTGCGATTATTTCACAGAAATTGAATGAAAGTATCAAATATCCGTCTGTAGTGCACTTCGTTTTTAGTGTATTAATGTGTCCAATGCAATGATTAAACGTGATGGACTTTTATTTTCGTATTAAAGGGATAAAATACTATATCTCGTTTAATAAGAAAATAAAAGTCCATCACGATCAATTATTGCATTAGACACGTTAAAACACTAAAAACGAAGTGCACTACAGACGGTCATTTGAAACTTTCATTCATTTTCTGTGAAATAATCGCAAAAAATCACCAAAAATGCGACGTTGCGAGCTCAGCACGAATGCACCCTCTTAACAAGTTATGATTCCTGCGCTCCAAATTACATTAGAACAGACGTAAGAAATTATGTGCCACTTCTATTTTTTAGATTATTTGTTTTTTATAGCAATGCGCCTGCTCAGCGAAAATTAAGTTTTTTTTTTCAGTTTCCTAGTTTAACAAATTTCCGTATACCGGATTGTAATATCACAAAACACACATTAAGTACATTAATTATTGTAATATTTAAATGAGTTAAGATAAAACGTACGGGGTGTGGTATATGTTGAGCGAATATTTCCGCCTCGTCGACCAATCTTTCGTCGGTTATTGCTATAATATCTTCGCGAAAAGCATGGATTGTGTTCTCCCCGAAGGTATTGGGCAGATTCGATATGCAGAAGTCGGCAGCCGCATTAGATATCCTTGTAGGAGTCTTGGCCAATTCCTGCAATTATATTTAAAACATAATGTTCAAAACCTCATAATTGGCATTATATAATAATATTGATAGGTACTTCGAGAATTATAATTTATGAATATGCCCCTTGTTTGCCTGGGTGCTTCGATTAATCTGATTTAACTGCAAGTGATTTTGTCCATTCGCAAAATTTCCCACTTTATTTTTTCTCAGTATGTTATTATCCTTTACGATTTTTATACCACAAGCGAATATCCCATTCGCAAAATTACCAAATATCTTTTCTAGTCAAATTCGATTTTCGGTAAATTAATCGAAGCACCCGTTTAAGGCACTAGATAGGTTAGGTTCGTTAGTTATCTTCAGACGCCCGAAGGGCAAAACGCTCGGAAATAGGAGCCTCGCTAGCGAAGCTCCGTCGAAGATTTATCACAGCCAATAATAAAAAAATATTGCAAAATTTTGCGAATGGCTAATTTTGCGTCTAAATAACCTTTCATGAAATTTACCAATTTTAATAATTTATTTATTTAATAAAAAACTACAAACCTTTACAATATTCACGACGTCGGTCAGATCATCTTGAATCTTCTCATGTTTCATAAGTACACATAGAAACCTTCCCGCCCAGTCCTTGTTTTTGTCCAGGGCTTTCTCTGTAGCATCCTCTAGTATGTGAACTGTGGACTTGACATCCATACTGGTTAAGTACCCTTTTACGAGAGGCTTCAAGATTTTCTCTACGTCGACTTTGCCTTTGAAAAGTTCACCTGTAAATAGAAGAGTTAATGTTACTGAAAAGAGAAGATACAGGAAGGGCTTGTTGCGTAACAACCACGTTACAACGTAACATGAAACTTTGGTATAATGAAATGCAGGATGCTTTAATAATCTAGGCCAAGTTCGAGATTAAATTTGAGATTACACTTGCTACCGTGCCCCGATAAATCCGCTCCTGATGAAACCTACATGATTTATCTTGCAAGTTTAAACTGAGCTTTATTCAGTCGGTAAATAATTTAAATAACCCAGCAGCGCTGTAGCGTTCCGTTAGGTTCGCTCGCTGTCAGATCCATACTAAAAATGACAGCTAAAACCTGAACTGAGCTTGAATAGTTAGCGGGAATAGTTGTTAGGGCGACACGCCACTACAACCTAGTGTCATCACTACTAACTACTAAGCATGGAGTATTGCCTCGGTCGTAATGGCTGCATATAAAAAACACCGGGTAGCACTCCGGGAGTGCCGGCAGAAGTGAAAACTACACACACCACACGCACACTGGCGCAAAAAGAAAAAAAAAACTTTTTCAACACGAGATTCGAACTACGGTCACTTAAGAGAACGCACTGTTATTCCACACCTTATACCACTAGGGCAAACGCACATACGTCAAGGTGACGAAATTAACGTACACTTCAAAAATCGAACGTGACTCTAGCTTCATTCATATTTCAAAATAAGCTCTTAGAGGATCCTAATACCCTGCGATGGTACTTAAACTCTCTCTCCGTCTTACGCCTGACGCGAGTTTAAATTTTTTTACCCATCCAAAAAAGTGCCTAACGCCGCTAAAGTTTTCACATCAAAAATTAAAATTACATATTTCACTAGCGGCTCTGACTTGACCGGTTTGCAGCAAAGTCTCCATCATAGGAGTGAGCACGGACGTCACCGAGACTCCAGCGTCTTGGAATTTCTTCATGAGGTTCTGCGCCGACGTGAAACTGACGAACGGCAGAATGTACTGCATTATAGTGTCGTAGTCGGGCTTTACTTCCAGTTGGATCATTGTTGAGAGGGTGTTCATTATCCCTAAAAAAATAATTAAAAAAAGTACGAGTTACAACTTCGTTCTCGTTGAAGAATAAAAACATTTACTTAGTTAAGTATACAGAAAGAAGGGGAAGCCTTTGCACAGCAGTGGGACACTATGATAGGCTATTAAAAAAAAAGTATACCATGGCTATTTTTAAAAATCCTTCTAAACTACACCTTCATGATAATCAAGGCATATTACTGCAAATGTTTTCTCTGGATTTCCAAATAATAGAGAAACGAATGTAAGAGGAACCAAAATTATTGCTATTTTCAAGCATTTTACTTCAATAAAATTCTACACATAAATATTGGAGTCAATCTTCTGTTGTTGTTGTTTGTCTATCAAACAGCCTGCAATACTTACTATGGAACCTTCAAAGGTGTTATCTAGGTGAAAAACTTAAGTAAATGACCTGTGTGTGAGTAATGTGTGTAAGTAGACAAATTGACGTTCCAATTTAGAAAAATGACCTAAGTTCCATATCAGTTCTACTAAGTACATACAACAGGTAATATACTTAAGAGCGTGCATCCCTACTGAGCTGGCAACGTCGCATTTTTAGTGATTTTTTGCGATTATTTCACAGATAATGAATGAAAGTTCCAAATTTCCGTCTGTAGTGCACTTTGTTTTGAGTGTATTAATGTGTCCAATGTAATGATTAAACGTGATGGACTTTTATTTTCGTATTAAAGGGATAAAATACTATATCTCGTTTAATAAGAAAATAAAAGTCCATCACGATCAATTATTGCATTAGACACGTTAAAACACTAAAAACGAAGTGCACTACAGACGGTCATTTGAAACTTTCATTCATTTTCTGTGAAATAATCGCAAAAAATCACCAAAAATGCGACGTTGCCAGCTCAGTAGGGATGCACGCTCTTAAGTTTTTCACCTATAATATATTTTAAATAAATATTTACTATGTGGAATTTAGTACGCCAATTGTCTTTTAGTAAAGTAAATAGACTAGAGTCATACCTTTTTCCCCATAAGTCTTAGACGTGTGAATCAAAATGGGCCAGAAGTAGTGGGGTCTCAGGGGCATTCCTTGCAACTTCATGCGGCCAAACAGGTCCAATGCTAGTGGCACTTTGGCCTGCTGCAGGGCCGCTTCTGCCGCGTTCTGCAGCGCGATAGGGTTACGCCCTGATGTCATTAGTTCATGAGTCACGTGACCTATTATGCTAGATGGCTGGAAGGAAGCACGTTACATTGATGATTTCTTAACTTTGCCTTAATACTTAAACTTAAAACATATTTGTTTTGACTCAAATAATATTAAAATGTTTCTTAGCAACTTTTCGATTAAAATGATTATTTGGAGAGATACCCCCCTTATTCATAAACGCTCTATAGGTTTCTGCTATTAGCAATCGTTTGTCCTTATCTGTGAAAGGTAAATGTCAAAGTGACAGATAAGGACAAACAATTGCTAAGTTAGCAGAATAGAACAGAGCGTTTATGAATAAGGGAGATAGTCTCCAACAGCTTTCAAATTTGTGCCTTAGCAGAGAAGTTGGGTTTTGTTAGAGGACAACTATTCTATTAGACAGGTTTCAGTTTTTAAACTGATCTAGCATTAACTATAGTAACTTTATACTCACAATAGAAGCCTTAACGCAGTCTCTAACTAGACTCCGTCCGTGCAAACCTTGATCATCCTTAGGCCCAAAGGCAGGCAGCGGCAGACTTTTGTAAATCTCTAAAGCTGGCATAGGATGGTTCTGGAACACAAGCAGCGTGCACACACTCTGCATGTATGGAGATATTGACGGTGAGTTCATCGTTTCTTTTGGCAGATAGCGTAGGACCTATGGACGGAAAGAAATTTTATCTTATATGCATTCAATGGATGGATTAACTAAATACAACAAGGATGGCTAATTTAGCATCTACAGTTTGTCATAATTTCATATTATGTATAATATCTTTATGTAATGTAATGTCCTGCCTTTTGAAGTGAAAATATCTTTAGCGGCGTTGGGCACTTTTTTGGATGAGTAAAAAACGTTAAACTCGCGTCAGACGTGAGATGGAGGGAGAGTTTAAGTACCAGGATATCAGGATTCTCTAAGAGCTTATTTTTAAAATCCGAATGAAGCTAGGGTCGCGTTTGATTTTTGAAGTGTAAGTTAATTTCGTCGCTTTAACGTATGCGCGTTTGGCCTAGTGGTATAAGGTGTGGAATAACATTGCGTTTGTCTCAAGTGACCGCAGTTTAAATCTCGTGTAGAAAAAGTTCTTTTTTTTCTTTTTGCGCGGGTGTGCGTGTGTGTAGTTTTCACATCTGCCGGCACTCCCGCAGTGCTACCAGGTGTTTTTTATACTACAAGAAGGCAAACAAGTAATTGACGATTACCTGACATTATTAGTTTTTTGTACCTTAGGTATAGGATCATATTTTCCAATAGCCGCAAGCGTTTTAACAATTTCCATTATATGGGTCTCCTGAAACTCTAGCCCACTTTGTCGTGCCTTCTCCATTTCCTGCAGAAGCAGATCTTCTTTCCTGTTCCACGCTAACCCCTTCGCTACTGCTGTGTAAGTGTTTATGCTACTCTCAAATTTTAAAGACTTCATCATTGTCAATACTTCTTGGACGTTTTGAAGCTTCCTGTGCAAAAAAAAATAGTTAACAACAATTTGGGGATAGGAGACACCTCTTATATAAATAACATGACCTCTTTCATTTATTTTTTGTTTCTATTGGTGGGACCTTAATTCCAACTCAGTTCAGGTTTTAGCTGTTATTTTTAGTATGAATCAGACAGCGAGCGAACCTAAACTGAATCGAATTAAGACATTATGATGTCTTACTATGGTAAGGCCTTTGATTATGATAAAAAACTATGTAA
This sequence comes from Pandemis heparana, assembly GCA_963854515.1. Lineage (NCBI taxonomy): Eukaryota > Metazoa > Arthropoda > Insecta > Lepidoptera > Tortricidae > Pandemis > Pandemis heparana. The sequence goes on along the minus strand of OY978007.1, from coordinate 14,522,114 downwards.
AGGAGAGTGGGAGATAGGGACAATTTATTTTTAGCATGAGGACACTGTGTGAGAAGCACAGAGATAGTTTCTTATGAGTTTGGCTGTGGAATAGCAAGGCCTGAAAGGCTCCATACTTCATGTGACTCTTCAGATATATTTTTTTAAATGCTCACCCTGCCTTCCCCTGACAGATGATTAGAGAGTTAAAAATGCTTTCCGTCGCTGGGAAATTTTGCGCCTTCATGTTTGATATTACTTCAGTTGCTTGATTTACATCACCTACCTGAAAATATTTGATAATCTGATAATCTGAATGTTTACAATGAATGATGTTTGTTGAATGTTGGCAAAAATGAACAAGAGAGGTAATTAGCTGATACGAGTCTGTGCAGTGGCGTTACTACAACGTCAGGGGCCCGCAGCAAATTCATCAGATGGGGCCCTTCCTCACTATAAAGAAGTGTTTCATCTTCCCTTCTGTGCTTCAAGGCCAAGCCAGTTCGGGGCCCCGTAGAGCTGGGGGCCCGTGGCATTTTGCCAGCCCTGCCACACTATAGTTATGCCAGTGGCGATGTGGGTTGTGAACATGATGTTGAGTTTTCTGGTATCAGAAGACACACCGCACCAGCATTGTGCTATCATCATCATCATCATCATGTCAGACGAAAGACGTCCACTGCTGAACATAGGCCTCCCCCAAGGCTCTCCACTCAGACCTGTCTTGTATTTTCTGCATCCACTGCGATCGAGCAAGTGGGCCACTTCAGTTTCACAATTCTTCTGGCTATGTTGGTAACCTTAGTTCTACTGCGGATATCATAATTTCGGAGAGAAACCCCGAGCATAGTAACTATATTGTGTGCTTGGTGGTGAAGATTCTAAACAAAAATATTTATAAAACTAACATACCTCTCCAAGAGCTCTCAAAATGAGTTCATATGTGGTAATATTAGGTGTCACTGGTGCCATTTGTTGTAAAAATAAATCCACTTTCAGACCTCTCTTGTTGGCAATGTAGACACGCAGAAGCTCATTAAAATGGTCCACTGTGAACTTTGTGTGTGGTCTGAAAATAACAATAAGAAAACAAGTTAGTTATTGGAGTTCTCTGTATTTTTCTCCGTATTTGTAATTTTTAAACTCACTCGTCTGCCCCTAATATATTAATCCTCTCATCAAGTCAAAGGTTGACTAGAAGAGATCCCTTAAAGGGATAAGTCCACCTTTATGCATGTATCTCAGTGTTTGTCAATTGTATTTCTTTTATGTTGATTTTGGACAGTAATGAGTTTACATACATACAAACATTAACATTGATTATTATTACATACAACACTATTGATGTTCCTAGTCATTATTGGAACTCTTCACTTTAAAATACAAAATATGAATAAATTTCTAGTTATCTTACTTAATTGTACTCCATACTTCTTCCACCAAGTTCATCCTCGAAGCCGGTGTTTCATCTGGCAACAACTCTGTACAACATTGGATTAACAGTAACCCCTGCTTCTTTGATGAGAAGTTTAACTCTTTTACTTTAGCTAGGACTCGCATAAAGTCATTCTTATATACTCTATTCTTCTGGTGAATATCCGAGGATAAATTTGCTACCAATTTCTCCAGCAGTTCCTCTGATGTTATAGGAGATATCTTAGTATTAGTATTGACTTTTTGTAGGGGCCCAGAAGATATGTGTAATTCATTCGTTGTGTGATTAACTTTTGCTAAATGTGAAGTAGCAAAGGACCTAAAATATTAAGGTAAAGTTAATTTAAAATGTATCCGTAGTCAAAAGAAGTATTAGGCAATAGTAAACAAAACATAACCTAGAACAATTTGTGTTGCATTGACAAAGTGTTGGCGTGAAGAGCCGCTTTTCACGAATCAAAAACTTTTTGAATAAAAGAGATCTTGTTGATGAACTTGCAATTTTTATACAATGCCTGGTCAACATTTTCACAGACGTAATTTTCTAATTCAGAAACATTGAAATTTAAAGTCGACCGCTTGACAGCCAGTGACAGACGTCGTCACGTCTCACGTCAGTTTAGACTTAAGTGTTTTAATTTTTTTATTATTATTATTATTTATTCATAGACAAAAGTTCCATTCACAATTAATAACCAAGTTGATTCATGAAATTAAAAAAAATACAAGTGTTTCCGCAAGCCCGACCACTTTATGACAATGAAGCTCTCGTCATAGACATGTGTGGGAGGATATTTGAGGTACCAAATTGTGTCGTGTTATTCATCACGGTGCCTGTTTTTTAGCGTTAGTACATCAGCGAGCTCAAACCACAAATATTTAGACGCTTCTCACATTCACAATTAATTGGGTTCTAAAGTTATAAAGTTCATTACAGATTTTAAGTCCTTTAAATATTAACTTACAAATACAAAAAGTTAAGTACAGTACAAAATAAGTATGTATTAAATTTAATGAGTTTCTGTAAGGAGATCCAGTAAATTTGTAAGCCTTTGCAGAATTGAAAATCTGAAAACTTGTATTAAAATATCATTATTCTTTCGTCATTATTTTGAAATTCATTCTATTCATTCAACTCCTGTTTCTTGTAAAATCTGGAACATTTATCTTGTCCACTGGCACTGGTTCACGTTTTTGGTTTCAGAAAAGACATGTACCGCTATTTCACGTCGTATCTGAAAGTAACTCTATAAATATAAATATAAACTTTTACCTAAGTCTAAGGCCGGCTACTCACACGTGCACATATGTATATTCGCAACATAGATTAAACATTTTAGTATCTTTTAATCTCTTTTATTCGCACATTGTATATCTGCACAGATATGTGCGAACTTCTATACAATATGCGAATATATGTGCACGTGTGTGCCCGGGATAAATCGTTCGTCCAGAAATTCTCGGAATTCTGGGGACGCAGTGCGTCTGAAACAAAAAAACAAAAATGTCTGATGATAACCTGAACGCAGCTTTGTAGTGAAACAGAATTTGTTATATTGGCAACATTTGAGACAATTGTCTATGGTTTCAGTTTTCTTCATATGTTGTCACTACTGTAAAAAGCAACTTCAAGGCATTGCGCATAACGAATTTCACAACACGTGGCGCTAGTGTTCCATTCCAAACAAGGTTGTCAAATTGTCAATCGTGCGGTTTCGTGCGTGAATGTGGAGTGTTTTGTGTTGTGAGTGAATGGTGCTTGTTGGTCGTGGAAAATTATTGCCTACTGCCGCTGTTATGCGGTAAGTTTCTCTTCATTTTACGATATTTGTTTGCGTATTTTAAATAATTTTGAACCAACATTAACAAGAAAGTAGAGCCGCCATACATTGAGTTGCTGTCATCGGCCGTTATTTGACCGCCATCGCCCAAGCTACCGACTGGCGACTCCGCCTTTTTCTGAATAGCCTAGCATTTACCTTACTTTATTATTTGAGGAATGAGGAGTGCCTTGTATCATGCTTAGTGATTTGCACTTTTCACGCGTGGTGATCTAACCTTTGATAAGTTTAATGCTACAGTACAGTCTATAAACTTTCAAGTTTTGGAATGATGTTGCCGCTTCGGTGGTGATTCACGTCACGATACAATAATTTCAATCATTCGCGTTTTTTACAACTTTGTAATTCTTATTGGTATTACCTTGGGAGTTTACGTGACTACGTCGTCATAATAAATAAATTACTAGTAATTGGCACTCTATACCAACTGCTACTGTGCGTAGTGAAGCACAATTGCAGTTTGCCGGTTGTTATGCAAATAAGTATTGGCTGAAGTAGAAACTTGAGATATGAGTAATTAAAAACGTACTCTTAGCATGAACACTAAATCCGGAGCTTCAGAATATATTTTCTTCGCTAAATCTAGGTACACATTCTTGATACGTAAATTCTTCAACCTAAGAAAGTAGTCTTATGTAGACAAGTATCAAACGAAAGTACGAAAAATATGCAACTACCTAAATGAGGTATAGTAAGATATTGCAGTTTGTAATTGTGGTTTTACTAATAACTCCAAATACAGGTTATTGTAATTAACTTATGCAAAACTAAAGGTAAATTTGAATATTTGCAAGCTTAGCTATCAACAATCTACCTATCAATGGTTGAATGAGGAAAAGTGTTGTTTAGAAAGTTTTTCCTTCCTGCTATCAAAAGTTACTCAGGAAGATTTATTTGAAGCAGGAAGATTTATTTTTATGTGCCACTGCTGGATACAGACCTACTCTTAGAATAGCTAGTGGTTTAGTTCCCTTAAAGTAAAAATTCTTCTTCTTTTTATTTCTGGCGTTACAAGTCGTTATAGCGACGACAACTTCGCCAATGTGAGGGTAAAATTTTCTTAAAATAAAATCTTGTGACAAAATGTCGGCAACATTGTACGGTAACATGGTCAAAGACCCCCCTCCCCCCTGTCGGGCTCTTAGCCAACGGACAATGATATCCCTCGAATACTGCCAGGAAATCATTAGCCGTTGCCTAGGGTGCACCAGACCAAGCACTGCTCTTCCCCCTGGACGGATCCAGAAACAAACCGCAGCTCTTGGCCACACGTGGAGGTAACCCGACACGCACCCCAAAGTAAAAATTGACTTTGTGTGTTGAATTATGGTAGATCAACTATTTCTTGTTTTTATTAATTTGGTCTCATCAGCGAGAGGACAAAAGTAGTACAGTTTGTTTGAAGAAATGTTGTGTTTCATTATATTAACACATTTAGAAATACATATTTTTATTTTTTATAAGCCTTTTTATTCCGAATTCGCTACAATTTCAGTAAGTACATGTTGTTGTTGCTGTTATTGTCGTTTATTTATTAAATTGTCGCGCAATTCGGCGTGCCTCATGGCATAGGCCTCCTCCGTGTACTGGAGGGTTTGGGCTATAGTTCCCACGCGCGCCCAGTGCGGATTGGGAACTTAACACACACCATTGAATTTCTTCGCAGATGTGTGCAGGTTTCCTCACGATGTTTTCCTTCACCGAAAAGCTCATGGCAAATTACAAATGTAATTTTCGCACATAAATTCCGAAAAACTCAGAGGTGCGAGCCCGGGATTTGAACCCACGACGCTCTGCTTGGGAGGCCACAGGTCAAACCACTAGGCTACAACTGAGAAATACATATTATGGCTTGTTAATTTTAAATCTATGTAATAATTTTATCAATAATGCATACCGATATATTGTAATGCCTACTATTTTAATTTAGGCCTACTCCAAATCTGTGTTTTTTGTAGTGTTGCTAAGTAGTGTTTCCATATCTGGACACCTGAGGCTTATCAACTCTTGTAAATAAAGCTCTAATATTATCTCTGATAACATGTAACAATATATTCTGTGGTTAATGATTCCTTATCAACATTCTCATTAAGAAACCTAGATAACCAAACTGTCTAGAGCTGGAGACCAAAGTGCATTCATTTTTCATCACTACCTGATTCCCGTAGGTACCTAACACCTTTATAATTTAGTAGCATGTCAAAAATTACCTTTTGCTATTACTGGGCTATTGGGCTTAAAAGTAACTAAATGTTGAAATTTTAACATAATCACTGCCACCAACGCATATTATATTTGTTTTCCTGACTTTCACCCAGTGCTGCTGTAATAATTTTACAGGTATTTGAAACGCACATGTGCGTCTGAGGCACCCTAAGAAGCCTCGGGTTTGGTAGCTGACAGCGAATGTGTTAAAGCCATAGCAAATGTTTATTGGATTACTAGATCCTATCCCGCTTGGAGTCAGATGTCCGACATTCAAGTCAACAGACTTAAATGATGCAGATTTAGGGAACATGCATATCATAATCTGTCCTATAGTCATTGGTTTTTATGCATTTCGCAGTGCACTGCAGACACTTAGTTGCCCTTGAAGAAACCATGGAATTGCCTTCAAATTTATTTTTGTAATTCAACGGTATTTATAGTGGTCTTTTACAATCTCGTTTATTTTCCTTGCCCATTGAGCAGTGACGGTTCAGAGCAGAAAAACAAAAGCGCTAGTCCCAGATGATTCCAGAGATAGAGATAGCCTAATCTCTTTTCTAAGGCTTGATGAAACAAAAGATGTTCTCTGTTGACCAACACCAAGGACGTTTGAGATTTAGTTAAGTGTTGTGCGATTCGTCATGGGTGATGTGTAACAAAATGGGGCCGCAACTACCATATGTGCCGTCACGCGACAGTCCTAAGTAACAACTATATCTATACGTCGCTCATCATGGAATATTGGAATGTTGCTCACGATTCGTGTCAGTTACTAAATTTCCATTCTCGTCAACACTCGACCTAGTTGGCGATCTTCTGCTTGGTCGATAATTCATCGTACTATGCGGGTGCTGATGCAGATAATATTGGTTTTTAAAGTGCTAAACACGCTACTTTTAATTCCCCCATCTAGGTACTACGTACTATTTTCTCCCTAAACTAATTACCATAGAAATTAGATTGTTTCTCTCTTCTCTTGTCTAAATTTGGAAACTATCCGCCCGGCTGCAATGTACTTGCCAATTGGATCTTCATCTCTGAAAACTGCCATGACGCGTCCTATCAAAGCAAATTGTTTAGTTCGTTAAATTCAGGAAATTGGGAGCTGCGTCGGTAACGAACGAACAATGATCAGTTTCATAGGTCAAACAAGTATCTGACGTTATCTCAAACTTGTCGCCGTGGGTACTTATACTCTTGCCATGTAGGTACCTACTCCGAAATTCGATTTTCATAGTTCGTTTCCTGCCGTTCCGCTCATACTAATGACCATTAGTTTGAGAATGAGAGGGATGATACGATACGAACTTCGAAAATCGAATTTCGGAGTAGCTCCCCAGGCCTTATACTCCGAAATCCGATTTTCGAAGTTCGTTTCGTGCCGTTCCGCTCTCACTAATACTAGTTATTAATTTGAGAGTGAGAGGGACGGTGTGATACGAACTTCGAAAATCGGATTTCGGAGTAGCCCCCCTGGTCGTAGGAACCGACTGTTGCGTTGAGGTTGATAAAAGATTATCTATTTTGAGAGATTTTGTGACACTAAAATCCAGCACCGTTCAATTCAACAAGGATCGTAGGTACCTACCGACTAGTATGAAATTTATCGCGCGTTTAATTTACGTTACTCTGTCTTAGGGTGCGACCAAACCGCCGCGTATACGCAGTGACGAGTCGAATGCGTCGTTTTCTCACCGTTTCTTCATACATTTTGTTGCGATTCCGTAACGTCACCGTTTTCTAAGCGGCGGTGTGGTCGCACCCTTATACAAAATTTAGAACCTACTTTGATACTCAAACAACTGAAATTGCTTTTCCCAGTTAGACGGGAATGGTGTGACATGACTGCTGTCTGCAATTAAGATAAGCCGTCCAGCCCGGCTTCAAGCTGCCAAGCACAGAATACAACCCAGCCAGGATTTTAGAAAGCTTTTAACGACACCTTGATTACTCTGCTACCACCTGTCGTACTATTACTACTATTACTAGTTAAATACCTACTTGTTAAGCGGCATCGATTCCGGTGTACGGTTGAAGAAAATGAATCACGTACAGAGGAACCATTTCTCATACAATTTCCCAATAATACTTTGGTAGGTGTACGTAAGTCATTGTGACATTTTCAGTGAAAAGGTTCCAGTACACGATTCAGTTTTTTTCACTGTACCGACGTAAGCGATGTCAGCGGAAGCCTCGTATGCTCGTGTGCAGTCAGATTATGCGTGCTGCGTGTATCATTATATTAGCGGAAATCAGAAGTGGGAGTAGAGTTAAAATAAAATGCTGTTGCCGGCCAATCTTTTGAGGAAAAAATTGCACGAATTCCGCTGACATGAGCTCAGCACGAGTATTAGCTTTTCGATATGGTTTTTTCTTATAAGTTTCATTAACAATTTTAAACCGATTATTGATTTTGCTTCGTGTAGTTCTTGGTGTCAGTGTTAAAATTGAAATTAAGTTGAGTAGGTAAGTCTGTATAATGTTAACGTCCGATGTGCGAGGATAAAGCAATAATTAAATTAAATACCGTGAGCAAATTTTACCTGACTAAAAATAAACTAAGTACAGGTGTCTAGTCTTTTTTCATATTCTTTGCTATCCCGTCCAATCACTATCGTCGATCAACGTGATACAATTTCATATTCGTGACACGGACAGGGGTTCATTTGAACATAGGTACTTATTGCAAAGTAGCAGTAGTACCTATTGACTACTGACAGCCGTCGGGGGAATGATTTATCTCTAGATGTAAGAGATTTCGATGAGAAATCACGTAGGATATTTTTATACCCGGAAAGAGCAAAATCTGAGTATTATGATTGTTGTTAGATTTTTTGGGTAACATTGATCCAATAATATTAAGGAAATTTCATTACCGCAAAAAGTGAGAGCGAGATATGGAGCTAGGAATTCAATTTTGCTGTTCGCTGACTCGCGTAAAACTGGGAACCGGTTTTGGATAGTAAGCAATTTTCGCTATCGCTGCCGCTTTATGTTTAAGTACCGGTAAAGTCGGCGTCACAACAAGGATTGAGCTATCAATATCGACAGCTTTCAATACCAGCGTTTGATCTAAATAATATACTTACGGCATCCCTTAAGCGTCTTCTTAGTTAGGAATGTTAGGATTATGTTATTTTATTAAGTGGTAAAATTTTATGCAATTACCTGCCTGCAAAAGAATCATTTGCCGTGGGTAGATTGCTCGCAAAATACGTTTAAAGAAATTTTCCCCGATTCTTCTTCATTTCTTCCGCCTGATAAAACAATTTCCAGCTTACAAATTCCCTTATAAGTGGAATAAGAGTATATTTACCGGTCCCGTGCCCGTATCAATCCTAAAGTTTCCTTGTTATTCTTTTCTTCTCAGTTTTCTGCTTAGGAATGTTCGGCTTCATAACAAATAGGGTAGTTTATTGTTAAATTACTTACCTACTCCTTGAAATCTTTGTTGCTTTCAAAGTCTCTCAAAAGTATAGCACGTAACGTAAGTATTGGGAAAAGTGAGACCATTGGATAGGTACTTAATTATTATTAGCAGTTGCCGAAGTTTTGTGAAATAACACGAAGGCGCTTTAGTTTTGTCTTGACCCTATTGCCTTTAGATAAGCTTTACTCTCGGTATTGTTTCTAAAGGTTAGATATATTTAGAAACGTTCCACTTCGGAGCGATACACATACAGCCTAGTTTGTGTAAGACGTGACTATTTAATTTTCTACGAGTCTTTCTTTAGGGATTGTATTTCTAAATGAATCTCCAAACAGTTCTTACTGTTCTTAGTTATCGACGACAGTAGATATTTTATCTTTCGGTGACGTGTTGAACTGTTAATCTACTCTGTTTTAATTCAAGTTTTGTGAAAATAAGCGTCGGTAAATAATTGTAAGAATTATTATTAGAGTATCGTCGACGTAACTTAAATGTAGTCGTCGTTGATTCATCGTTCGGTATTATTAATCGCACTATAACATTATTCATTTACTTATAATGATTTTCATTAAACGATTTTATTCTTTTGTTTTCTTGATATTATTTAAAAAAGATCATTCATCTTACTTATCTTACTCATTTCACTTTGTGCACACTTTATACTCTTCCTTATTGGACTAACTAACATTCAGCTTGTATCCGCTTCAACTTATGATAAGTTTTTCAACACGAACGTTATATCGAGTGTAAATAATATTTATACTACTAATGCATTTTATAAATAAAGTAAGCTTTTACTCTGCTGCGTAATGCAATTTTATCGTTAAATCTCAAGATTATTTCATCGCTTTCAAGATTTCGAAATCATTAATTCAAGCCTTTTGAAACTGTTTCAACATTTTTGGCAAACGATTCAATGCGCTTTATGCACTTGCACTTAGTTTATTTTCGTTTTACCGTTGTTTTGCGTCGGTAATTTCTTATGAAAATATAAATTATTATATTATACTCCGCGTGGTTCTGCCACTTACATCTTCGAGAGAGACTCTTCAAGTCATCGAATGGTAGTATTATTTTAAGACCCTACCTATTCACGCTTAGATAACTTGATTGTGCGATGTGATGTTACCGGGAAGTTATTAAGATACGTTAATACTCTTTGCAAAATTATAAGTACTGTTTCTATTGTTTCAGGATACGTGTGTGTAACGTTAGATAAGCAACCAAGCGGTACTGTGATAGGATTACTGCAACGGTCTAACACTGTGGAATGGTTCCGGTGTGTCGGCTGCGTCTTTTTAATGTAAGTATTTTCTATATTTCCACAGCGCTAGAAATCAGGCAAATCAGCTGTCTGGCACACATTGACGGCGCATCAATTTATGGTCTCTTATCACGGCCACTTAATCAATTTAGATAGTGGTTCCGCTGTGCTGTGATTTCACAGAAGTTACGAACTACAATGAATTAACGCTCAGTGAAATTAAATGAACATGACTTTGACATTGTAAACGAAAATGTGGCGATGATCTCGAATTTATGCGTCACTCTCACTGACCTCATTGAGACCTTGCTCGATTTCAATGGCGCTTTGCCGAAACAACTACCGAGAGTATGATGCAGATAGTAATCTACGAAAGTAAACAAGATATCTTGTGTCAAATTGTGCCGCAAGTAAACTTGCACACGTAACGAGGAACAAGTTTGTTTGTTCGTACAAGCGACACGTTCTCATAAATCTCGTGATGTGGAAGCTGTGCGCCACCCACATTTCGCAGTAAAACTGCCGGCGACATGCTAGTTTATTTACCAAAATATTTAGCTGTCAATATGGAACCGGTTTTCCCAGTTTTGCCTGGGGGTTTAATGGGGCGTGTATCGAACCTGCTCGCTTGCATGAATTCTTAAATGCCCCGACTTTGAACGGTACGTGCGAGGACTGGAATGTTTCTAACGAACGTTTCTTCTTTAGTTGGCTTTGAAACTTGATCTTGCGCTATGAGGTCAGCGTTCCTTCAGAATTTCCTTGATTATTTTTGCTGTCAAATAAGAGCACGAGTTGATGATTAGGTACATTTATAGGTCTCACTCAATTATATGATTGTTATATACATAGATTTTGTCACCGCATCGCTCGTAACCTCGACAATACTGTGCCAAATGTCTCTAGCTCGCCATCATATTGCTGTATAGGTACAACTTCGAACATTCACGACGGATAACATTAAGATTTATGCTACGAGTTGCAACAGCACTACTGGAAGATATTTGAATACTTAGAACGACTTATGCTATTTGTAGGCGTCGGTACTTGAATCGTGAGGTAAACCAATTAGTATTCGTCGTGTACATTCAGTGACAGCTGTTCAACTTGTGTCTGGCTTGGTCCCTAGTGCCTACCTATTTTTAGTCTAAAGTTGGCATGCCAATCGTTGGAAGTATTGGTATAATTTTAAATTCCAATCTTGATTCTTAAACATTATAATTGTTCTAAGATCATGCTTTCATACTTTTATCTCCCGCTTGAATGCTTCAAATCGACGTATTTAGTTTTTCTCCATGAGTAGTTCGAGCGTATCCATCGATGCAGTGCCATATTATCAATTTGATTCTCCACAAACGGGTCGTTTAAATATGGCCAACAAAAGGGCACCGCCGCTGTCCCTTCCCGGATATGGAAAGCAATTGTCCTAAGAGACGTAGTTACAAAATCTATTTATATTCACACCTCGTCCCTAACTAACTGTTGTTTTGCATAACACCTTAAGTTACCTTCGCGTGTTATGAGAACATTGTTATAAGACATTACTTTCATTAGTTTCATTTTGGTGTGATCTTAAATTCAGATTTAGAAATGTTATATTTTCCGTTTCTGAATTAAATTGGTACAATTGATCGATCTCTTTTAGCAATAGGGATTCGTAGACAATTTAGGTATTTTTGTTTCATCGCCTGCTCTCAAATATTTTGGGATGAGTAAATATTCAAAGCAACATCACGTTTTATTTATGATAACAAGTAAGTAGGTAACAGTGGCGTGGCGTCAAGTATATCAGAAGGCAAGCCAAAGGGAACTCAACTAATCTTTTCCTCTAATTCTGCACAATAAATTGCCCAACTGCCTTAAAATAGGCAAGCCAGTGGGAATCGAGTTCTATGGACGTCACGCCACTGGTAGATAACCAACTTTCGAAATAATATTTGTAGTGTTTTACCCAGTGTTTGGTATTTCGTATACTTCCTTATATTTCATGTTTTATGTTTCAAGTCACGTCACGCTTTGATAAGTCGCAATGTGGCGTTAATTTTAAAAAGTGCCTTTTGTTCTTTAAACAATCAGCTCAGTTGAACGGCATTTATTACAGGATTCATTAGTGTGCATCATTTATCAACTTAACGTGCCAGGAAACAACGGGTAAGTCAGACTCAATTCTGCGGAACCGGATCCATAAACGCAGGCTATTATAGATATCCTAAAATCAGATCTTGTGGAAGCATTCCAAGATTATAGTAGCCAGGCAATTAGCTAGACTGTTGATTTTTCAGATACTTAATAGGTTTTTGTTTAAAGGGATCATTTGATGCCTTGCGGATTGGTCGAACGTACGTTTGAGCGCTGAATTCTCAATGTCAAACGTTTATTAATTACTTCATTTCATATTTTTAAGTTAACTTTATTAATTAATAATTTGTACTAATGGGGATAGCTTGTTCGTATCATTCCACGCATCTATACTCAACGAAGATACAAATGTATTATTGATAACTAAATCTTATTTCAAGACTTAAGCTAAATGTGAATTTCAAACACATAAATTATGAAAATTGTAACCAAAGCAAAGCATTTACGGAAAGTTTGAAAGTTATGGGGTGCTCTAGTGCTACTTAATCTCGTGATTAACTACTTACTATCAGAGCAATATACCATTCGGTTTCCTGAAAGTCGAACAAAACTGTACTAGTACGTTCGGATTAAGTACATCTTGAATTTCGGAACTACTAAGTAGAATGTTGGAGGGGGAAATCACGATATCGAATTGCCTGTGTTTTTTACTATACAAAGATAACGAAGAGCACTTCTGAAAAAAATACTTACTTCTGGGAGGGCCCTTGGAAAACAACAAGTTCAAGTGAAGACAGTATGATACAATCTTAAAGAAGGCGGTGAAGCGTTGATTTATTTGTACATCAAATAACGAGGTTCTCAATTCGATTTTAAGTAGGTATGTTTTGTCAATATCTCTGCCGTTTGTGAACCCTTTTAAATGATTATTTTTTGTCTGATGATGGGAAAAATCAAGGAAATCGAGAGATATCCTCAAATTAAGAGAAACACTCACATGCTGAGTGGAAAACCCCTTTTCGGTGTCCTTTTGCGTCACCATAATATTTATTATTATGGTTTATTGTGAACTGTTAGGACTATTGGAATCGAGTTGAAATATTTTTATTGATTTTCTTTAAAAAATCAAAAAAAGAAATCCATTCATCATTTAAAGTACAAAGCTGTACACGGTTTTTTTAGTTTATCTCTGTTTGTGTGCCTCATGAGGATACCAAACCAATGGAAAGAGGGTTTGAGAGATGCGTGCTCGTCTCACAGCTCATTCTAACTGGGTTAATGAAGTGACAAGGTGTTATGCAAGGACGACCTATCACCCGAATAATGGCTGCATCGGCCGTGCGATGCCCCAATTCAGTCATAGGCTCCTCCTGACTAGTAAGCCTTAGTAACTGATGTACTTAGTTTGTATAATAAAAATACATAAGTCTATTTAAATCTTTTTACCATTAATTGACTACTGCAACTCTTAAAAGTTATATCGTAAAGTAAATCTGTAATTAGGATATAAGATAATTCATGGTTGAAATGTACCTAATGAAAATGATTATCCTTAGTTAATCATGCGATATGTTGTTCTTCAGGGTGTTGTTCAACTTGCATTTAATTTAATATATCAAAGTTTTACACTCTGTATGAAAATAAATAACGTTTCTTGAGTCAGGCCGAAGTGATCACACCAACTGGGGAAACTATAATGGTCTGCCAGTCGTTTCAGTTTCAAAATGAAAATAAATTACCTTCCTGGCCTACATTTTAAGCCAGTGAGCTTCTGTTTTATTTATTATCATAACTGTCAAATAATTTAAGAATAAAAAGGTGACCAAATTTATGGGCATAAGAAACAACAACATCCGACGAAAATTGAAATTCTTCGGAGCAACATCTGATCTGAGAAAATTAGCAAATGTAATTGTTGCCCTTTCACAATCGATTCTTTGCTGAAGATTGCCTCCCGAGAGGTATCAATAGCATAAAAAAAATTGTATTTCCTTTCAGTTGAGAATGAATGGAAGAAATCTTTATTAGCTTCCAATGCTTATACATACTGTGTATAATAAAGAGGCAAACGCACTGGCGCCGGCCTGCGCGCCATTTGGTCTCTAGATATCGGATTCTGTTGACAAGCTTTCGTCGTGAATCAGTAGGGCTGTAAGATTAAATATGTACTAATCTACAGATATTTGTATTTGTTTTTATGTTAAATATAATGATAACGACGAATGGACAAATACATTTGAAAATCATGATCATGATTCAATTTATAGCTATTCATTTTCGTATAAAAAGAAGTAGAACTTCGATAGGCCATAAAAGCATTTGAAACAAGTCGGTTTAATTGGCTCGCCTAAATGCATTATTTTATTTACACTATGGATTTTTTAAATTACTTCTTTTAAGGTTTAATGATGCTTAGTAAAAAATCTGACGTATTGTTGGTGAAATATTATCAGAAAACATCACGTGATGGATGTCCCTTAAATGATACAGCCGCGTGGTAATAACGCTAACGCTACAATTATTAGGGCATTTATTTTTAACTTCAGAAATCGTCAACCCTAGCGTACGCGCTTGCACAAGTGATGTTTACATCAGCTGAATGAGCTTTGGGGAGCGCTTACACTAAAGTTTATTGACCTCACACATAACATTTTGCGACTATTTTTGTTTATAAAATTATATTTAGAGCTGTACAAATTTACATAACAATGACGGGCTAGAGAATAGTCACCTAGTTCACAGAATTAAACAATCTAAAAGTGTTTTCTTTCACACTGCGTCAAATGAAAGTTAGCTTGCCTTCCTGACTACTACACAACTGAATTGTAATTAGAAATGACAATGATTCCTTCAATTCAAACTTCTCAGTCCGCCACACAATTAATTTATCTGAAGACAGATCTTTAAATTACCTGCTTACCTGGCAACACGCATTTCGAAACCGTTATTGGTCGTGAGACAGGTTTTACGAGTTGAATATACTGATTTTACTCAGTAACACAATGATGTTCAGCAAAGACTGGAAACTGGAGCAAGGTTAAATACAGAAATTGCTAATTGCCACGAAGATAAAAGCCATGATTAAGGCAAGAGAAAACAGTAATTAGATGAAGATTGAATTCAAGCTTCCTCAGTTATCAAAGCGACTCCCTGGATGTTGTTAAGAATTCAGATCTTAATTCGAGGGCTACGGTTGAAATGAAGTTTGCGGTCGGCCGACACGGTTTGCTTTGCGGCTACGGACAGAATAAATTCCGGTTAGAACCATTCACCTAATTTTCTGCGCTAAGGTTTAAAATTTACTACCTATATCATTCGCTTCCGAGACGCATCGCTACGTCGCGGAAGTCGATAGTCATACCCGATTCAATCTTTGAATTGTATAGTTTGCAACTGAAGTCCCTCAGGCATCATTCAAAAATTATTCACGGTAGAGCTTCAATATTGTAAGGAATTTGACCCTTTTATTCAAAACAGATGGAATCAGAATATTGAGGATGGGATCTGCGCGGATCAAAACGTACTCCGCAGCCAATGTAGGACTTATAAACGGTACAACGTTATTTAAGGATTTTAATACCTTCAGGAGAACCCTTTTATAATAAGGAAAATATTTTTAACATCAACAGTAAAAGAAGGTCAACGAGCACCCTCTTTATTAAAATTTCAAATAGCTCCTACAAGTAGGTATACTTATATCGAAGATGCTGAATCTGTTATCTTATGAAAGGTTAGCTTACTTCAATGTGAAATCTACCTGATTAGGTCTAGTCATAATACTGGTTGTGGATAGTTATTGCTTGTTCGACCTTTGCGCTCGGCTTGTTAGTCATCGATTCTTCCTTGTCACTATGTTGTATTTTATCTTTTACACACTGCAATACTACCGTGTAATAGTATCTGATGTTGCGTAATAGCAGAATGTACAATGCATGGAAAATATTTGCTATGTAAAGCCAAACTAGTAAAATAATTGTTTTGCAACATTAATATAATATATTTTTCAAGTTCCGTCTGTCATCAAAAGTTTAAAAAGGGTCGGTGATCAATAAATTGGTAAACCGAAGTAATCGATATTCTTTTTTTTATAGCTCCCAGGCGAGAGTGATATATACTTAACGCTCTGGTTCTGGTTGCCATTAACTTTTCATTACCTATAAAAATGTAATGCTTACCAGAAGATTGCGTTGAATTTATACATACGTGAATACAAAAAGCGCCACTATTCAACTTATACGGTATTGCTCAATCTTCATTTAGTTCGGACCACCATTTTTATCTCTTTAGTCTAACTTAATTTGTCTCATTACATTTTTTTACCTAATACTACACTTGGGTTCTAGGATTAAACAGGTGAGCTTGTTCAAAAATGTTGCGAGTCTTTGCTCAAAATGTAAATACATATAATATAACTGACTAATACCTACCTAACTGTTTATTGACGTGCGTAATTTTCCTTTTGATTTTGGAATATTCTTTCATTGTAACTCCGACCACTTCTTTTAAAATGTGCTAGGTATTTTTATAATGAGGAAGGGGTTATCTAAAGCGGATACTTTATTATTTTATGCGAATGCGAATGCTTGCGTGTCCCGACTGTGTGAGAATACCAATGGCATTCATAAAATAACCCAAAATTGTTAGTTGTGCCGTACTTTGCTGAATCACTCGACCTTGTATGTTTTTACGATACCTAAATACTGAATTTGATGTGAAGTTTATTTTTCATGTTAATAATTATAACATGTTACATTTTGTTAATTAATTTAAAAAGTCAAATGGGAAAGCAAATAAAACGAAGTGATAGGCTAGTTAAATACGAAGTCTCTGTTTACCCATGTCCCAATAAATGGATTTAGGTCCATTTTACGACCCTAAAAGAGGTCGCCAATAAAATAGTACGACGTTGACGCAACCAAACGCGTTAAACATCACTGGGTAGATTAATAAATATCCTTTTGATGTTGAACTACCAAGTTACTTCAATTATAACCAGACGCAGCCTGTTTCTGATGACGATTCAAGGTTTATAATGAAAACGTCTACAAGCATCGTGACACAAATTCCTTTAATCTGATTACATAACCGGCGTACATCTGGGCTTCCCATTGCGGCGGAGTGCTCCGAGTGGCCGTGCGGTGCACTTTCTGAACAATGCGTCAATACACAAAATTGATAAAGCCTAAGGTAACAAAGACCTAAAGGCCACGTTTACCATAATTGTTGGCGTAATGGTTGAAAGGGGAATCAAAATAGTGACTCCAGCACGTCTAGCACGACAGCGTACTAGAGTCGCGTCGCGCGCGAGATAGATTGTCCGTCTTTTTCTTGCTGTTCGTTTTAGAAAGGGACGGGTAATCTATCTCGCGCGCGACGCGACTCTTGTGCGGTGTCGTGCTAGCCCGGCAGGGAGTAGAGTTGTGTGTCTTACTTCAAATACTAGACCTCAATAAAGTAATGCAGCTGAACTACATAATTAATCAGCCCTTGTAATTTAATGTTGTTGATAATCAAATTTTGCATGAACTAGATGTACTTATATGCTGTGAGACCAAAGCAATCAAAATTAGAAGACACATCCATTGTCAGATTTCAAGACTTGCGTAAGCGATCACGTCCCTCATAAAAACAATACGCAACTTATGACTGCACGTATTAAAGCTATTGTATGTAATCCACGCGCGACCCTACTTGCCTGTCTTAGCACATAAACAACCGATATCGCCTTCCCCCTAAGTTATTGGAGCAAAAAGTTGGATTACGTTTCCAGAAATGTTTACCCTAATCGTGCAGCGGAACCCTCACTATCGGGATATGCATGCAATTCATTCCTACGTATATCGTTGTTAACACTTCCGAACGATGTTGGCTTGAAATGTTTACTGTCCCCTTGGGGGGGTATACCAGTGTTGCAAGACAATTCTATTCTCATATTTTATTGTTTTAACCAATATCTTATAATTTTACGTTCTCTTTTAGTTTGTTATTAAACCCTGCAACGATTTTCAGGAGTCCTTCAAGGCTTATCAATTTTGTCAAGTTCTTTATGCTATGACGAGGACCTCGAACAAAGTGTTATAATATTTATTTAAGTCACGTGGCTTGTACCTATATCTTGTTATTCGATGAATGTGATCTGTGATCCCGTCTCCAATTTGTATTTCAAAATTACCAAATGATTTACCTACATCAGCCGCAACAGAAAAAGCATTAAAGATTGGCTTTTTTGCGTCTAGTCGTATAAAAAGAGGCGAGCTAGACTGAATTTTTTGCTTTTTAACAGTTACGTAACCTGAGTGTTCGTGAATGTTATCACCGAGGTGCAGTAGTGCATGGAAGCGAAGTTTGAATCTTCCGTTTGCATTAAGAACTTAATGAGAAGTACGGTAAATAATTTGGAGCCGAATATAAATTAAAATTAATATGAAACTGTCTTGGAAATTCGGATTGCTTGCTTGAAACTCTGGAAATTGAAAATCTGAAACAAGAGGAATAAAAATTATTGAAGTAATTTTGAATAGCAATTACTTAACTAATATATGCATATATGTATTTTCGTACTGGCATGATATTTAACTTACACAAATTACACATTATTAATTTAATTAAATTACGGTGGACACGATATTTTTTCATGGTATGTTTAATTACATTCAAACTTAAATTCTCACTTTATTCTATACGTTTAAATAACTCTGAACCGGATAAAGTATTGTGAAAAAAATCTATTCTCCTTTGCATAATGCACATTGTCAAAGAAATACACGGTTTTGTTCGTACAGCGCCTGTTGAATCACTAGATTATTGATTACAAAGTGGTAGTGTTGTCTTGTCAAATTATTACATAATTCTCTAATCTAAAACATATAGAATGCCTTGCCGCAGCTTTAATAAATCTTGCCGCGTTGGCGGAGATGACATTTCAAGGGATGGGGAAACCATAAAAGACAAGTCGACCAATGATAGCCCTAGTGCTCACGTAGCGTAAACCATATCTGATTTGTTGAAGGGTGCCATGAGGGATTATATCGCGTACACACTAATATCTCTTCGCCCTTGGAAACGGACACCACCGGGCATTATTGTTGCATTTACGGTTTTATGAAAGTTGTAAGTAATTTTGGAGTTATGTGGATAATTAATAATTATGTCACGTTTTCTTCACTGGTATTAAAGTCTGTCGTTTTATTAAATCAGGCGTTGCTTTTTGGAGGTCCATTTCAATGAACAAAGCCTGACATGATCAGATAAAACCCAACAAGCATCAAGCTACCATTATTATTGAGGGTAAACTTAGTTATGGTACTCGTAATCTCAGTAGCGAGACTGCATGTTGTCATAAAATATTGTCGCTTCCTCAGTGTTATCCTAATATACTAGTTAGACAACTTTGACGACGTATACACTCACTGCCGTTAGAAATATGTAGCTTAGGTATACAACTAAATACAATAATAATGGTGCGAAGTTGGTATAGTTAGGTATTTATAGAATAAGATATTGAATTGTCCTGCATATTATATACTGTATGTATATATTATATATACGGCACGTTGGCTGGATGCAAATTAATATCCTGTAGCAAATTAGAGCCACATGTCACGTTTCCGTTGCAATGCATGTTGTCATTTTAAGTAGATATCTAGCGTATTCACACTTTATCGCAACGCAAATATGACCACGACCAACTTAGATTTCGCCAGGATTTATTTCAATTGTTTTTAGTTCATTTCAATGATTCAAGGGTTTATGCGTTCATCATGCTAACGTGGCCTTTAGATCTTGTTACCTTAGGCTATGTCTGATTTATGTATGAATGTATGTATGTGTATGCGTTCAAGTTTAATTAACGAACATCGCCTTCAACATCAGACAGAATGTGATGTGTTGTCAGGGAATGTTCCATGGCGTACTGAATTGATTACAGGTTTACTCAACAACTTTACACTCAGTAACAAAGTTGGGATAAACCGTTTATTGGTATGCTTGGTGTGTTAATTTTGTTTAAACCATTTTATTGGTATAAGACGTTTTTATTCTATCGCTTTACTATTTATCTGTTTAACCGTTCTAGTCATGTGTGGATTCTTCTTGTGTGGGCTCCAGGCAAGCTCTGTCATCGCAATTAGCGATCGTCGCATATCATGGAATGATGGCCTAACCTATTGCCTGAAATATCCCGAACGCCCATCAATTGACTCGGCTTTGGCTAAACGTATTGTTTTATCAGACCTAGTTTCGTGCTTCACTGGATTATTGTTTAAGCCTGTTCGCATGGGTTCGTAGTTTTTGTTTTCGTTTTATGAATATTGAATCAGAAATTTCTGTCTTTCGGCGAATCGATTTCGGGTCGTAGTATTTTTAGTTACCAGTCATAACAAACGACACAATGCTGTCGGACGATTCAAGTGAAAATAGATGCTGAATAATTTTCTTTCTAAATAGCTTGGTTGGTTTTCAAAGTCCCGAATAATTTAATATAAAAGGGTCGTAATTTTCAGAATTGATTTATTACTTGTAATAAATGTAATACCTACCTTCAAGCCTGCTATCTCGTCTAACAAGCCCGGATTACCGTTAGCGTCCGCGAACCTCGGTCACGGCCTGCAAATGCAGCTTTTTTCTCTCACTAACCTACTAAGGAATTATTAGAAGACACGTTCTATCAAGCATGGAGTGTCGCGATTGGTGTTAGTTGGGCTTACGGCTCGATTTCACTCTGTTGCGGCTTAGAAATTGCTGTTTGCATTTATCTTCTACGCGTTTAAAACGCGCTCAAAATCTGATTTTTATGAATTAAATTACGTACATAAAATGCTTCCAAAGATTTCGTAAATAGTCTGACTTTCTAATTTAAGTAGGAAATGACAACCATCACCTTGCTGCAATGCTGTAGTAAATAAGTGTTTGGCACAACGGAACACTGCATTTTGTCGACACAGTGAAAATATACACAGGAAAATATTCTAGAGGATTGTGCGTCGGGCTCGCAGCCATTGTGACGCCGCAACTTTTCTGTTTTCACTCTGCGAAGTGGATATAAAACTGCTATTTGTAGATTAAAATTGACTCCTGAGTCTAGTCTAATTTTTCCTGTAGGTAAACCTGTAGGTTATTCCAATACCACTCGTCATTCGGTTCGTCATCCGTCATAGGCTGTAAGAATAGTCACGATGATGCGTTAATTGCTTCATAGCTTTGAATTTGTTGATGTTCTTGTTGTTGAATCGACAAATGTTAGATTTTATCTGCTTTTAATTAATTTCTTTTTAAAATAATGAGCCGTGTTTACTTATCAAATTATCCGAACTTCTCCATCATATTGATCAAAAGTTACTGCCTTGTCATGATAATAATTAAGATAAGCCTTACCAAGGCCTCAATCAGTACATAGTGAAGCTAGGATTCTGTTGTGGTCTAACCAAGCCGAATGAATTAGTGGGAACATCACTGTCGTAATTGGCGTCGATCCAATACCCGTGGGCGGTACAGGAGGGTGCGGTATCTGCCTACGCGTTGAAAAGGCATATCTATAGAACTTCTGCGACGGAAATTTGCTAACAAATCTCATAATCTAAGAATCATTTGATTTATCAGGATTTGATGAGAGATTTAGTTGAATCTAGTAGTACCTATATAGACGCCTTTTTTTGAGAATAAGTAAAATTTTCGCTATTCCCCATCGATCTGTTGCCTTCAATTAGGTATTTGGCTAAAGGAAATGGCGTGGAAATGGTAACGCCCTGAGCACTGTCCTCACGGAAGTAAAATGTGACCCCCAGAGCTTATGTCCTGTGTGGGACGGGTCTGGGTTCCGCCTTCGGGCAGATAACAATAACGTAGGGTAAAAATCGATGGTGGCCATTTGATAGTTTTAGAGTTGCGGCAAATTCGTTTATTGCCTGCACAGGTTTACTTGAAATTAAATCTTCACTTGTTATTTTATCTGTTTAGTGACTATTATTATCTTTATGCTAATTGCATGACTAAATTGGATCACACATACAATTATACAACTTATCATTAGATGTAAACTCTTTTGCCCTTATTTATTTATACGAACGTTGTGACATAAAACCCCGCATTCATATAAGACAATAGAATGAAAATGTGTGTTCAAAACAGAAATAAAATTTGCAAAAACAGAGGGCATATTGGTGCCATCCTATTGAAGTTAGTACGAGTATTCAATTGAAATCCATTTAGGGAGCTTTAGCTTTAGCGCTATCTCCAATCTAGTAAATCCTGTGAGCCTGTATTCCCTTAGTTTAGCTAACTTTGTCAGTTTCTAGTTCTTTAGTCTTTATTAGTTCGCTAATTGTCTGAGGGCAGTTTACCCGATGTCGAGTCATAGTGGAGTTTAACGAAGTTACGTCACTCGTTAGCTTATCATCTTTCGAGGCGGTTGCTGTTGCTATGGCCGGAAAACATGGATGATACTAACTTGTTGTTTGAGAATATACGTGTCTGAATTGACCTTGTGTTCGTGGAACCGTTTCAGTTGTTACAGGAAATGTTGTTTATTTATTACTATAAGTACTACCCTGAAATAAAGAAATACTTGAATATTTTTAAGTGAGTCCAGCTGAATTGTATCGCTCACGCAGAATAATGTCGTGTTCGCAGAAACTGTTGATTATTAATCGGGTAATAGAAGATTGATTTGCTAATGTTTTTTCTGTAAGTTATCTTGTTCTTGTTCTACCGATTCGGCAAAGAAAAACAGTTTGTCTCGGTAACAAAAATAGTCTTATAACGTTTCTCCGATAGTAATAAGTGTCTATTGTCACCGGGTGTCATGTGTATCCGAAGCGTGGCGCTTAGTGACATTGGTTGACCGAGCCGACCCAATTGAGGGTTCCGTGTTCTCACTGACATACCCTCGTTCTCGTTATACCTTTTATAGCTCCGTGGCACGCCGTTAAAGCTTTATTTTTATCACCGCAAATGTATCAGTTATATTAGACATTGATCTTTTACTTTTATAGGCAATGGAACCGCTTTATTCTCCTCTTGTTATTTTTTCAACTTTAAGACTGAAAAATTCGTCTACGTACATAATTCTGATGAACTTGAAATTCGGAGCTGATAGTTAAATGCATTTGTAACCACTGGCATTTACGAGCATACTTAATTAGCTCTGGTTAATGTATTCAAAGCCAATTTCCATCTTGTGACTTTTCATGCCTTTCATCAGTTAATTTCATGTAGGTAATCTTGTATCACGGTTGGCGCGTAACGAAGCCCAAAAATAACTTCGTTTATTGATTTTGGTAAGGAATGGCGATTGTTCCTTGTGATCATGTACTTCTATTTTACGAATAGCCATCGGAAATCTTCGTGGTTTGGTTAGTATTCTTTTGCTATCGCCGTTTGCATTAATGCCACGCAAGACCCTGCCTTTAGTTAGTACATTACCTACCTCCTTTTCAAGCTCAAGTCTGCAGGTTTATTACGTGTTCATTTTGACAGTTCTTGTATGAATGTGACAGCTAGCTGATTCCGATGCCGATTGTCAGCCCATACATGAACTGTCAAAATGAAGACTACGGTGATCGCGAGCGAGTTACGTAATAAGCCTGCTGGTATGAAACAACGACGCTACATCAGTAGAAAACTAAGTTAGCGCCCGTATTCTTGAGGATAGACCTTGACTTTTCTGACCAGCAAATGACATTGAACCTTAGGGGGAAGTGGCTATTTCATGACCAATAATGCAGTAGTTATTACTAAAACAGCCGACCGAACTGTGCAAACCGAACCGGCCCTAAAAGGAAAGTACAAGATCGCCTCTATTGCTTATGTGGTGGGAAATTCGAAAAACTTCATCCTTATTTATTACAAGTAGGTACTTAATTCTCGAGGATCATAAAATAAGCTAGTATAAAATATTGTGCTTTATCCTTATCTCAGGAGAATTGCATGAAATCTATCCCTCTAAAATTTCAGGAATTTAGAGCCAAGGGAGCTAAAGTTTGGGAGGGGCGTTTTTAGTTAACCACTCAGTCAGTCTGGAACTCAGGACTTTTCTTTTTGTATTAGCCTTGTCAAAATCAAATTTAACTATGAGTATCATTCATAGGTTCATAGCGCTCTGCTTACCCTACACGACGCAGGGACTTGATCTACGTTTGATTTAGAGTGACGGTTCTTGATTGACCTGTATCCATTTGCGAGTCCTGCCTGTTATGCTAGCTGCGGTAGACACGAGATGACGTTAAGTAAAATTATAAAGACAACTACACCGTGGACTATTTTTAAGGAAGCTTAATAATTCAATTACAAAACGAAATCATAAATTATGTAAAAAACAAAGATACTTAAGAAATATACGTACGTGCTTAACAATATCACTTAACGACGACAGTTCGATTCAAATTTTCGATAGCATTAATCAACATCAGGTCAAACGGAATCCACTGCCAAATCCCTTTTTAAACGACGAAAATTAATCATTCCGCTGAAAAGGAATCAAGGTCCCTGATTGTTCTTAACTTCAACGAGGCAATTCAGAATGTAGATCTAATAGTTTCCTCACTTGATAGTCTTCTTGACTTACTATATTTAGATAAGAGTGCAGTATCTAGGTTGTCGGCTGACAAGGTGGGCGTGACTGTGGGATGTTTAGACAATAGAGGATTTCCTTACTAGTAATAATTACTAGGCGTATCGAATTATTCAACTTTGCTAGTAATTTCTAGTTGAGTGAAATAAAGAAATTAATTCTGGGCTGTTTTATTAGATTTTATCGCAAGAAGTGGCAAATGGAATTATTGAATGAGTTTCCGCTTGCAATATTTCATTATTAGTATAAATAAACAGATAGCTTACAATTACGGATATATCATTTTACTTTGACTATGTACTTCAAAAACATATTATATTTCAAGGAAGAAAATTAGCTGTCTTACGGAAAGAGATTCTCATTTCCTTGATAAAATGTCCGAGGGAATCTTCCTTATAAATTTGTTTGATCGCTTTGAAATAGGAATATTGCTACTATATCAAAACCAGCTGTGTCAATTGGCTTGTATCAATAAATCGGGTATCGCTATACTGGGCCAAGGTTAAGTGTCTTGTTTGCCATAATTTACTAAAGTATGCTAACAGATGTATAGTAAATATCTATGTGCTCCTGTAACTAGTTGATATGAAAAAGATAATCTACTGCACGTACAATGACCTCAATAAGCATTAGAATTTACGAAGATCTTTATATATGCAAACCCCGGTTCGCTAAATTCTAGAGATGGAATATTAGTTTAACAGGAAAAAGGAAGGACACATTTTACTTGACCATTGTTACGTTTCCTCTGTATTTATGATAAAAGGTTGACAAAGAAATTTACCACATGGTTCAATATCAGTTGTACCGTTTAGAATATTAAAGATTGTTGTAATTTACAAATCAGTGTGATTACTTGGCCGACTACACCATTAACGATAAGCGTGTCTATAAACTGAAGTCTCTTTAAACTCGATAAGTTGCTTCCTTCCCTTCAGCCTTTATAGACTAATAACTATGCAGCAAACTCATCACGGCGTGGCACGTGATGCAAATTTCTCCCTTTTTTCTGCATTTTCTGTTTCGGCCCCGTGTGCGTCCAGTATTGATTTCGTAATACGAATCATTGGATTACCTTGACGTTTTGGCAATTTGTTATATCCGACAACAAGCATCGCCTATTCGTTTCTCGTGAAATTTAATTTGTATTGCATTTCCTGCCAGTATTGTATGTAAATAAGGCCTTTAACTTTAGTTTAGGTAACACAAATTCTCTTCAGCAATTTGTTGTACTTAATGCTTTTTAAGGAAAATTCTGGTGCTTTGATTGATGACTGCTTAGATTATAAGTGTGATGTAGTGATTTCAATCAACGCTATATAAGCTACATTAGTTCATTTGGAAGTCGGCTGGACGACTGCTGAGGATTATTAAAGTGTCGAATAGTTTGTATTATGCAGAGGGGTGTCTTATATTATAACCAGTACTGATAAACAAAAATGTGCCTTAGTTTCGTAATGTTTCGTTCACAGATTTCTATAGTCAATGTTTCTTCACTACATAGTACATAGTATAAAACAAAGTCGCTTTCTCTGTCCCTGTCCTTATGTCCCTATGTATGCTTAAATCTTTAAAACGCAACGGATTTTGATATGCGGTTTTTTTTAATAGATAGAGTGAAGCAAGAGGAAGGTTTATATGTATAATACATGCATAATATACCGTGCGAAGCCGGGGCGGGTCGCTAGTTGTTTATAAAATTAAAGCCATAACTACTATTTCAATTGAAATAACCGAGTTCATTTGTGGGCGTGGACCTCAAAGGTATTTTTTTTAACAGCCTTATCGGTGGCAAAATAGAAAGTTGCCATCAACGAGATAATAATTTGTCGAAAGTGGCAAATCGATAGAAACGTGAGCGTGATAGGGACCAAGTTTAATGAGATAAGTTGAGATTAGATGGTGCTTTTAATATGCTTAATTGCACGTCGTTCTTCCAAGATATTGTAAGGAATAGAAAACGTTCTTGAACGCTCGCTTTTATACTTTTCTAGCATAGAATATGGTCAGATAAAAGCTATCGTTTTCTCATTAAGTCGACACAACAATACCCTATTGTAAGTGTATGCTCATAATAATAAAGTCTACATAGAAATTGTGGAGTAAACAAAACTTTTAGCCGTTAGCCACAATTTCTCTATGAAATTATAAATTATCACACAGACTTTTCAAACACTGTTAAATGCATACAAAATTTATTATTAATGCGTTACCTACGCATCTGCTATCCTCGGTTGTCCATTGTGGTGATTCTCATTCTTCTCATTTACCATCAGATGACCCACTTACTCGTTTGCCTGCCTTGTTGAACGAAGTATAACGAAAATCTGGATATTTATCAAAAGTTTGTTTAGGTACAGTCACCCAAATGGAACCCTAGGCCACTATACAACCTTTTCACAATCGGAGTACTTTGACACTGACAGACACAAATAACAAGCCGATCACTTATTGTATTGCGATAAGGTTATACAGTGGCCCAGGGTTCCATTTGGTTGATCGTACATGATTCACAGTTTCTGTGTAGAAATTAGCAATAATAAGCTAAAAAAAAGTATTTTTTTTGCGTATTTAACGTTTTGTTTCTATTTAATTTCAGTTGTGCGGCTGAGGCGATCAGGACATAATGGGGAAGCTGCTATCAAAAATCTTTGGCAACAAGGAGATGAGGATATTGATGCTGGGCCTCGATGCTGCTGGAAAGACTAGTATCCTTTACTATATCAAACAAGCTGTACCTATTGTGTTTCTGTGGAAAATCAACTATTTAAATCCAATATCGAGATAATGTTACAAGTATTAAAACATTTAGAGATTTTACCTGAAACTGATCATATTAATAAAATTGATCAATTGACAACATTTCATTTTTATAACACCTGAAAATGTATATATGGTTCGAAAGCATTTTGCCTCCTGATCACTGCAATATGTTTATATTATTTTAATATCGCTTATAATAAAAATTAAAAAATAATTAAAAATATGTCCTAATTTTACCAAAACTACCACAGGATAGGTGAAACGCCTTTGCTTTTTTCACGAGAAAAAATAAGCGATCATAACTTTGTATTTTTGACAACTTCAAAGTACAAGGGGGGCAACTCTCAAATTCTATTGTCGAAGTTCGTTGCATACCTTCTCTCTCACTCTCAACATAATGACTATAAGTATGAGCGGAACAGCACGAAGCGAACCTCGAAAATCGAATATTGGAGAATAGGGCCTGACATTGACAATTTGAAATTAACGTCGGTTTTTTTTTCTATAGAGGAAAGACAAAGGGATAAGTGTTTATTCTGTGATAGTATCGGAGTTACGCCCTTTTAGAATAAGCACAAATTAATAAATTAATTATAAATTAAATACAAGCCCTAGCGAAAAAATTTAACTCTCAGCATGTTCATCTTTTCAAACAAAATACAGAGAACCATTAAAATTATAGGCTCAGAAATATGAAATGTTGTCAATTAAACATTAACAACCGAACAATATTCAAACAAGAACCTAATATTGAATACGACAACGTAAACGTAAGTACCTAAGTGGTGCTTAATTCGTTAATCGCTAAGAAAAGCTTAGACGGAGCCACTTATATTCAGCTACGTCTTGAGCTGCGGATTCAATAGAATTAAATACAATGTCGTAAATTGCGGACGGGTAGGCTTTTCTACGTTCTTCGTCTATTTAAGCAGCGCAAACTCCGCAGAGACTAAAGGGGTTAAAGCCGCAGATAAATAAAAAGTTACTTCGCACTGGATACTCTAGGTTTTATTTGGCTGGCTGCCCTTGCTTCACCTTTTTGCCGCACACTCGAGCAGGGTTCATTATGTTGTCTGTTAAATACCTTTACGGAGGCCAAGATACATTGTTACAACGGTACGTGCTTCTGAAAATTTAAATGCTTTCTTATAAGATAAGAGCTTCGTGTGAAAACGGTTTTTCCTGTGGATCACTTTAAAACTTGAGAAATGATATTCTGCTGTTGGTCAAGTGGTCGTTACCATTATTTTCGACCTTAGACAAGGCACTTGTGTTGCTACCAGAAACAAAATCTTTGAAAAAATGATAGTTGCATTGTTAGATGCAATGCTTATTGTTTGCCCTTATTATAAAGGAATGTAACGGGACCGCTGGCTAATCGTTTAAGTGACCTGTTTAATGGCTGTATCACTGTGGCAATTATTTATCAGTGGATAAATAATTGCCACAGTGATACACAATCGGGCGTAATTAATATACAAGCGATGCAGTAGCTGCACAAATGCACGGTACGATAATTTAACGCATCGCTGGGGAGCCAACTGCACAGCACAGTTTCGAAGTTTCCGCTGTGTGGTTTGTTTGTGCGTGGTTGATTTAATTTAGAAAAGAGAATTTCAGGAATAAATGAACTCCAAGTGCAGGGCATAATAATTAGTGTGTGATGATCACGCAATCTGTTTATCTTATTAGGTACCTGTAAAATTAATGTGTTTTATTTTATGTACTACAAAGAGTTACATACATACATACAATCAATATTTCGTAAGTCATTTAAAGCATTTTAATTATTCATCGACATGATTAATTGCGAAATGGATTGCGGTTTACGGTTTGGTTAACAGTTTTTTAACCGGTTGTTGATGTAACCGGTTTCGCATCAATTCAATCGGTTAACTAGGGTTAAAACTCCATCTCTTGTTATCTCTCTTCAAAATTCTCTGTAGCTTCCTTCCTTGTTTATTGGAGAACTAAAATATGAACATGCCATTGCCATGTTATTCGATGTGTCATGCATGCGAGACCAAGAGGTTACTACATAATACGTGATTTGTCACTATCACATAATTAATATTCAAGTGTTTAAACTGAGACCAAAAACAGGAAAAATTATATTGAATCAGTTTTAAATTGGTTCAGTGCAGAAACAAATTACTGTATTATCCTTGCGCCATTTTCATTATAGTTTCATACACTCTCCAATTATTTGTCCTTAACATCACCTTCAGCTATTTTGTATAAATTAAAATTAGGTCAGTCAGTCACAACGATACCCACAGTCGGTTTCAACGTGGAAACGGTCACGTATAAGAACGTCAAATTCAACGTTTGGGACGTCGGGGGGCAGGACAAAATACGACCGTTGTGGAGGCATTACTACACTGGTAAGTTTCTAGAACTAGTCATTCTATTTTATGTTATGTGTATAGTCGGTGAATGTCATTTTTTGTCATCTGAACCTTTTATCACTTGTTATTGAGATAAAATAAGCTCCAAAAGTAACGGATATTTTCTTTCCCCGAGTTTATCTAAACGCCAGACAACGATCATAGCGAAAAGGGCTTGATTAACTTCCGAACCTACCATTCGAACTTCGATTTTACGAAGTAAAGTCGTCACAATTTAAAAGGCCCGTTTTGACAGTTCACTTCTCGCCCATGAAGTTCTCTATTTTTTACCGATCGAAATGTTCTGAAGGTAATTGTATTTTTCATTGATGGTTATCGCTCACTCAGCTAAGTGCTGTGCATAACGATTTTTACACATTGTCCACAGACAATTAATAATCGGTTAAGAAAAAAATACATCGATCTAGATAATTTTTTTAAGGCCTACTCGCACTTAGCTGGTTTTATTTATTTTATTTAGACCAATTAATTACTGAATTTCACCAGCTGTGTAGTGATCTTTACTGAAAATTATGACCTTGGAGCTCAAAGCCGTAAACAGTGGCAACACTGATTTCAATAGAATGGCTCGTCTTCATCATCTGAAGAAAATGATTGACTGAAGATTAATTTTCTAATCAGAATTTTAATCCAATGCCACTTTACAATACATATTTAAATCGATCAAATACTCATGCAAACTTGAATCGATTTATCGTGAGTATCGAGTACCGAGTCGTACGGTGACATCACTAGTTACGTCGGGAAGACAAATGTCAAAACGGGCCTTTTATTTTGCGACGACTTTAGTACAATTTCAAAGTTCTCTACTTAATTTTCTTAACAGTGGAGCATTAATATTTCAGAAGAGAGTTAGATCTTAATATTTAAACATCCTAGTCCACACAATTTTCTTACACTTCTGTATGTGAGACGTTAAACTTTGACTTCTTATTATTTATTAATTTGTACGCGTTCCAACGCCACACCAACAACTAGCGAACTGGTACAAGCGGTCAATACATTTTAGATTCTTCTGCATTGTTTAAAGTCGTGTTGTTTAAGAATTGACAACATTTCATTTTTATAACACCTGAAAATGTATATATGGTTCGAAAGCATTTTGCCTCCTGATCACTGCAATATGTTTATATAATTTTAATATCGCTTATTATAAAAAATAAAAAATAATTAAAAATATGTCCTAATTTTACCAAAACTACCACAGGATAGGTGAAACGCCTTTGCTTTTTTCACGAGAAAAAATAAGCGATCATAATTTTGTATTTTTGACAACTTCAAAGTACAAGGGAGGCAACTCTGAAATTGTATTTTCGAAGTTCGTTGCATACCTTCTCTCTCATTCTCAAGATAATGACTATTAGTATGACCGGAACAGCACGAAGCGAACCTCGAAAATCGAATATTGGAGAATAGGGCCTGACATTGACAATTTGAAATTAACGTCAGTTTTTTTTTCTGTAGAGAAAAGATAAAGGGATAAGTGTGTATTCTGTGATAGTATCGGAGTTACGCCCTTTTAGAATAAGCAAGAATTAATAAATTAATTATAAATTAAATACAAGCCCTAGCGAAAAAATTAAACTGTCAGCATGTTCATCTTTTCAAACAAAATACAGAGAACCATTAAAATTATAGACTCAGAAATATGAAATGTTGTCAATTGTATGTGAGGAAAGTCCAATACCGAAGCGTCTTCTTACACGACCTTGTTTATTTAAGGTGTGTGATGAAGATAGCTAGGTATGGTTCAGCTTTAAATTATGTACCTAGTAAAGGTGCGACCACACCGCCGCTTAAAAAACGGTGACGTTACGGAATCGCAACAAAATGTATGAAGAAACTGTGAGAAAACGTGACGCCTACGGCACGTCACTGCGTATACGCGGCGGTTTGGTCGCACCCTAAAACAATGGGCATTCCTTTAATAGCGTTCTTCATAATGCTGGTACCGGCCTATTACCCCGTTTCCACTAGCACTCAATAAAAAATTAAGAATATGCACTTTAGAAGGCGAATGTTGAAATACCTATAGGTCAAATCCAGTAATAACGAAAAACAAGCGTTATCTCACAAGCGTGTGGTCGTAACCACGTCGTAATCACACACTCGCCGACTTCGTAACATTCTGCTCTATTTGACGGCCAGGACCCTATTTCATAAAGAAACAAGTTACAATTTACAAGCGGAAGTCTCTTTTTGACCCTATGTGTAAATTAACCTGTAGCTTTATGAAATAGGGTCCAGTACGACCATGCGACCACCCCAAAAGTGTTTTTATGTCATCGGAGCAAGTGTCACACGCACACGTATTCATGGATAGGTATCATTGAATATAAAGCTTACACATTTGTAAGTTACTACTATTTTCTAAAGGCGTACCAATAGTACCAAAATGGAAAATGTGGTTTAGCTTGGTTTATTATATGTATTCGTTTTTGTTTCATTAAAAATACCAAATTGTTAAGATAATGACTGATATGACTTATACTCACTCTCACTCACTAATACTCTTTGACATGTATGTTTCTTTATATTTGTAGAATAGAGCATTTATTTACTTAGTTACTTACACATACTTATGTAGTGCCGCTAGCAGGCGTACAGTGAGGGAAATGTGTTCAAGTACCACCGAAGAACCCTGTCGCAATTAACAACCGCCGTTACTCAAACTCGAGTGATATATCACTAATATCACTATTGCGGCGATAGAGTTCTACGGTGGTACGGGGATACGTTTCCCTTACTGTACGGTGGGAGCAAATCCTTCAAGTCATATCATCCCCAAGAAATTTAATCGCTACATCAGCTATAGAAAATTTGGGCATCCGTTGGAACAAGAAAACGCCCCTTTTTTCGGTGCATTGGTAGTGGTAGTTCTTTTACTGCAAACTGTATGCAACGCAACCCTATGTGTTTAAATCGCTATAAAACTTTTTCATCTGTAATTGCAGGCACTCAAGGTCTAATATTCGTGGTGGACTGCGCGGATCGGGACCGCATCGACGAGGCGCGCCAAGAGTTGCACCGGATCATCAACGATCGCGAGATGCGCGACGCCATCATACTCATCTTCGCCAACAAGCAGGACTTGCCTGATGGTGAGACTAGTCTTATGACTATCATCGCTACATAGTATAAAACAAAGTCGCTTTCTCTGTCCCTATGTCCCTATGTCCATATAATAATAATAATAATGTATTTATTTCGAGCCACTCGTGCTATAGAATTGTAGAATATGTGCTATAGAATTGTGTTAGTTATAAAAGTCTTGGAAATCTGAGGGAGAGGCCTTTGCCCAGCAGTGGGACAACATTACAGGCTTATAATAATAATAATAATAATAAAAGTCTTAAAGATATTCCACCCCTATGTCCCTATGTCCCTATGTATGCTTAAATCTTTAAAACTACGCAACGGATTTTGATGCGGTTTTTTTTAATAGATAGAGTGAATTAAGAGGAAGGTTTATAAGTATAATACATGCATAATATACCGTGCGAAGCCGGGGCGGGTCGCTAGGAAGCGTATCTACTATGAGAGCCGGGCATACGAGATGTGGTGAGGTCACGCTTGTTGATAGCACCTTGCTGTCAGTGTCTATTAATAGATGACCCAATCAATCTAACAAACAACAATCTTGCTAAACGTGGCCTGTAGGTCTTGCCACCTTAGGCTATGTCTACCCCGTAAGGGATAAAGACGTGATTTGTGTATGTGTATGTATGTAATATTGATTCAACGGTTGCACAATGTTTCAATTAATCATAGAAAATGTTCCATGTCTAATTGAAACAAAATCTCTCTGAAAAGATACTAATTAGCACAAAGCTTTCTTTAATCAACTTGGCTAATATTTTAAGCAGGAGGAGGTTCCATCATGTTTTCTGATATGCATTCTATTGTGAAGGACTTAAACTTAAACTTGTATTAGTTTTTCTTTTTTAACAAATAATCGTCAAGTTGTGTTATTAGTACGGCTCCCTGTCCTAACAAAAATCAGTTTTATGGTCCCATCCTGAAGAAAGCATGAAACTTGGCATGAATGTAGCTATCACATATGTGCTTCAATGTCGA
The DNA here is from genome assembly GCA_963854515.1 of Pandemis heparana. NCBI lineage: Eukaryota > Metazoa > Arthropoda > Insecta > Lepidoptera > Tortricidae > Pandemis > Pandemis heparana. Next base: position 14,488,066 of record OY978007.1, on the reverse strand, counting down.
TGTGGAAGCACGTCGAGAAATTATTTTTTCCCCCCATCCCCCCCCCCTTTTTATGTGCCAAATCGTAGTTTTTCTTATTTTTTATGAAAACGGGTACAGCTATCAGAAAACTGTTAAAGATCAATATGTTTCTTATTAAATTAGCTACAATATTGTCCTTGGACGTACGTTGATAGAACTTATAGTTTATAAAATATGTACATGTTACTTAAAAGTTTTATTAAAAATGCAAACTTTTAATAAGTGCCGGCACGTAAGTCTAATCTGACCTTGTATGTGCACCAAATTTTTATATGTTACTAGGCATATCACCTGGATCCTAAAACTGCCACGAGACAGTTTCTGAGGTGTCAAGGTCACCAGTTATGACGTCATCAAATTGGCCGACGCCGCGTTTTGGAAAATTAAAATTACACGCAACTTATGCAACGCACGAATACATGTGGGGTATCAAATGAAAGCTAGTTAAATATACTATATTTGTGCTCTGAACCGTAATTGCATTAATGTTATCGTTTAAGAGTTATTAATAGAAAAAAAATAATCTTGGAAAAATATTACGGACTTTTATTTCTTGCACCAAAACTAAAGACTCCAGACTAAAATAATGTGCTACGATAATGAAAATAAATTATTAAACTTTACATTACAATTCAAAGTTTGAAATTCGGATATAAAATGAAGTTATGGTCAAAAACTTGACGACGCTGTAGCGCCTGGAATTACGAAAAAAAAAATTTTTCTTCCGGAAACCAGCTCCAATTTTTTTACGTTACTAGGCATATCATCTGGACCCCAAAACCACTCGGTGCTCTTGAACAGCACACGGAAAAATGGTATTGTAAAAAGGTAAAAAAAGAGTACTTGAGTCAGACTCGGTGAGCTGTAACTCTAGAAGTAATGCCTCTACGACTATAAAATAAGTGTCATTTTGTAGCTAATTTAATAAGGAACATATTGATCTTTGACAGTTTTCTGATAGCTGTACCCGGTTTTCATAAAAAATAATAAAAACCACGATTTGGCACATAAAAAGGGGGGGGGGGGATGGGGGGAAAAAATAATTTCTCGACGTGTTTCCACATCGACATTGAAGCACATATGTGACAGCTTCATTCATGCCAAGTTTCATGCTTTCTTCAGGTTGGGACCGTATTTTACGTTAAGGACCCGTACTATATGATAATTTTTGGAATTAACACGTACAGCACTTTTTATTCCGTAAATATGATTCCCGTGCGATAGCGATAGATGCATTACTTGCAGACGAAGTCGCAGCAACAGCTGGTCTTGATATATAATTTAAATGTATCATTTATGACGTAGACTTGGATTAATGACGGGTTTTCCCGCATCCCCGTAGATAAGGAATTTATTGCCACAATTTTGCACCTAAAATTAATTGCAATCTTTCATTCCAGCTATGAAGCCTCACGAAATCCAAGAGAAGCTCGGTCTGACGCGCATCCGCGACCGCAACTGGTACGTGCAACCGTCGTGCGCGACGTCCGGCGACGGGCTCTACGAGGGGCTCACCTGGCTCACGAGCAACCACAAGTTATGAGCTGCGGAGTAGGCGGGGCCGGCGCGCCGCCACGCCACGCCACGGTGAGCTAAACCTTGCATTGAACCACAAGAGTGCCTTAGGAACTGTTCTCTATCGTGTGCCATAATCTCATCTATGTAACTAATATTATAAATGCGAAAGTATGGATGGATGGATGTTTGTTTGTTACTCAATCACGCCAGAACGGCCCAACGAATCTGGATGAAATACGGCACATAGATAGAGAAAAGTCTGGAATAGCACATAGGCTACTTTTTATCCCGGAAAATTCCCGCGGGATAGCGATAAACGAATTCTTTGTAGACGAAGTCGCAGGCAACAGCTAGTAAGCCATAAATTTATTACTTACTAGCTGTTGCCAGCGACTTCGTCTGCAAAGAATTCGTTTAGTGCTATCCCGCGGGAACCACGCAATTTTCCGGGATAAAAAGTAGCCTATGTGCTATTCCAGACTTTTCTCTATCTATGTGCCAAATTTCATCCAGATCCGTTGGGCCGTTCTGGCGTGATTGAGTAACAAACAAACATCCATCCATCCATACTTTCGCATTTATAATATTAGTTAGATTGTGATTGTCATAAATAAACTTTTTCTTTATTTCTTTCTTTCTTTTTCTTTTTGAAATGAAAACTTCTTTAGCGGCGTTGAGCGCTTTTTGGGATGGGTAAAAAATGTTAAACTCGCATCAGGCGTAAGACGGAGGGAGAGTGTAAGTACCAGGATATCAGGATCCGCTAAGAGCTTATTTTGAAATACGAATAAAGTTGTTTTTCTCTTCAATTGTTGATTGTTCGAGATAGTTATAAAATTAACTTAACCTAACCACAGTTCTACAAAATGACCATTTTAAAGCTCCTGAATTATCATATGAAATACGGGCAAACGGAAGGATTCGCTGGGGAACTTGTCCCAACGTTGACATTGAGCGGGAAACGAGGAGAGCCCTGTGCGAGTGCTAGGGGTGATAACATGCATGATTAAACCTAATACCCGCTGGGCCCTATTTTATAAAGCTACAATTTACAAGCGGAAGTCTCTTTCTGAGCCTATGTGTTAGAAGTGGTGGGAGGTAGGCAATCTGGAAAATGTACACTCTTATATCTTACCTATATTATACTAGCTGTTGCCAGCGACTTCGTCTGCAAAGAATTCGTTTATCGCTATCCCGCGGGAACTACGCAATTTTCCGGGATAAAAAGTAGCCTATGTGCTATTCCAGACTTTACTCTATCTATGTGCCGAATTTCTTCCAAATCCGTTGGGCCGTGTAGCGACACTAGCGCCACCTAGTTGACAGCTACATAATTACTGCGACGCACGGGTAGCTAGCGCCAACTCTAGTGACAGCTGTCACATTGTTCTACATCGCGCTATCGAAGTTTCTCAACACGGATGCATATATACAACTTCCAACTCTCTTCCTTCGGACTTCGGTCCCCAGGCATAACATCTGCCTGGAGAGAGATCTCTCTATTGGGGCACTCCCCCAAACTGGTGACCCCGAGCATGAACGTCAGCGCAGCCTTCACATCTGCATCATCGTGACGTCATCATCACTTCCACAAGCATTCGAGCAGCGAGTCATACAGCCAGCCAGCATCCACGGCTACTACGGGTATCCTGACCACCAGCATGCAGCGGACGCGCATTCCTGGTCAACACCCACAGCCTTCTCAGCAACCTTGGCACAGCACACTGCACTTCGGCCGGTCAGTAAGCAGAGACGCACTTCTCTCCTGGTCGACGCAGCAGCCAGCCACTACGCAGCACTGCACCACTCCGACTCACTGGAGCATGCAGCATCACCCCGACTCACTGGGGCATCACCGCAGACAGTTCCGACTCACCGTGAACTATGCGGCATCTGGTTCCGACTCACTGGAACTTCCACTGGCCCGGCAAGCATCACAAGATGTATGGACGACTCATCCTGCTATCGACCTCCGGTCTCGGAGGGGAGTGATGTAGCGACACTAGCGCCACCTAGTTGACAGCTACATAATTACTGCGACGCACGGGTAGCTAGCGCCAACTCTAGTGACAGCTGTCACATTGTTCTACATCGCGCTATCGAAGTTTCTCAACACGGATGCATATATACAACTTCCAACTCTCTTCCTTCGGACTTCGGTCCCCAGGCATAACATCTGCCTGGAGAGAGATCTCTCTATTGGGGCACTCCCCCAAAGGCCGTTTTAGCGTGATTGAGTAACAAACAAACCTCCATCCATCCATCCATCCATCCATACTTTCGCATTTATAATATTAGTTATATTATACCTTACGCTATATTATACCTGGTGCTGTAGATGTAGATAAAACGTTTGTTAGTGTAATTAGTTATTTACTATATGTATTTTCTCGTTCCAGGTGAAGATTTCGATGCCATTTAATTTAAGTAAGCTGCGCCCGTGCCGTCGAATCTTGTATTTTCATGTGAACCAGTGTCGATGTACTGAACTTAGTCTCCAGTGACCGACAGACCGCACCAAGGACTATTCAATTACTAGCTAGTTAGTCATCAAGCGTGGACATGAGTTGTCACGCTAATGAAAAATCAATTATTCCATTATTTAATTAAAAAAATTAGAAGTTTGTTGTATCGATTGATTTATTATTTTTTTATGTTATTTAAAAGATGATTACTTAGAGTAAAGATTTTTTTATTATATTAATTTAATGTGTACCTCCAATTTTGTATGATAGTACGGTAGAAATTCAAAGTTTTTAATGCATTAATAGTAATCAAGTGAATGAAATGCGAGTTTCTGAGGGTGAACGCAATATGTATATTACTCAAGTAATAGCTAATGCACGCCTGCGCAGTAAGTTTCTAGATGTTTGTTTTTGTATCTTGACTGTTTCTTGATTACCAACAGTATGATAAAATAATAAAACATAGTGTCTTAATTAACTTTTAGTCAAAAGTAATATTTTGAAGACTTGACTCCGAGGTAGCTGTAACTTAAGCAGTTAATTTTTTTATGTGTAAAATATTAAAATTTTAACGAAACTATAGTCGTCCATTATATACCTAAACAGTCAAGCTATAAACACAAAATTGTTGTAAATCAGTGTACATATTGATGTTTTTCACAATGTATGTACATAACGAAGAGTATCTTATAATCTGTCTTTGATTTTGATGTTGCTATATTTTGTGTGCGAAGCTGTAATTAATAGGCGAAAAATTCATTGATGGAGTTATGCATTAATCATACAGACTGCAACACGAATCGCGTAAGTTTAAAGTAAGTCTTGGTTAATATCCGCAGTATTCTGCGGAGTACACTACACGCTGACCCTAATAATTCAAATAGCTTTGATCTTTAATAGGTGTGAACGAAATAACAAGTCAGGATCGCAAATTGGTCATCTTAGTTATTGCAGATTGTGATCTACTGAACCACTGCTTTCTACTTCGGATTGTGTTATAAGTAGCCTCGTATTTGTAAAGTCAGTGTCAAAAAAAGAAACTGCCCTGCTTTAAAGCCAAGTACGCATTGTCGAACACTAAAGTCTCTCTACGCCGTATCGTCCCATGACAGTAAACCATCCCGGGACAAATACAACTGATGTCTGCATTTGAGTCAGGCCGCGAAGCGTTTCAACCCGTATTTATGTTATTATAATTGGCATAAAAGTCCATGGATAAGAAGCAATTAGCTAGCTACGAAGACGACCACACATATCTGTCGCGAAGTCTCAACTCTTGCGGTTTGATCAATTTACAAGTTTTCGCATTTGTAGACATTCGAGACTCGTGATGAACAAGGTGACGCTTGCGACAGTCTTAGCACGATACGGTCCCATAGGCAGTTAGAAACATAATAGACAACATGTGAAGAAAAGTCAATTTTTTGGCGCTGACTGCCACTGGCCTGGAGTAGGCATTATCATTAATGAACTCAAAGCAATACAATTATGTGTAAAAGCCGCTCGAGATGTCGTTAATAATCATATCGAGTGTCTACTTAAGTGTTTATATTTTCTAACCCTGGTTTCTTTCTAACCAATATGATCTTCTAGTTTATAAAAAAATCTATTTTCACGGTTGCGTATTTTCCATTTCTTGAATATATACACACAAACACCCCGTTGTAAACCACCTAACTTGTTTTCCATAAAATGAAATCTCTATAATGGTGTGTTATTAGCATTATTTTGCCTCATGAAAGTTATTCATCCATTTTTTCTTCAAGGGTTTATCTCGACGAGAAACCTTTTTAGTTGTACGTGATGATTTCTGCTTTTAGCTTTCGATGTACCACGGAGTTGTGTACCGGGACCATTCGATTTTGAGATGTTCTTCCTTCCATAATCATTGTGTGTTGACATGTTTTATTACAAACTAATCATAATGTCATTTAAAACTGTTACTCTGTTAAACTTCCGTTCCTTTTGTGATATGATTATTTTATGTTCACCAGTTTCCTGTACTATTGGTTAATACTCTGAATTAGTAATAATGACATGACAATATTTAACTTTGCTTATTTTAGATTACTGCGGCCAAATTTGGTATAAATTCTGTACACGTTCCTATTTAATTATTGTGTTGATGCTTGCGGCTCGGATTGCAGAATATGTATTGTGCTGCTAATTATCAGTGTCGATATTCATAACGACAACTAATGTGATTTATCTTTAGTAGTTTGATAGTGTACAGACATCCAAATTATGTACCAGCGCCAAATCCAAGCAGTGAAATGTGTACATATGTATTGGTAAGCTTGGTATTTCTCCCTATGTTGTATGCGATTACCCAGCGTCGGCAATACAGAGGAAGAAATCGTTTTCCAATCAAATTATATTGTATCAGGAATAATATTTTATGATGGTAATGTCTAACTGTTCTCCCTGTGAAGAGATAAGTTAACGCCTGGCTTTCGTGTATGGGAGATGTTATATCAAACTGCTAAAAACTAAAGCCCAAGTGAGTTACTTGCTATGTATGCTGTAGCTTGATCACTGTCCAATTTCAAATGTGTCCACATAATTCATAAATTATAATATCTATGCCGAAAATGTACACAAAATATTTCGCTTTAAAAAAGTGCAATTAAATTAGTAATTGTAATGCACTTGTGATGTATAAATTGAGTTAAATATTAAATTGTATTTTAGTTTAAATTTTGAACCGAATAGTATTGGTGCGTTATATTATATTACCGGGAAGCGAAAGTGTGGGTACGAATTACAGTCTGCTGTATAATATTGTAGAAAGTTATTCAATATAAATTCACACTTAAATTTTGTTTTATTGAACAAGCGAATAGTAGATTTATACTGTAATGTATAAATTCACCTATTCATCGCCCTGAAAAAATATTATGCATTTTTTGCCTGAGGAATCATCTCTTGTGTTTTTTTAAACATTATCATTTTTATGTTTTAGCCTGTTATAGAGCAGCAGTCAGATATTTAAAATCTCCAAAAAAGGTTGATATGATAATACATCTAAGAATCGATGGAAAACTGATTTCGGATAAGAGTTGCGAGCAAATCGTTTCACCTGTTTAAAAGATACGGTGCCACATAGCGGTCTGACCAGATAGGGATTTCTGCATCTTCACTGAGAGCATTCGCTTGTAGCTGGGGCAATAAGCGATAAAACCTTGCACTTTTGTCTCGGAAGACGCCACTTGGCTCGATTGTTCCTTAGGTCATTCTGAGTAGATTTAGCCCTGGAGGCCTAAAGTTACCCCCTGCTGGTAGCCAGGGGAGGGGGGGGAAGTTTGCATCTCCCGCGTTGCAGTTGGACCTCGTTTACTGTCCACTTATAGCTATTAGGGCAGGTTTGGTATCATTTTCGTATAATTTAAGGATGGGGAATCCTTTTCTGGAACAAAATTTTTACCTTACCATAGAAAAAAAACAAGAAATTGAAAAAAGAAAAAAAAAACTAAAAAAAAATATTTCGAAATTGTTTTCTTACAGGCATACTACGGCGATTTGTGGTAATTAAAAAATATGACGTTATAGTCTATTTATTCTTGAATCTTAAAAGTATTACTTGAATAACCACTTCTCAATAAAAAGTTTGTCAAAAAAAAAAAACGTTTATTCGGCAACTTTGGCTTTACCTGTTTGGAGCCCAGTTACTGTCCACTAATAGCTACTAGGGCAAGTTTGGTATCGTTTTCGTGTAATTTAAGGATGGGAAATCCATTTTTGGTACAATTTTTTTACCTTACCATAGAAAAAAAACAAGGGATTCGCAAAAAAATATAATCACAAAAAAAAAATTTGAAATTGTTATCTTACATGCATATTAAACCGAATTTCAGTAATTAAAAAATATGATAATATAGCCTATTTAATTTTAAATCTAAAAAGTATTACTTAAATAACAATTTTTGAAGAAAAAGTATGTCAAAAAAAATGAAAACGGGTGTTTGGCAATCCTAGTTTCACCTGCTTGGAGCCCGGTTACTGTCCACTAGGGCAAATTTGGTATCATTCTCGTGTAATATTAGGATGGGGAATCCATTTCTGGAACAAACTTTTTACCTTACCATAGAAAAAAAACAAGAAATTGGTAAATAAAATCACAAAAAACAATGTTTAGAAATGGTTCTCTTACACGCATATTACACCGATTTTTAGTAATTAAAAATTATGATGATATAGCCTATTTAATCTTGAATCTAAAAAGTATTACTTAAATGACCATTTCTGAAGAAAAAGTATGTCAAAAAAAAAACGGTTGTTTGGCATACCTGGTTTCACCTGTTTGGAGCCCGATTACTTTCCACTTATACTTAGCTACTAGAGCAAGTTGGTATCATTTTCATGTAATTTTAGGATGGGGAATCCATTTCTGGAGCAAACTTTTCACTTTACCATAGAAACACAATCAAGAATTTGTCAAAAAAAATCATAAAAACCATTTTCGGAATTGGTCTCTTGCAGGCATACTACAGTGATTTTTGGAAATTAAAAATATGATGTTATAGCCTATTTAATTGTGAATCTTAAAATACAGTAGTATCGAAAGCTTGCCACCACCTCAAGACGTTCCAAAGCAACATTTTCTTCGAGCTGTATACCAAAGAGGACATGTATGAGATCAAATCTTACAGTCCCATCAAGACCTGCCATACCCTTCTAAATGTGCATGGTACACAGAAAATCAAATGTGAAAACCGGTGTGGACCACGATACCGTCTTCGAGAAAGATATCAATCGTCGAATCCAACTTGAATGGGCAGCGTTTAGGAAACTCCGCATCCGCAATGTCTTTTGATAAATTCCTTAGTTCCTTAAGACGAAAGTCATTAACCAATGTGTGTTGCCAGTGATTACTTATAGATCCGAGATATGGTGCTTCCGGTGCTTCACTATAGGCCTTATAAATAGGCTCAGTTTTTCAGCGAGCTATGGAGTGCTATGCTTGGGGTTTCTCTACAGGATTGAATCAAAAATGAGGAGATACGTAGAAGAACAGCGGTCACCGACATAGCCAAGCGAATTATCTCGTTGAAGTGGCAATGGGCAAGCCATATAGCACGGAGAACAGATGGTCATTGGGGCCGAGAGGTTCTCGATTGGAGACCGCAGATCGACAAGCGCAGCTTACGACGACCACCAACGAGATGAACGGATGACCTGGTTAAAGTCGCGGTTTCACGGTGGATGCAAGCCGCTACCAACCGAGGCTACTGGAGGTCATTGGGGGTGGCTTGTCCAATAGTGGATGTCCTACGGCTGATATGATGATAAAATGCAAATTAACATGTGCAAATAGAAGGCGCAACTGTATCAAAAGACAGTTAAAATTTACAGATCGTAAGAGTTCAGTGCAATAAGAACAATTTTAATGCAGCTTTCAAATTTTTAGTTATAGTGCCCCCCCGTACTTTTTTTCCTGACTATCGTGGGAGTCTAAGTACTTCATGTTTTTAGAAAAAACTTGGTCGGTAAGAACTTGAGCACCCCATATTAAAGCACGAACAAACAGGTGAAATCAGGTATGCCAAATAAAAGTTTTATTTTTTTTGGCAAACTTATAAATTAGAAGTGGTCATTCAAGTAATACTTTTTAGATTTAGAATTAAATAGGCTATAGCATCATATTTTTTAATTACCAAAAATCGCTGTAGTATGTCTATAAGAGACCGATTTTTTAATTTTTTTTTGCGATTTTCATATTTTTTTGCTATTTCATGTTTTTTTTCTATGGTAAGGTAAAAAGTTTGTTCCAGAAATGGATTCCCCATCCTTATATTACACGAAAATGATACCAAATTTGCCCTAGTAGCTATAAGTGGACAGTAACCGGGCTCCAAGCAGGTGAAACTAGGATTGCCAAACACCCGTTTTTATTTTTTTTGACATACTTTTTCTTCAAAAATTGTTATTTAAGTAATACTTTTTAGATTTAAAATTAAATAGGCTATATCATCATATTTTTTAATTACTGAAATTCGGTTTAATATGCATGTAAGATAACAATTTCTAAATATTTTTTTTTGTGATTATGTTTTTTTGCGAATTTCTTGTTTTTTTTTCTATGGTAAGGTAAAAAAATTGTACCAAAAATGGATTTCCCATCCTTAAATTACACGAAAACGATACCAAACTTGCCCTAGTAGCTATTAGTGGACAGTAACTGGGCTCCAAACAGGTAAAGCCAAAGTTGCTGAATAAACGTTTTTTTTTTTTAACAAACTTTTTATTGCGAGGTGGTTATTCAAGTAATACTTTTAAGATTTAAGATTAAATAGACTATAACGTCATATTTTTTAATTACCATAATCGCCGTAGTATGCCTGTAAGAAAACAATTTCGAAATTTTTTTTTCGAGTTTTTTTTTCTTTTTTCAATTTCTTGTTTTTTTTCTATGGTAAGGTAAAAATTTTGTTCCAGAAAAGGATTCCCCATCCTTAAATTATACGAAAATGATACCAAACTTGCCCTAGTAGCTATAAGTGGACAGTAAACAAGGTCCAACTGCAACGCGGGAGATGCAAACTTCCCCCCCCTCCCCTGGCTACCAGCAGGGGGTAACTTTAGGCCTCCAGGGCTAAATCTGCTCAGAATGACCTAAGGAACAATCGAGCCAAGTGGCGTCTTCCGAGACAAAAGTGCAAGGTTTCGGGAAAAATAGTCGCTTATTGTCCCAGCTATTGTAACTAGTGGGATTATAAAATATTAGTGTAATTGAGTCTTTGAATTTAAAAAAAATATCGATTTTTTTTATGTTTTTTAAAACTTTATAGCATATTATATAATATCTAATTCAAAGAAATCTTAAAATATTTTTTTTTAATTAATTATAAGCAATTCAAAATTGATGAAATTTGAAATATGACCACTTGACCGGGAACGGGCCATGATTGGTCGCCATGGCTGTGACGTCACAATGTTAAAGCAATTTCACGACAGTACTGGGTTAACGGCTGATTTCACTAACAATATCCGAAATTTAATACAAAAAATATCTGCTGAAGTTTTTTTTATGAAATAAGGTGGCAAACGAGCACGGGTATCACCTTATAGTAAGTAAATTTTAGTTTTAGTCATGTGTAGGTAGGTATTAAAAGCTTAATACTGATATGTTTCTGATATATGTGAACTGGATTGATTTTACTGGACCTGAGATTTCACAATAAAGTACCTAAGTACAGTGAAAGATACTGAATCGCTTACCTACCACTGTGGAATTTTAAAATACACCCTGCCAGAGATATTATTGCTAAATTGTACCTATTAGGTAGGTTACGTAATTCAGTTTCTTCGACCGTAGGTAAGTACGTAAATTTTAATAGCTAGATTTTGTGGTTGATAGGTATTTCTAGTTTTTTTTATAATCCCGTGGGATTGTATTATATTATATTCAATGGGAATTTTTGCGGGTGTAAGAGCCTAACCTTGTTCTAGTTAGGTACGTTCGGATCGCTAGGTACGGTTAACGTCAAAGATATCTTTACACTTTAGTACCTTGTCGTTGTAACTATATGTTTGAAGTTTCATATGAAGTTGTCAAAGTGCTTGGAGCGACAAGGCACTAAAGTGTAAAGATATCTTTGACATCGACTGTACCAGCATCTTAGTAATCCTGCCGCCAAGCAGCAATGCTTGCGCTGATGTGTTCCGGGTGAGGAGAGTAAAACAGCCCGATTTTGGCATAATTTTTTAAATCCAAGATGGCGGATGACATTTTGACACTATTGACACTTTGACACTAAAATATTGATGAGTGTCGTTTTTGAGTAATTTGGTGCTTCTGAGCCTGATTTTGACATACTTTTTTGGATTCAAGATGGCGGATGACATTTTGACACTAAAAATGTTTATGGGTGTCGTTTTCGAGTAATTTGGTGGCTCTGAGCCCGGTGTTGGCATAATTTTTTGGATCCAAGATGGTGAATGACATTTTGACACTATTGACACTAAAAATGTTTATGGGGGTCGTTTTCGAGTAACATTTTACACTTTTTTGTGTTTTTTGTGTCAGTAATGTCAAAATGTCATCCGCCATCTTGGATCCAAAAAGGTATGCCAAAACCGGGCTGAGAAGAACCAAATTACTCGAAAAAGACACCCATAAACATTTTTAGTGTCAAAATGTCATCCGCCATCTTGGATCCAAAAAAGTATGTCAAAATCTGGCTCAGAGCCACAAAATTACTCGAAAACGACACCCATAAACATTTTTAGTGGCATAAGTGTCAAAATGTCATCCGCCATCTTGGATCCAAAAAATTACGCCAAAATCGGGCTCAGAGCCACAAAATTACTCGAAAACGACACCCATAAACATTTTTAGTGTCATAGTGTCAAAATGTCATCCGCCATCTTTGTGCTCGAAATTCCGGGTTTTCTTATGAAATTCCCCTGGGATAAAATCAACGGGATTTTGAACTGAAATCCCACGACTTATTTACTTATTCATATAAATAGTTACTACCAAAGTGTACTCATCACTATTCTCATCTAATTTTATTGTTTTAAATCCCGGTACCGTGGAAAGTTGGGATAGAAGCATGATAGAAGTATAGATAGTGCCATCCACAAAGACTCGTATATGTATTAAAATTAACCTTTAACTACAAATTAATAAGAACCACGGTGGATGGCATCCATCGTGAATGACACCTACTATATAATATAGCCGGTACGTACCTAAATCCAGATTATAAATTATAAAGTTCGTGTATGGCAAATTTTATCGAAATCTGTTTAGCCGTTTTAGCGTGAAAGAGTCACAAACCAATACGCTCTCACAAACAATAGCATTTTATAATAATAGTAGGATAATAACAGAATAGAGTAGATTAAAGTCAAAAAACGGTATCACCTGTATACTAACTACGAGTGGAAACTAACATTGTGACGTCACACGCGGCTCGGCCTTGTTCGGGAACTGTCGGTGTGTTTTCGGTGCGGTACTCGACGATCAATTTTCAAATCGGTATAACTCGTTAATTATAGCGAATAAAAAAAAAACTAAAAATACTTTTCTTACAAAACTTATATATGATCTTTCCATTTATGACAAAAAAAAAATTGATTCAAAAACTCACCGCGGAACTATTGGGAAAAAAGTCCCACCCATTAGGGGAATATTCAGGCTATGGGTCGTGGTCCTCCTACTTTGATCCACCCGGAAAAAATGCTGTCACTATTTCGAATCACTGATTATTTTAACACAAAACAACATCTGCCTGGAGAGAGATTTCTCTATTGTGGTCAAACTCCACAAATGTAATGAAGGTAGGTTAGGTTAGTTAGTTAGGTATCTTCATTAGCCCGAAAATACCCAGAAGGGACTCCGCCCAGCCGAAAACCAAGTGGACAAACTACCTAAGCGGACCACGACCAACAGCCGGAATATTCTTGTGGTGTAGCCGTTGAGCCGAGCGTTACAGAACTTACATTGATTGCTTGTTTCAAATGCTCGGGTAAGATCTTTCACCTCTTGACCGCCACACTACGAATGAAGTGACGTGCTCTGTGCGCCACGGAACAAACCGTCTAATAGGGAAATATGGCTTTTATCCCATTGTAGAATTTGATGACCGTGGCGTGTGATAAATGCATGATAAATGTGAATTGTTTCCGCTCCGTCCCACGTCATGTCTGGGCTTAAGTAACAAAAAAAGACAGAAAAATAGTTTCAATACGTATTTATTATCTCATTGAGCATCCAACCAATGTACATGACAAGTTTCCCTAGAGTTTCCTTCGAAGTTTTCATCAGCCTCATCATTTTTTGACGCGCTTTCAGGCCAATGCTTCTGCGACACGTGAAATTATGTTGGGTTATCATTTAAAGGCAGCTTAGCTTACAATGGGCTAATAAATCTATTAGTAGAGTATCAACTAGTGCTATAAGTACTATTGTCTGTTAGAGTGGAGGAGGTGGAAGAGTCTGCAGCGGCGTCATCGCATCTTGGAGGGAGAATGATCTGCAGTTCTTCGTTCAACTGAACTTCGTCCTCTGGCACAATGTCGACTGGTACTCTAGCGTCGTATTCTTCGTTTAAAGATTCGCCACTGAAACGAGAGAAACCCTTTTTATTGCGGCAAAGCATATACCTAGCAGTGGCGTGGCGTACATAGAACTCGATTCCCACCGGCTTGCCTATTTTAAAGCAGTTGGGCAATTTATTGTGCAGAATTAGAGGAAAAGGCTAGTTAAGTTCCCTTCGGCTTGCCTTCTGATATACTTGACGCCACGCCACTGATAGCTAGTGCTATCGCAGGCTCCAATTGAATTGCATTAAGCACTGGTGATTGTCCATTCTCTATTAGAGTTTCGACTGCCACACGCTAAGGCGTGTATGTGGGGGTTCGTCACGGTGGGTAGGCAGCGCATACAAATTATGGTGCGCCACCTTCCCGCATTTTACTGCTTGGCGCATTTGCAGACTTTGGTTACATTTTACACGAATAATATAAAATGTTCTGTAAAATCCTAGGGGACCTCAAAACAGCATTCCAGAGACTGGCCTTATAATGAGGCCACTCCATTCGTCAGCATGGACATGAAAGGTCGAACCCCGATGAATGTGACCCTGCTTATATTGTCTTCTTTCGAGTGGTAGGATAGGAAGGTATTTTATTAATGTGCTTTCTAAAATCAGACTTCTGTACGTCTTCATCCGGACTGCACTCAGGAATAAACATCTACGGTATATCTGAAGCTGGACTTACTCGAGCTGGTCTCCAGCCTTGGTCCCAGCCAGCACTGATGTGTAGAGGCGAGCCCTAGCGCCGTGTAGCCGCATACCAACCGGCACGTCTTCCGCGCCAGACCGTGTCTCTGGAATCGGGTGCAGAGCGGCAGCGTTCGCTAAAGTAGACCATGAAAGTATCTTGATTTAAGTAGACGTTAAACATGGTTTTAGCTTGACAGCAGTGTTGCCAGATCTACTGATTTAGCAGTAGATCTACCTGATTTAAAAAAAATCTACTGATCTACTGCTGGGAACGTTATTATTTAAGAAATCTACCTGCTTTTTCCAAATCAGATCGGATCATGTAGTTTTTGATGTCGTATCGTGTCATCTGGCCTTTATAACACGACACACGACAGGTTTTGTGAATTTGTGGTTTTTTAGCAAAAAAAAAAGGAAATCATTGACTCAGATTAACTTATGTAAGTACAGTAGGTTTACATGAATATGTGTATTTATATGTTCTAATGTATTATATTATACTTATAATTCAAGCTAAATTCTATTTAACCTCTTGGGGGTATTAATTTTATAATCTACTGATTTTTTCCTCTATCTACTGCTAAAACTTTAATTTTTCTACTGAATACTTCAGATTCCATCTGGCAACACTGCTTGACAGTGCCGTGCAATTTGACACTAGGTACTATACTGAGTGAGATTAATATTATAGTTAGATATTTTTTGCAGCAAATGGTCTTTAGTGCTCTAACCCTTAAGTTGAGTTGAGTGCGTGCAAATCCCGATTAGGGTCGACATACCTACTTATGTAGGCGGGCTAAAATTCAACAGCGCGAGTGAAGAAGAATAATTGTGCGAAGGTTTTTTTTTTGGTTTAAATTTTGTGCTTGGTTTAAATCTTTTGTGGCATCGAAATTCAGGTCGATTGTGAGATTTCTGTTGAAAATACGCAAGTTTGCAATAAACCCATACAATCTCACCAAGTAAACTTCATAATATTTTTCAGAAAAAACTAATTAGTCCAATTTTCGTACTCCAGTCGCCCATCGGTCAAAGTTAATGAATAGCTGACAGGTCAATAAGGAGCGAAAGATTAATTGCCCCATTACCAACTTGTCTCAAAAAAATTGTCGGCGGTTCTGAATAGCTATACTTTGTCACTTCACGTGTCTCATCGTTCGTACCTACGCATTTGTTTTTGTAAGTTTTTTTTTTTATATGAATAGGAAGGAAAACGAGCAAGTGGGTCGCCTGCTGGTAAGTGATCACCACTGCCCATAGACACCCGCAACGATCGCAGATGCGTTGCCAACCTAGAGGGCTATGATGAAATGCCTTTAATGTAAGTAAGAGTAAATAAAATCATTGACGATAGTGCTGTTTTTAATGAAGTAGGTATTTTTGAAAAAAATTCCAAATGCTATTTAATATTTTAAGAAATATGAAAGTTGATCCAGTTCGTTTGTCTCGAATAAGTTTATGCATGTGTGTGTGTGTGTGTTTATGTGTTTAGTTTAGTTTTTTACCATCATCCGCACAGCAGTTTTCTTTTGTTCTCAAATCTCTGTTTCGAAGATTTTCCTCAGGAGGTATCGAAATTCTCGTAGCTTCATCTTGATTTTCTGTAAAAAAGTAAGTGCAATAATAATAGACCTGACCTAACTAAGAACTGGATGAAAAGAAGTATTTACTGTGCAATTCAAACCAAAATTGCAATTCAAAGTGCTGTGTAATTCAAACAAAAGAACTCTTCAGTTTTACTGCCTACCTACACTATTGATGGTAGAGACCTGACTAATTGATAAACTATTTAGCAATAGTAGGCCACGAACGCGAGTTCAATCGGAAGGTAAGGCAATGAAATTTTGGCAATGGCTATAGCTACCGAGCTATAAAGAAAGAAAAAAAGAAAGAAAGAAGACATTTATTCATTTTGCAAGACACACAAATATAAGAGCATACATGTACACACAATTTTATAAAAAAAACCAGACATGAAAATTATAATTATTATACCTAAGCTGTAGAAATAATGGCGGTACTGAAGTGGACCCTTAGACCTTCTACTACTCCTGGAAGGTTCAGTCGGAGAGATGTCAGAAGAGCTCTGAAGATCAGCTCTAGTTTTTTAGGTGTCAAGCAATGCAGGTAAGTACACGCGTTTCAGGGTCGGTGGGTGGAGACAAAGGAACGAGTAGCTTTGCTGAGTGGACCTTACCAGCCTTAAGAGCAGCTATGTTAATGAGCAGCTAAGTTCATGAAGTGACGCAAGTAGGGGCACGTTTTGGGTTTGACTGGTGAAGGCGACGAAACGAGTTCCCTTGCTGAGTGAAAATTACCGCTCCTGGAAGCTACGCGCGAGGGGACATCAGAGGAACCCCGGAACAGCAGCTCCAGCTCGTCCGGTGTCAGACGACGCAGATACGGCACGCGTTTCAGGTCCGGTCGGTGGAGGCATCGGAACGAGTTGCGGTGCTGCAAGTTAATAAGATGGCATTTCGAAAGTTGCTGGGATGTCACGGCGCGTTATAGGAAGTACCTAGAGAGTGGTACACGAAGGCCTCGGTATATTCCACTCTGTCATTTTTACACTTTTTTGCAAAAGTATGTTTGAAATCCCTCTCGGGCGAAAATATGGTCCTCTGTGTGGCTTTTGTTAGGTAAAGATTCCTACAATTTGATTTGTTGGACATATTGGTAATACTACCTACTTAAATTATTCGCTAGTATTGTGTAACAGAAGACAGTTTTTTTTTCGGCGTTTATGAAGTAACAGTATATATAGTCAATAGTGGTCTTGTCTAGGAGAACAATCTTGTTTTTTTTGCATCCATGGATTTGATATAGGTATATTAAGTTAAAAGTATAAAACACTGCAACACAAAGCGACAATGAAACACAAAGAACCTTTCCCGGGCTATTGTTGCTGACTCTTACACGTAGCTTAAATACGAATCTTTTGTGTTCCCGTGAAAATAAGGACCGGTTTTATTTTCTATGCATAAATTATTTGTGATAGGATAGGTAAATAAACAAAAATGCGAGTTTATTTGAGATCTATCCTCAATAATTCAAGCGCTTGTTACGCTTCTATGTGGCTAGACAGATACTATGTCTATGCTCGATAACGCTAAGGAGATATGAATGGAATTGTATGGGACTGATATCTTAACTAAATGTCACCAGATCTAACGTGTTAGCCCGTGTTCATTATTTTCTGTTCCATCATACACATGGAACACTCGAGTCATACGGTGTAGGGCGCTTGAAGTTCAAGCCTGCTGAGCAGACGCAGAGCACAGAATATAAAAAATACACGAAGACAGGCCGAGCTGCAAACCTAAGAAACGTAGGGTACTTATTAGGTTTTTTCAAAAATCAGAACTGACTATTCGTATGAGTCACATGATACATTTTGATTGTCGTTTGTTGTTGTTGGCGAGTTTACCTACACTAACATTACAATATCACCCGCCAATCGTCATTGACCTAAGGGAAACAAGTACGGTTGTAATGTATGAATACCTTGACAAGTCCAGGTGCGACCTGTAGCTTCTCACAGGCGTGCGAGAGGCTGAGGCTTTGGATAACGTTGCCGTGTTTCACCGAAATAGCAGAGAGCCCACTGCGCACGAGATCTTCGTTTATCTGAATAGGTAATTAATAACATTTATTACAAATTCGACTAATAAATCACATACCTACTTAGTATTTGGTGCACTTACGCCAAGTTCTTGATTCAGTGCATGGCGTACCAATATTTATTTGAAAAATTTAGGTACTAATAAATAAGGCAGGTAAGAAAGAAAGAAGACATTTATTCATTTTGCAAGACACACAAGCATACACACAATTTTATAGAAAAGAAACAACAAAAAAAAACACAGACATGAAAATTAGATCATCAGCGTTGTGTGTGTCTTCGCATCGCAAAAGTGAAACGCTCACTGGCTCAGCCATGGCTCAGCATTACGCTGAGGTGTTAGACACCTGCAGCACTGATTTTCAGCCAGAACCGTCAGGTAGGTACTTATACCTAGTTATATCTAAATATAACCTGCTTACTCCATACATTACGACCTTTAGATCTTTATTATGTTGGACAAGTCACCCTACAAAATTTGGAAGCTTATTGAATGAAAAGGGGTCCGAATTTAATCAGTGTCCGTTTTCAATATAAACGTTTTGGCGGCGGGACAAAAACCTCGCCCGCATATCGGAGGCCATCAATCAAGTAGGACAGTCCGAAGACTAGGGATACCATACGACAGGATTTGTTAGGAAGAAGGATTTGCACCAAGTTGTCCGTTTGTAGACGAATAGGTAGAGGCAAATAGTCGGTGCTGAAATAGTAACTCTCTTAAAAACGATGATTAAAATTTGAAACTTGTTCTTCAGTCAGTAAATCAGTAGCTGTAAGTAGTCAAAAAGACTAAGGACGTCTCAATAGTAATTTATGAATTTACCTGCAGCTCCCTGCCTTCACAACACGGCACCAGTGGCGGCAGTTCCTCTTTCAGCTTGTGTGTCGAGTTCAAACCAGTAGCCATATTGTCTCCACTGGCCACCGGATTCATGAGCAGCAGCGACGCGTTGGAAGACCGTCTCTCTTTCATCTCCAAGTGGTCTGAAGACGGATCCTTCGCGAACATCGTGTGGTTGACTTCTTTCACCGACGCCATTATTGTTTGGTGGTCATGTATTAACTGCATTGTACCTTTACTGTGTTTTTATGGATTTTGTTGGAAAAATATGATGTTGTGAGTGTTAATATTTTTTTTTCAGTATTCACATTTTAACTGAAAATTTGACACTGACTTTTGGGTTCGATTTTTGAATGTTTGCCTTTTTTCGTATTGATCTAGTAGTCATAGACATGAGTTTACGTTAGGCAGCATAGCTTTTTGCACCTGTGCCAAAAAGGTTGTCTTAGAACGAGGACCAGAAACAGAAAGTTAGATTGAGGTTAGATTATTTAGATTAGCTGTCGGCCCTCAGTGTCGGCCTGTCGCTAGTTTGTTATTGTCAAGTTATTGTTGTCCGTCGCAGCAAAAGCTTTCAGTATTACGTCTCATCCAACCTCGACATTGGCAGAATCATCAAAAAGTTGATGGAGCCATTTTTCCTAAATTTGAATTTCAAGTATTACGTGGGCGAATAACTACCTACCTAACCTACCTACCTTACGTATAACACAGGAGGAAATCACATGAGCGTCCTGAGAAGTAGGTACATGCTCTTGGCCGGTGTTTTTTGCAATCTAAAAGCGTAAATTTATGAAAATTATGATAGTTCAAATATTTAAAACTATCCACTCAAACAATTTAAAGAACGTTTGGAAGATTACAACGGAACGAACTATTCAAAACACGGCAACTACTCTCATAACTTTGTCGCGCCCCCCTGCATAGGTAGTACTAAATTCCATGAAAATCGTTGGAGCCGATTCCGGGATTCAGATTATAAATATACAAATATATAATACAAGAATTACTCATTTAAAGGTATTAGATACATTACTTACATGGTATTTATTTATGTAAGTAATGACATTTGTATGTAATTTTTTCCAAAATTGCTGTCAGTTATTTTTTGGTCCTCCTGCTATTAATAAGTTTTCGGTATTTTCATAGAGTTTAGTAATCTGATTGCCCAACTGACATTGGGCCAGTCAGACTGCAGCAATCGCCGCAGTCATTAACAGGTTTTTACTCTCACGCAGACTAAATTCAGAGACGAAATAAACTTATATAAGTGCCGGCACGTAAGTCTAGCGATGACCTTGTATGCGCAGAAGTATAAAATACGGTATCCGTGGGTGCGCAGATCCCCTCCACGTGACTCGTCGTCGCTAGACTTACGTGCCGGCACGTATACACCATAGCAATAACGCAGTAGGTACAGTCAACATCAGAAATTACTTAATGCAGTTGAAGAGCTCAAAAAGATACATACCCTCTTATTGTCTTGGCTATACAGCCGTGAGCAGATCATTTTGAGCTATTCGACTGTTTATTAAATTCTGATACTGACTACTAACCATGACTGATTGATAGTGATAGACAACGCACAGCCCAAACCAAATACTTGAATAATGCAAACTTAAACCCTGATCATCAATGAAGTACCTAGAAGGGATTTTCCAAAATTAATATGGGATACGGTTCTATTTTCATTTCAACGGGGCCTAAGCAAAATTCAATGCAGTTTTAGGAACCTCGGATATCTAAAACCAGAATCACTTTCATCTTTTTAAGAGCTTCTCAACTTTGCGAGTTTAAACGCACCAACTGTTAAGGCCCGGCCATTACTATGAGCGACCGGCGCCTGACGAGCTTATTCTCTGTTCATTACGCGGCCGAGACCCTCGCCACAAAGTAGTGGCCCAACTACAGCCGCAATGAATAGAAAAAACGCTCAGCGCACCGGCGTTCGCTCATAATCGTGGCCGGGCCGACATGGGGCCGACAGACGAGAATCTTAAGCCGTCCCTTGGTAGGCTGTTAATATCAAGTAGTTCATTTATGTAAGATATCGCACACCGATCACGTAGGGACACTCAAGGCCTCTCCGGAAAACTTGAAGCATGGGTCGAGTAGCCTAAATGAAGGGCTGGTCTTTTTGCATCGATATTGTGATGAGATTTTGCGTTTAAAATACTTACGCTCTGAGAGTTTTTTTAGGTCGGTAAAGAAGTTTACGACGGGGAGAGGAATAGCGTTTTTGGCGATCTGACCTTTTTGTTCGTGTTAGGTCCTTGTCTTCTTTTTTTTATGTGAATAGGAAGGCAAACGTTTTTAGTGTATTGGGATCAAAGGTAATCTATGTAGGCATGAATTAGTGGTTCACATGCTATGTTTTGGTAAAGTCGTCACAATTTAAAAGGCCCGTTTTGACATTTGTCTTCCCGACGTAACTAGTGATGTAACCATACGACTCGGTACTCGATACTCACGATAAATCGATTCAAGTTTGCATGAGTATTTGATCGATTTGAATTTATGTATTGTAAAGTGCACTGGATTAAAGTTCGGATTAGAAAATTTTAATTAAATTGATATTGTAGGTATTTTGAAATGGTACTATGTTACGAAAGGTCAATTTTCGTTACAGTAACATTCAGTCAATCACAAAAAAAATCAAGAAAAAGTTTATCTTCAGTCAATCATTTTCTTCAGATGATGATCCAAAATTGTCAGTTGAGCTATTGTCACCCGTATTTATAATTATTACATTTTCAATCATATTGTCAATATTGACGTCTCTGTCAAAGTCTTCCTTTATTATTTTTCGAGTTTTTTCTACCACTTTTGCCCAGTCTTCTTTAGTAATTCTTCTTTTAATCTTGTTGAAATGATTATTATTTTATTGTAATTCTTACCCTAATTCTAATTCTAATTTACAATTTAAGTGCGAGTCGGCCTTAAAAAAATATCTTGATCGATTTATATTTTCCTTAACCGATTATTAATAGTCTGTGGACAATATGGAAAAATCGTTATGCACAGCACATTGAGATCGGTAAAAAATAGAGAACTTCATGGGCGTGAACTGTCAAAACGGGCCTTTTAAATTGTGACGACTTTAGAATCTAATGATTTAGATGCTAACAGTAAAGCCGCCAAGAGTTAATAAATAGTTCGTAAACTTCATCCCATTAGCGTCTTTTCTTGACAGCGTTGGAAATTCCACCAAATCTATGAAAACTGTACAACGTCCGGTGGCCTTAGTAAAACAACGGCAAATAACGAAATTATGTTGCATTTCAAAATAGTAAGACTATACAAAACGTTTACAATTTAAAGTAAAAATCAATTACTACCACAAACATGATTCTATCTTGCTCGTTCCAATGAGCTTCAAAATCACTTCTTCGGTTCCTCTTTGTTGTTTTCGTTTATTTTGTTTGGATCGTAGAAATCTTTTACTTCTCCGCCTTCTGACGATGCCAAGCTTTCTTTCTGCAAAAATAAATGGAATCCAATGTATAGGATGTTTAGTAAAAACAACTTGTAAGAGTCTATGAGCTCGTTCCCAAAGTAAGAGTACCTAACATATTTTTAGAAATATGTCCGGTCCCTAATCATTAGAACTACTGAACTGATTCTTATAATAACTTTTCTTAATTTACGCAATTAGGTATCCCTGTATAAAATTAATAGGCTACTTTTATCCCGGAAGAGCGCACATTTCCGAGGGAAGCAAACGACGTTACGAACAACAGCTACTTAGTGTACTTTGTAATATTTTTAAAGTTCAGTTTTTTGCGGAAAGTTTTTTTAGCAGAGTAGGGTCAGTTGTCTATGATTCCGTCTCTATTTATTACTAAGAAACAGACAGAGACGTCATCATAGACAACTGACACTTAAGCTAACTGGAACTTAACAGAGAGTGGTGAAACAGGCCCTAAGTAATAGCGCCTGATATTTTAACAATACGATATTTACAAAATCTGGTTATTACCAGATTTTACGTACGGGAGATGATCTATGTATACCATTTTCATTCTTACCTGTCCTATTTGGTAAACAAAATTCTAACCTCCAAACGTCTCATTTTTATTATTTTTTAACTATTTCATCGTAAATAAAGGAACTGGAGATTAAATATCAGCAAAATTATGTATAAAATATTACCTCAGGTTTATTTGATTACATAATACTAAATTCTTTACAAAAAATTGCATATTGAGGTTAGAGTTTTGTTTACCAAATAGGACAGGTAAGAATGAAAATGGTATAGTACAAATAGGTCAGGACATTATATTATGCGAATAACCATCCACTACCACATCTAATTAATCTGTATTCCGTTAAGTAAACTCGAGTGGGTTTATTAGAACTTCGGTAACAAAAGCAAGCTCGCGCGAGGCTTTGTAATTTATGCAGGCTGCCTCGCTTAGCAAGCGGCATGGTATTTTTAGATAAGCGAATAAGTTTGCTTAGCCTTCCTATTTGTGATAAATCTGACCACGTGCAGATGGAAGTTGTTAAAGCTTCTCCCGTCGCTCAAAGAAACATACCAATAAACTCTTATTGAATGTAAATGATACACAATTTTTGGTTACCAACGAATTTCGAGTTGTAGGTAATTCAGTATTTTCTTTCACTTTAAACAATTGATACTAGTGCTTTTTTAATTTTGTGTTCTTTTCTTACAAAAAGTGACTAAGTAGGTAAGTACTTATAAGTGCTTAGTAATGTACAAAATACGTTTCGAACGCGTTTGCGTTAAAATGACATTTAGTATGAAAACGTAAACGTCCGATAACTCCCGGGAATTACATATGATAGTATCCGACTGAACTATATTCTGCTGGGCACTTTATTATCCTCACCCGTTTTCTCTTCAACTCCTTCATTTCCTGCAGCAGCGAGCGCAGGATGCGATGCGTCAGGAACTCGCTGGTGTGTCTGACGTCCACGTTGTCTACGTTGACGCGATTGTCCACCACCGCGGAAGCCAGGCCCTCTACCGCTTCACCCCATTCCACTGCAAAACAGCGATTAATTAATACTCAGTAAAACAGTAGGCTTATTGTCTAACTCGCTCGCAATCGCCATCGTGTTCATTTTGACAGTTCATGTATGGGCTGACAATCAGCATCGGAATCAGCTAGCTGTCACATTCATACAAGAACTGTCAAAATGAACACGATGGCGATTGCGAGCGAGTTAGACAATAAGCCTACTGAACAGACTTCTTGAAATCCTGCCGCTAAGCAGCAATGCTAATCTAATTTTTTTTTTTTTTTTTTTAATTTTTTGATGATCTAATTTTCATATGTTTTTTGTTTTTGTTGTTTCTTTTCTATAAAATTGTGTGTATGCTCTTATATTTGTGTGTCTGGCAAAATGAATAAATGTCTTCTTTCTTTCTTTCTTTCTTTCTTTCACTGCTGTGTTCCGGTGTGGAGAGTAAGACAGCCGGGGAAATTACGAGAATGAGAGGCATTTCATCTTAGCCTTAGGGGTTGCGGGTGTCTATGGGCAGTGGTTATCACTTACCACCAGGTGACCCACTTGCTCGTTTGCCTTCCTATTCATATAAAAAAAACCATAGCAACTTTGTCTTCATCAGACCAAGGGTTGTATGGCCTGACGCAATATCGCATTCCACGTCGTTTTCTACCATTACTAAGGTCAGTCGGGGCAAGTGCGCCGGCGAGGTAAACGCGCCTATACGTGAAAAACTTAAATGACCTGTAGCATGTGTGAGTAATGTGTGCGAATAGACAAATCGACGTTCCAAATTAGAAAAATGACATACATACCAGGTCATTTTCTTTAAGTTTTCACCTCTCTTACCCCGCCGGCGCACTTGCCTCGAGGCTTATACAAGGCTTATACAAGGTCAATTTGATGCCCGTCATGGCGGCCTTGTGATCTTTTCAAACTAATTATCCTATCAATACAGAGTGATTGAAAAGGAATGTTTATAAGTAAGTATATGTAGTTTATTAATGTGTGAGCCGGGGGAGGGTCGTAAATAAAAAATAAAGCCAAGTACTTACTGGGATGCCGCATATTCGGCAGGGTTACTGTTCCGGTGATGATGTCCAGACCTTTCAGGACTCTTTCGCTCACCGAGCGAGACATCAACCTAGCTGCTACGTTCACCATCTGAGGAATAATAATTATTAGATTTAGTTTAGATTATTGATAAAATCTACGAGAAAATGAAACCAGATTGCAAAGAAAAACTCAGAAAAATTTGGGAGTAGCAATAGCACACGATTCATCATATCAACCCCTTTTCTCTACCTATTTAAAGTTTCTACTACTCTAATCGCTGACGCATAATAATCGACGCATTTTTTATATTCGCTGTTTATAACTTCATAAACTTCCATGGAATAACATGTTTATCTTAGTAACGGTAAGCTTGGAAACAACCTCTATCATTTTCCTGCGTTCGGGCAGGAACGTTCCAAGCGCCACAGGATCCGGAAGATCTTCGCAACGGTCGCTGAACGTAACCTCTGCCAGTTTTGTCCTGGACGGCTGCAAACAAGATGAAACCAGTTAACAGACCAACCAGCGAGTATACTGAACTGAGGTATTTTCATTCTTACCTGTCCTATTTGGTAAACAAAATTATAACCTCAAAACGTCTCATTTTTGTTATTTTTTAACTATTTCATCGTAAATAAAGGAACTGGAGATAAAATATCAGCAAAATTATGTACAAAATCTTCCCTCAGGTTTATTTGATAACATAATACACCTTATTCTTTACAAAAACTTGCATATAAAGACAAATACAGGTATCAATATATTTAGTTGCTCTCTATCCTCCCTCCCCCTCTCTCTCCCTTTCTCTCTGTCTCTGTCTCTCTCTTTAGAATTTAGGTTTAATCGACTGCCTCTAACATCTTTTCGTTATTAAACACAATTAAATCAACCATACCACAGGCGTCGGGGGCCTATCGCGAGCGCGTTTCATCTCAAATTCAGCCTCTTCATCGTTGGGGATGTCGTGGACGTCACCAAAGGCGATACCCGCGCCTCGGCGCACGTTCACGTTCTGACGCGCCATCTCCGTCGCCACCTGCGCCGACCACCGGGGCGGCTTATGGGACCTACAGAGTAAACATATCGGAAATACAACAGGAGAGAAATTCTTAGGTACTATGCGAGATACCTAAGCACCTATCTGCTACTCTACCCTTGCATGAAATTTGTGACATATCCCTACTAATATTATGAATGTGTAAGTAACTCTGTCTATCTGTCTGGTTTTGTCTGTCGCTTTCATGCCTAAACCACTAAATATAGATATAAGATAAGATAGTTTCAGTCTCGGGTAAAGGCAAGAAATGGTTTTTATCCCGGAAAATCACAAAGTTTACGCAGCAACTAGTTTCATATATTTTTATCGCAATTAAATCAACAATTTTAATTTCTTTCGCATCTAAAGCCTATTAATACTATTTTAGAATAAAACATGTTCTCATTAGTTTGAAAACCATATAGCATTTGATCACGACAAGATTATTACGTTCAGTCACGTGAAAAGGGCGACAACAACTAACTCCCTTATTCATAAACGCTCTATAGGCTTCTGCTAACTTAGCAATCGTTTGTCCTTATCTGTGAAAGGTAAATGCTAAAGTGACAGATAAGGACAAACGATTGCTAAGTTAGCAGAAGCCTACAGAGCGTTTATAAACGCTTTGTAGGCCATTTTATTGTCCTGAAATCAATCAAATGAATGAATAAGGGGGCTAGTATATAGTAGATTGTACACCGAGGGGATAAAGCACTGTATTATGGCACGGGCGCGATATTGAATCCTGAGAGGAGCGAAGAATTTAAGCGCACCCAAGACAAACAGTTTTATCCCCGAGGAGTATACTCTACTTTTCTCACCTTTTGCGAGACAATAAAAACCAAGGCAACTAGAAAAAGAATTTAAGTAAAACAACAGTAAAACAGAATTAAAAATAAAAAATTATATTTGAGACATTGGTCCAGTTGTGTAATGATAAGTAATATTTTTATTTGGCATTTTAGCAGTTTTAATGCGTACCTAACTGTAATTATAGCGTCAGCAAAGGCTCGCGGCTTTTGTTTTATTTAAATTTGTTTCGGTGGTGGTGGTCGTCGGCGTGCTGGTGGCATGGCCATCTCGATTTTCGGAGCCGTGCGATTTTTACGAAATTAGACTTTAAGTGTATAACAATAAGAACTAAGAGAAGTGAGATTCATATTACTAACCGGCGGGTTATAATGAAATTCAGTACAATATTATTACCCGGCTAGAGCCAAGGGCTATAATGAGTTACTTTGAGTAAGGTTTACATGCTATATAATTAGCCATTGTCGAGCAAGTGGTGTGAAAAATATTTTATCTAGTTGATTCCTTCCTGTACTACGGTTGAAAATTGGTTACGTTAGCAATGAAATCGTTCAGTTGGATTGATTTCAGGACAATAAAATGGGTGCATTACGCTTGGACCTTTCCTAACGCTACTAACCGCTTCTTCGGCGTCGGACGAAAGTTCTGGAAGAACACCGTGGCGGCGCGCGCGCGCACCACTCGCTCCACGTCCCGCATGAGCAAGTGCGTGCGCTGCCGTGCAAACACCATCACCGTCGTCTCCAGGATCTATACGTACGTTAATGTACATTAGTTTCGTTTTAAAATAATTTTCCTATCTACTAGCCTAAATATGTAAGGCCGCAAGGCGTCACATTTGCCATATTCCGTGTGTTATGAATAAATTATTTTAAAACGAAACTAATGTACATTAGTTTCGTTTTAAAATAATTTTCCTATCTACTAGCCTAAATATGTAAGGCCGCAAGGCGTCACATTTGCCATATTCCGTGTGTTATGAATATGCCCGTAAACAAAAACCAATAATGCATAGCTCGATACAAGCACGTGTGGTGTGTGGTAGCGACTGGCAAAGTAATTGGTCTCAGTTCACCGACACATTCGGCAATTTTCGTAACAACTTTGCGACCTTACCCAAATACGTCACACTGCTAGCAAAGTCTGAGTTGAACCAAACAAATTAAACAAACAGGTCAAGTTAAATAAAAGCATGTATAAAACTTTAAAAATGATGATGGGCATGATGTTTGGCACGTGCATTTAACTCTATTCACACATTGATACTTTCTAGCCCAATTTTTTAGTCTTTGATTACCTAATTGGATCATCGTCATCATCATCATCATCATCTCCAGCCTATATACGTCCCAGTGCTGGGCACAGGCCTCCTCTCAGAATGAGAAGGCTTGGCCTATAGTTCCCACGCGGGCCCAGTGCGGTTTGGGAACTTCACACACACCATTGAATTGCTTCGCAGTTGTGTGCAGGTTTGCTCACGATGTTTTCCTTCACCAAAAAGCTCATGCTAAATTACAAATGAGATATCGCACGTAAATTCCGAAAAACTCAGAGGTGCGAGCCCAGGATTCGAACCCACGACCCTCTGCTTGAGAGGCCGCAGGTCAAACCACTAGGCTACCACGGCTTTTTTACCTAAGCCTAAATTGGATACTTGGTCGTATATACATAGTTACCTCTTCTAGCAGCCTCACAGGAGCAGACGGCAGAACCGTCTCTACATCCATTCTGGCACGAGCTTGTCCCAGGATCATGAGGGTGTCGCCCTCCGTCGACAACGCGTTAGTCATCGCTTCATTGGCGAGTTCCAAAGCGAATTCAAGACTCATACCTTTCGCGCCTCGTTTAGACTGGAAACAACCGCACATGATTAAAAATGAACCTACCCTTGATTGCAAAAAATGCCGTAAGTATTCAATGCCCAAAAGGTCTAATGCGCTGAAGAAGGTACTTAATTACAAGCTATGCCGTTATAATTAGTAAATAGTACGAGTAACGGCCGTAACAGCCTAATTGTAGGCGTTGATACTAATGTGAAGACGAAGTGGTTTGATACAAATTCGTTGCCGAATCAGGATGAAAGTCGAATATTTGCCGCTTTACATTGCTAATTGACGACATGGCCACCACCACCACCCTTCCATAATATTGAAATACCTTTTACGTAAAATACGATCTTATAGTTAAACATCAATATGAAATCCTGTATTTCTCAATTATTTTGTTCATCACCACACGAACGTGAGGTTATCCACCTTTTCGAACTCCTCTCCCATTTTCCTGACGAGCTGACGAGCCTTCACGTTGCCACCATGCAAAAGCTTCCAGTTAGCCAATCTGATGCGTTGCAGCTCCAAGTCGGTAACATATGCGTAGATATCCGCTTTCCTGGTAGACAAAGAGATGATGAGTGTCAAAATGCAACTTGTCAATCTTGCCTGTAAAAGTTTGATTATAGATTCAGTACATGCAGGTAATAGATTACCTAGCATATAGCATGTAGTTGAAGTTCGGTTTGCTATTGAAAACAAAAACATTCAAATGATATGTATATGGCTTCCAAGTGGACCAAACGTTAGCACGTTTCGTTGTCGCACGTTTTGTTACAGCGCCACCTATTGGTGCGCTAAGGAAACAGTTTTACTACGCCATACGGTGGGGCAATAATGAATGAAATTAACATTTTTTATTTTATCTGTGAACACTTGGTAGACTATGGAAAGGATCATGATTTTACTATTTTTCCTTACGTACCTGGGTGGATCAACTATTTCTTGTTGTTATTCTGTCCCGTCAGCGAGGGGACAAAAGTAATACAGTTAAAGTTAAAGTTCAAATAGTACAGTGCTTAGTAGATGACCAATTATAAGGAGGAGTTGAAGAATTTAGACTTAAAAAGATTTAAAAGCATATTATTTAAAATTCTTCAGAAGAAATGCTATTATAATATTAAGGATTATTTTTGTGATGTTGACATGAATTTATAATGATAATAAAATATTAATTATTTACGTAGATTTGTGATGAAATGTAATTTTTTTTTTTCAATGACAATTTAATTGAAATTCCATTTAATGACTATATGTACTTGTTTTAATGATGCCTGTTTAAATTTTGATGATATTATTATGTGACTAATGTTCCCAAAAACTTTGAACGCCAAACGGCAAATCATAGCTGTACTATTCTAATAATTCCTATGATCTTGTATATCCTACCTATGATTTCGAAATAAATGTATTTGTATTTGTATTTGTATTTGAGGCATAATACTACTGTAATAATACATTTAAGAGGCACTTCATCTTAGCCCTCTAGGTTGGCAACGCATCTGCAATCTCTCCGGGGTTGCGGGTGTCTATGGGCAGTGGTGATCACCTACCATCAGGTGACCCACTTGCTCGTTTTCCTTCCTATTCATATAAAAAAAACATGTTTGGCAAATTATAAACCTACAAATCTACGGTTTAATATTATTGGAGGCTGTATAGCGCTTAGTGTACTGGCTTGATGTAATCCATACATGTTCAAACGGTTGTCTAAGCAACATAGAATGTTTGTTTAGACATAACTATTATGATTGTACCTAGAGGCCGACGTGTGTACGTCGTGTGTGTTTTTTAAATATTTATACCTTAATATACTATTTACTGTTTATCTGGCTGCTCATTTCCACATAATCTCATTTAATATAGTGACCACAGCAACGAGTGACAAGAAAAAAATTGATCCAACCACCTAACTGACAATAAGATGTGCTAGCAAAATAATTCTCAAAGTAGCTTTGTGAGCTATGTTCAGCGCAACGACACGTCGTCTACATATGCTGAACAATCCACGGTGTCTCAAAATATATAAAAACAGTGAGATTATAGGTAATATCGTTTCTTGTTAGAGTACATGAAGTAAATTTGTAATTACTTGGCTCTACGCGCCGCGCCAGCGCTCATGTCCTCAGTGTATAATTTGAGAAGTAGCGCCTCTTCTTGAATCTTGTGGTTTTGGGCGGATACTCGCGCCGTCCATTTTCTGTTCGCCTGTTACAAACATCAGATACTTAAAATTTTAAAAGCTAAGCTTTTTCAATGTGTTACCTGTCTTGTCGCTTCCGAATAAACGTTCTGTTAATAAAAACATCAAAAAATATATTAAAAATTAGTGCATTGTAATCGCGACTCCAACGTGATCCCCAGTCAGAAAAGTACAGCCAGCGAAAAAAATTATTAAAAATGAAAATTATTACAAAACTTATAATATATTGATTGAATTTTGTATTTTATTACGTCATAAGCTTTCACGCAAGTACCTATAAATTCTGAAGCTAAGCTGTTCTGGTTAAAACGAGCCGTGAAATTGCACGTCGTAATGGTTGTAATTTGATTTGGCCCAGGGATCATTCGGGGAGTTATTGGGCTATTAATATATCGTTAATACGATTGACTTGAGATACGGCGCGGCATCCACACATTCCAGGAAAGAGGCGTCCCGTTCTCGTATGTGACGTTAAATAAATTGAAATTTAAATGCAACAAAATATTTTATATTATAACATTAACTTACTTTACAATTCAAGTAGCATTATAGTTATAATCATACAGCAAATTTTTATGTACTCTTAAAAGAGTTTAAGTGAAACTTTTTTTATTGGAAGCAATTTAAAAAAAAAAACGAATGTTGATTGAAACTTACTTCGCTTTCCAAAAACTTCTTTTTCGCCTCCCTTTCGTGTTTCACTCGTGCAAGCCGCTTCTTCTCATTGGTCCGCCACTGACGCACCATAGTGATCTTGCGCCGGAGTTCCATTTCAGCCGCGGCTTGGACTCTCTGCTTGATTCTGTTTTGTTTCTCGCTCGCTCGCTCCGCACGCTCTTTGCGCATTCGTTCGTTATACTCTTGCAGGTAATTCATGCGCATTTGGATTTTTTTCTCTTGTTCTTTCGCTCTGGAATGAAAAGAATCGGAATTTCTCATATAAGCTTGAATGTGTTGCTTTTTTAGACACTATAATTAGGTAACATTGCGCATTTCTAAAAGTACTACCGACCATCACCACCATATTGCACTTTCTCTAAACTTCGTCCGAAAATCGTCTTATAATGGTGTTAGAAGTTATCTATATATATAAAATTCTAAACTGATTGACTGTTGATATATCAACGCACAGCCCAAACCACTGGACTTAGAGACTTGAAATTTTGCACACAGATACCTTATACAATGTAGGCATCCACTAAGGAAGGATTTTTGGAAATTCCCACGGGATAAGGAAAAAAACGGGATTTATATATTCGATTCCGAGTGACCCTATCTCAGTAATTATAATAACTAGACTCTTCAAATTTGATACACAAGTAGGTGATTACAAAACTAAAAAACTAATTTCAGTATTTTTGGAAATTCCTACGGGATAAGGAGAAAAACGGGATATAAATATTTAGTTCAACGAAATCCTATGAACTATAATTACTAGACTTTTCAAATGTGATACACAAGTAGATGATTAGAAAACTAAGAAACTAATTTCAGGATTTTTGGAAATTCCCACAGGATAAGGAAAAAACGGGATTTATATATTCAGTTCAACGAAATCCTATGAACTACAATTAGTACTCTTCAAATTTGATACACAAATAGATGATTAGACAACTAAGAAACTAATTTCAGGATTTTTGAAAATTCCCACGGGATAAGGAAAAAACGGGATATTATGTATTTAGTTCAACGAAATCATATGAACTATAACTACTAGACTTTTCAAATTTGATACACAAGTAGGTGATAAGAAAACTAAGAAACTGTTTTCAAGATTTTTGGAAATTCCCACGGGATAAGGAAAAAACGGGATTTATATATTCAGTTCAGTGAAATCCTATGGACTATAATTACTACTCTTCAAATTTGGCATAGAAGTAGGTGATTATATAAGTAAAAAACTGTTTGAAGGATTTTTATAAATTCCCACGGGATAAAGAAAAGACGGGATTTATGTTCAGTTCTACGGGATCGATTTTTCGTTTTACTGGTCGTAGAAAACTGAAATTGGGCCTTCAGGTTCCTTGGGGAGTGTAGGGAAGCACTAAAAAAGGATTTCCCGAAACTCTGAAGGGAACAAACGGGAAAAAACGGGAATTTTCATTTTACTGGTCGTAGAAAGTTGAAATTTTGCATGTAGGTTGCTTAAGGAGTGTAGGGAAGCATCAAGAGACAATTTCCCGAAATTCCCACGGGAACGGGAAAAACGGGACTTTTCGTTTTACTGGTTGTAGAAAGCTGAAATTTGGCATGTAGGTTGCTTGAAGAGTTAAGGGAAGCTATAAGAGATAATTTTTCAAACTTCGTACCGGAAAAATTAATGTAAATTAAAAATTCCTACGGGAAATGGGAAAAAACGGGATTTTTCATCTTACTGATCGTAGAAAGCTGAAATTCGGCACGCAGGTTATTTGGAGAGTGTAGAGGAGCATTAAGAGAGAACTTTAAAAAAATTCACACGGGAACGGGGAAAAAATGGGATTTTTCATCTTTCTGGTCGTAGAAAGCTAAAATTCGGTAAGTAGGTTGCTGGCGGAGTGTAAGCAAGCGATAATTGTCGAAAATTCTCACGTGAACGGGAATAAACGGGGTTTTTCTTTTTACTGGTCGTAGAAAGTTGAAATTTTGCATGTAGATGGCTTGAGAAGTGTAGGGAAGCATTAAGAGATAATTTCCCGAAATTCCCACGGGAACGGGAAAAATGGGCCTTTTCGTTTTATTGGTTTTAGAAAGCTAAAATTTGGCATGTAGGTTGCATGAACAGTGTAGGGAAGCTATAAGGGATAATTTATAAAAATTCCCACGGGAACGGGAAAACACGGGATTTTTCATCTTACTGGTCGTAGAAAGCTAAAAATCGGCATGTAGGTTGCTTGGGAAGTGTAGGGGAGCTATAAGAAAAGTCTTTCGAAAATTCCCACGGGAAAGGGAAAAACGGGATTTTTTGTTTTACTGGTCGTAGCGTAGATAGCTAAAATTTGGCAAGTGGGTTCCTTGAATATTGTAAGGGAGCATTAAGAGAGCATTTCCCGATATTTGTACGGGAACGGGAAAAAACGGGATTTTGCGTTTAACTGGTTGTAGAAAGCTAAAATTTCAAAATGCAAAAGTTTATACTTTAAGTAGTTCGGAAAAGGGCTCTTTAACCGACTTCCCGCGGGATTTTTCATCTTACTGGTTGTAGAAACCTGAAATTTGGCAAGTGGGTTCCTTGGGGAGTAGGGAGGAGAGCATTTCCCGAAATTCACACGGGAACGAAAAAATAACGTGATTGAAATACTCCTGGTACACGCAAGCAAAGCCGCGGGCAAAAGATATTTGTCAATAAATGAGTCTACGCGGACGAAGTCGCGGGCAAAAGCTAGTTTTACATAAACAAATAAGTATCTAGATATCTTGATAGAATTTACGAATAATCCTAGCAAATGGAAATGGAGTTTTTCCGATCGCATCATTAAAATTAATGAAAACCTTAACGCCCAGTGCGTTCTGCAGTGGTGTGAGGAAGCATGTAAGTACTACAGACCTAGCATGAACATTTTGTCGACCCAGCCAAGATTGTGAGGCATATGCATAAGTAACCAGGTTTCGTACACAATTATTGAGGTTTATAAGAGTTTTCCCTTTTCCAAGTCGTTAAAAATTCAATGTGTAAATCACCGGCTAGGAAATAAGGAATTTTCCAACTCAACTATATTTTCCTGTCATTACGTACGTGTCTAGTCTATTTCAACTTCAATGTATGAATACAATTGAATCACTCTTATTTCTTAGGTTGCTGGCGCCTCATCGTAAAATTTGTTTAAATTATATCCAGTTCCAAACATTTTTCTTTTCTTGTTTTCATTTAATTTTAAAAACAAAGTTGAAGTGAGCACCGAACTCGCGAGTCGTGCTAGCGGCACCAGTTCCAGGAGAATAGGTTCCCAACGTTCCACCTTTGTGCCGCCCGGGTCCCCGAGTTTCTTTTAATTAAAACGAGCTGCATGTTTTTCATCTAAATCATGTTAAAAATGAGTATATTATTAAACTGCGCTTGTACTCGTAGTTGTAAAAATACGAGCGATCCTCCAAAAATCAAGGGCTTGAGTGGCGCCCAAACATGGGGCCCCGAAAGATTGAAGTAAATATTTAAATAGGTGACTTAAAAAGGTGTAAAAGACATCGAGACTTTAAGGGTAAGGTTTTGGTCACTACAAACGTAAAATAAATATACCTACTAGGTATGAGAATCGTTCAATGAGGTTATATTTATATTGCTCACTGCAATTGAAAAGTAAACGCAAACGCATTCGAGGCTTTTTTAATCAAAAACTTTCACTTGAAGCTATGGAGTTCAGATTAATTCAATGAAGGATTTTTACCGCTTTTCTCCAAATACTTCGAAACAACAGAAATATACTCGTAGGTTGGTGGTAAAACTTAAAATACGTATAGGTAAGTAATTTCTGTACTTGTTGTGAATCAAGTTTGTTGACTATACGAATAAGATTGATACCTTAATTAACAAAGAACGCCGACTAACAATAGATTACCACAAAGCCTTAATTACTGGATCAAGTTGTTCGCGATTCGGTTCGAGATTTCGGATTGAAATTTTGCATATTGAAATTGTTGCATACAAGATTAGGGTTCATTTAAATTTGGGCTCGTAGATACATCACTCCTTTGATTTATTCATATAAGAATTGTTTTCAAAGAAATGTACCTACCTACGTTGCTCCTACGAGCAATGTTGACCACTGAGCCATGGCCCTTTTGTGCTACTGTAGCGCACACAAACAAAGAAAATGCTCTAGCTTTAAGTTTTGGCTTGTTATGTTTATATTTTATGTTTTAAAACACGATACATGTATTGTTTTTTGAATAAATACTATCATAGTAGATAGTATTTAGTAACCTTGATTGTGTGTGTTGGCAGTTCCAAATAAACGTTTTATCTATCTACAAGACCGTAGCCGCAAGTGACCTACCTAAAATAAATACCTCAAATTCAATTTTAATTTTAACTTATACCAACTTGAATAACCAATCCAAAATTATTAACTTGTCAACGTGCACAAACTTGTAGGTATTAAAATGTTTCTTGCGTAGATCGTAGTATCTATCCTTACTTAGAATCAGAAAATGGAACGTTTGCGGTCCTATGTAGCCCGTCGAGATCAACTTGACCTATTCCAATACAGTTCGTCCCATCTATCCTTTTAGTTAATCACCAGGCGCAATGGAGGACGGCTGACGAGTGACGCTACTAAATAGGTTATGCAAATGCACCCACTACGCTAGATTGACGAGAACAACCTTCGGGCCGAGTAGGTACACAGATTAAATAGAACAGACACAACAGCAAAAGTCATCTCTTGACGTTATGAGACATGAATCCGGAAATAATGCGCCAGAAACTTGCTAATCGCACGCCGAAGGTACCGAACAACGGCTGATTAAAAACAAGCAGTGTCTTTTTCAACCTCGACATTGGCAGAATCATCGACAATATCGATGGAGCTATAACTATAAAAATTGAATTGAATTGAACCTACTAATATTATAAACCTGAAAGTTTGTGTGTAAGTATATTAAACCTTCTCGCTAAGCTGGACGGATTTGGCTATTCGGATGACTATCGCATAGGCTACATTTTATCCAGATTTTCCCCCGGGATGAAAATAGTCATTAATTATTCACGTGATCGAAGCCGCGGGCAAAAGCTAGTAAACCACACAGAGACCTATTTGAATATAACCACACTATCTTTATCTGTGATTAAAAAGAGTGAAGCGTGTGTTGTGACCAACCAAAGGCGTTATTATTATTAAGATAATGGTATTTATAGAACGGAATGCACGATCAATACAGGATATTTGCGCACAATACCTATTATAGGTAAAGGTATTTTACATGCGCGACTGAAAAATCCGTTCTTAGCGTTTACGCTACAAAAGAAACGTTCAGTCCAAGTGGTAGCTTTTAAGACTAAGTGGGTTTGGCTGAGCGTCGAACGATCAGTCAGGATTTTTCCTATCCTATAAGTGTAAGAGATATGTAGATTAACGTAAAGAAAGTTTATTGCACTCTCAATTAGTATACACCATGTCTGCGAGTCTTCTACGGGACTGGTCATTCCGAAATTCGATATTCGAAGTTCATTTCGTGCCGTTCCGCTCACACTTACATTCATTAATTTGAGAGTGAGAAGGACGGTTTGATACGACCTTCCAAAATCGCATTTCGATAGCCCCCCCAGATCCGTCTGCCGCCCAGTTACTAAATAGCGACCGATGCTGAATACAAAACACGGGCACAACACAATAGCAACATATTTCGGATTTAACTATGTATTTGGCGTTTAAAATTCGCGCACGAAATCCATTGTAGCACACCGTGTATTTCATTAAACTCTCTCCACGTACTAAGGAACGAATGTTACACGACAACGCTAAGCATTTTTATAGACTTTTATGACAGCTCAGGCTAAAGCATTGTTGTTTAAGGTACGTGAAATGTATTTCATTTTGATGATTGAAATACAAAGTGTACGCACGATCAATGAATCGGGTAAACGTATGTTTACATAGGCTACATAACAAGCTCTAACGTATTCTATGTAGCAACCCCTACGTGCGTTTTCAAGACTTTCACCCAGCATTTGAACGCATTATGTTCATTTACGGCACCTGTCTCAAGTCTAAGTGTTTCATTTGCCTGAATTTCACATGTCATACATATATTATATAAATCACGTCTTTATCCCTTTTTTCAGGAGCTTCGAAATGACCATTCTGTAGAACTCCATAGGTTAGGTTATTTTTATAACAATCGCGAACAATTAATAATCTAAGATAAAAAAAAGAGTTATGGCAAATTATCACTATGGCAAACAATACGGCGTATGAAATTATGGCAAACTTTCGACTTTTTATTCGCTAAGGAAATAGATCTGTTTGACGTTTTCAGTTTAATTAAGACGGCCCAATCAGCGTTTGATAAATTGAATCACAGATGCGTATGATTATTCAAACGTGATTGCAAGCTATTAGCTTCGACATATACATACCTAGTACCTACCTACCCTCTATGAATATTGCCACCGATTATGTTATGTTATAATATTGCTGAAATTACTGCAGAACCAAACTATACCCAGTACAACTTGAATTGAGAAATAGTATGTGATACAATAAGGTACAGCCACGTAGTCGTACATTATAATGTTATTTAAGAGCTTTCAGGACACATTAATAGACTAAAAACGAAGTGCACTACAGACGGACATTTGATACTTTCATTCAATTTCTGTGAAATAATCGCAAAAAATCGCCAAAAATGCGACGTTGCGAGCTCAGCACGGATGCACCCTCTTAATACCTATTGTCCTGTCAATCGTTCAAAGGTTAACTGGAAGAGATCCCTTTTAGGCATAAGTTCGCCTCTATGCATTTGTGTTTTCCTGTATTCATCTTTTTCATGTGTTTTATGTACAAAAAAAGAATTTTACATACATACATCACATCACATGCAAAATTATTGCAGTGGGAGGTGTTTACATAGGCTGGAAATGAGGATGTCATACTCAACTAACTTCATAATCATAATAAAAGTTAGTAGGTAGGTGTAGACTACTGAAGTGCATGATAAAATGTAGGTAGGTATACCTAGGTACTGTTTCCAATATTGCAAGGAACACATATTGCACTTTAGACGCAATATGTGCACCATTAATATGAATGTATATGTAGGTAGGTACGTAACTCGATTGTTCCCGGTCTGCGGAGTGCATTCCTGTTTGCTCCAACATTATTAAATGTTAGTGCACACTTTGGTTTCTCGTACGTTTCTTGCAAGATTCAAGAATTCTCAGATCGTAGAAAGAAAGATTCCTTTCTACGAACTGAGGTTTTACTGGACGTCACTCGAGCCAAAGGGCCGGGGGTTTAAACTTCGGCTGGCATCAAGAGCTGCTGAGAAGCTAAGAAGCTTCTATATATTAAATTTTATAAGCTTAAGCATGTTTTAAACATTATTAAAAAAATCGGAAAGATATTCAAACGAAGATCGTCGGCCATTGTACCAACGTAAAAGATTCCAATGGTTTTATCATTTCAATGAATCCTTTGAATTCGGTAAAATTAGTAGGTAGGTACCTACTGCCTAATTACTCTTGTAATTAGCGTCAACCGTCTTGAGAACTTTCTCTGAGATTTTCGATATCTAAGAAGTAATTAGAACGAAAACTGAGGTACGATCAAAGATAACGTCAGAGCTAACTCATTATTTCAAGGGATAGAAAACAGATGTTATTTACATACATACATACATATCGTCACGCCTCTTTCCCACAGGGGTAGGCAGAGACTACTTTGTTCCACTTGCTACGATCCTGACATACCTCTTTCGCTTCATCCACATTCATCAATCTCTCCATACATGCTCGTCGGTTTCGGGTACTCTTGACCTGGCCTTTCTCCAAAACGTCCCCAATTTGATCACGGAACGTCCGCCTAGGCCTTCCCCTCCCAACGCACCCATTCACACTCCCCATATAAATCTGTTTAGTTAATCTTCTTTCATCCATCCTCTCTACGTGACCAAACCAATTTATAATGAGATAATGAGATGAGATGTTATTTATAATTAACTAATGTAATCAGGACGACTTCACGGCCACACGCTCAGACTATATTATGTATAAGAAACAAGTAAAGACGGAGTTATATGAAGTGAGGGAGGCCGTTTTGAAATACGCTATTTGAGGTTTATAATGAGTACTCAAAGCCCAGTTTGGTTGCACTTACATGCAACTTAATGCACACGAAAAATTAAATAAACATGGCCGCTATTAGGTTAAACAAATGACAATAGTCTGCATCTTCGAGGTATCTTCACTTGAAATTTGCAAAATGCCTTAAGCAGAAAACCTAAAGAAGTGGCATAAGAAAAGAAAGAAAATACATTTATTTGACACAAAAGACCACAAAACCTTAAAGTTATATATAAAAAGTTATACCTACGTAAGTAATTATGGTAATAATAGATAGACGGTCCGCTGCTTTGGTATGTGACTACGGAGTAGCATGATAATGATTTTAATTCATTAAGTATCTCGTTGAAATTAGAAATTAGAAACAGGCAGAACAAAAAATTATAGAGGCACTAAGAAAATTAAAGAAGCGGGTATACCTACACTTTGGTGAAAGCTCTAATTTATATTGCTTTACATTCTACGTTAATTTCGGCTCAAATATAAATTTTTTTAAATTAAACAAAGGGTACTTTGCGTAAATAAAATAGCAAGCACTTAAAAAGAAAATTGCGTAAGGAACAGTAAGAATTTTGTTCATAAACCAGGTCTGAATTACTAATTACCAGTAAATGGAGAATTGTGGAGCAAGATATATAGACGGTATTCGCGACAGGTCAACTTAGCTGGTGGCGAGCTTCCTGCGCTAGGGAAAAGGTTGAAAATGGGTTGTAGAGACTTTCTTGGTTGTCGTGGTGAATAGATACACGAGTAAACTCAGAGTATCAAACAATCAGGAGATATCAGTAACAGATCCACCCAAACGTCAAACGCTTTGGCCTAGAACAACGAAGGTAATTTTATTTGAGATGCTACGACCCTTAGACTATATGCGGGACCTGCTGGCGACGCATCCAGCGGTTTTGCAATACATTGCGTGTGTTGCCAGTTAGGCGCTGTGCGGTAATTATTTTGACTGAGTAATGATCATCGAAATCGTTCGCCAAGCCATCGATCGCGTGTAGTCGTAGCCGGGTTATTCGCTTTAGTGTTAGGGAGTGTCAAGCTCAAGTTAGTGTCAAACAATTTCATTTTGTCTGCAAAGCGCTAGTACCTATTGTCATTTCATCATTCTATATAATCAACTTACTTTACAGGTACACTGCTTTATTTCCTGTCTACTGCAATTTATTGGGTTAAGCACAGAAAAGAAAAAGGAAACCTTCGAAGATGACTTCGTTGTCCGTCTTGCCTGACTGTGTATCAAGACACTTTCTCAGGAACGCGTAAAGGAATTTGTGCGCATGAGGTCTCCGGTAGGTTTAGTGCTAAGGTACACGAGTAAAGGCGTTGCGTGAAAACTAAATGGAAATAAAGCGTCGACATTAATCAGCTGTTTCCCGGCTCACGTTCGCGCTTCGTTAGGCTCGTTTAGCTTATTTCGCACGCATAAATATTTAATTTCTACTAAATCCTCTTTCAAACTGTAGACGAGTCCGAATCAAAACTGTTTACATTATAATTATAATTACATTAGGAACATTACCCGCCGTAATTTGAGATCCAAAGAAGTTGAGTGTGTTAGACACAGTCATGAGAATGAGTAAGTTAACCGCTAATTTGCTAATTCCGTCTTTAATAATAATAATAATAGCTTTACAAGTGCCAAAGTAACTATCAATCGTATCTGTTTCCTACCTCTTCATGATAAAACCACAGCACCAATCTTGTTAGAATTTCGTGACGGGATCATTTACAGAAATTAAAATAAGTAGGTGTTTTTACCCGCGAAATTTTTATACAAGTAAGAAGGTATGTGTACTAAACTAAGTAGTCCAGCAGTGAACATCTCCCGGCTAATATGAGGATGACTTATTATGATTAAAACTGTTACAGATGCCACATTAACGGATTCACTGCCACCGACGCATTATATGCGTTTTCATGACATTCGCCCGGTGCCGCTGTCATAATTTTACAGGCATTTGAACGCACATTTGCGTCTGAGGCACCTGAAGAAGTCTCGGGTTCGACAGCTGCTGTTTGTATTCGCTGGAATACGTTAAAATAAAAGAATACGTACAGGCGTTTCTTCTCCGCAAACTCATCGGCGTGTTCCTTGGCCACCCTCTCGAGATGCTCCCTCGCGCGCTCCGACTTAGTGAAGATCTGCAACCGCCGCGCCACGTCCACTTCCACCCTTTTCAGCGTCAGGTCGTCGCGGGCTCGCTCGTCCTAAGCACAAAATAGATAATACAATGTAATAATTAAGCAGTAAGCGTGTACGAGACGAATAGAAAGAGATAAGAGGGCCAGCAATTGGACACGATACTACGACAATCTTTCACAAGAACGTTTAATCAGACTAACCGCCAGCGGAAATATTCCGGAATCGTGTAGAGGTATATTAAAGAGGTTAAGGCCGTGAAAGCATTGACATTGGACTATAAAATTGTCGGTTATGCCGCTGGATGAATATTCTAACGTTTTAGGCGCTCCGATCAAACGTCAATCCTCTCACAATGACAGAGGTCTTGCTTTACACGCGTTTTTTGCCCTATCCCTTTAGCACCAAGGGGGAATTTTTACTGTAGTTATTTACTGGAAATAAACTAACCAGTAGCTTCATAGTTTGATGTATCCGATCCATGAACTGATTGTACAAATACTTCCTGTACTGGTTGAAATCTTTCAGCGAGCACACCGCCCTGCCATCTTTGGTGCAGTATCCGAGCTCCTTCATCCTGTTCTTGGCGGCTTTCTCGGCGAAGTGGTGAGCGAGATGAGGGTCGTGCATTGGGACGTAGTCGTAGGAAACGTTGTGGCAATAGGGGTCGGTAAGGTCAAAGGTGGGCTGAGGGCCACCGCTGCCAAGGCCGATGCGACGAATCTGAAAAAAGATTAAAACTAAGCTTTCGCTGAAAGTGAGACCAGACGCTCCAGAGGTGTTATTGTCAAAGAGCTCGGAATCACATTTATATTCGCAATACTTTTCTTTCAAACCGCGACAGCCTGCGCGTTAGGCAATAAGGTCCCAGGCTCCCAGCCCCATATGCAAATATTTATAAGATAGTCACTTTCCATCAGGTGATCCGTCTGCTCGTTTGCCCCCTCTTATATATAAAAAAAAAAAAAAAAAAACAGATAGTTATAACGTCAAAGGTAACTAATATGGGCAAGACTTTTATTTCCCTTTGCACAATTGAAAACTCTCCAGTGTTATATTAGTCGCGCTCTAATAAACCTAGTTTTAATCGTCAAGACGTCACTTATCCAAACCAAATTAACACCTGTGGTTACATGGTTATACAGTGTGTGTGGAGCTGCAATAAATCCATGTTAGGGCGGTTGTAAATTGCTCTTGAGTTTCCCGACCGACGCCATGGGATTAAGTTATAGCTTCTGCTAGACGCGTTACATTTCTTATAAGGCGCTTAATGGAAACAAGCGGGTGGTAAAGTTACTAAAGTACCTCTGTGATTATTTATTTATTTATAACTTGGTTTAGAAGATTATCTATGATCACAAATATTTATGGTTCTCGTTTTTCTTTCAGACAAGAATAGGCAAGTTAAAATATTATTTAGTAAGTATTATGTATATAATAGTAAAATGATAAACTTTGTTTGCGTTTTCTTTACTCAGGAGGTCAATCTCTGGAAGCTACTGAAATGATTCAAATTAATTATGTCACCAACAGCGAGCTACACTGTTTTGTCTTTGATTTGGTTAATTTTTTATTGCGGGAATATGGAAAGGTTCACAGACGAAGTTGCGGACAAAAGCTAATTACAGATAATATTATTCGTAGTATACAAAAGAATATAGGACTGTTTTTACTTTA
This sequence comes from Pandemis heparana, assembly GCA_963854515.1. NCBI lineage: Eukaryota > Metazoa > Arthropoda > Insecta > Lepidoptera > Tortricidae > Pandemis > Pandemis heparana. The sequence continues at coordinate 14,444,377 of OY978007.1, read as the reverse complement.
AACCACAGACTTACATACCTGAAATACATATAATAAAATAATAGGTAACCTTTTAACAAATCTACACTAATATTATAAAGAGGAAAGATTTGTACCTATTTTTGTATGTTTGTATGTTTGTAATGAATAGGCTCAAAAAGTACTGGGCCGATTTAAAAAATTCTTTCACCAATAGAATGCTACATTCTTCCAATTTGTCTACACTAATATTATAAAGAGGAAAGATTTGTACCTATTTTTGTATGTTTGTATGTTTGTAATAAATAGGCTCAAAAAGTACTGGGCCGATTTAAACAATTCTTTCACCAATAGAATGCTACATTCTTCCAATTTGACATAGGCTACATTTCATTTTGAAAAAAATTAGGGATCCTTGGTAAAATTTGAACAATGTAACCGAAGGTGTAGAAAAATGAGTCTTAAAATGTCTTTCGTCGAATGCGCTGCCGAAACTATTAGCGATAGAACAAAATAATGTACAACAATATTGAAGAACATCATAATGTCTACAAAAAACTCCGCGGTAGCATATGTCCAACTATTGTAGTTATGTCACTACAACAACTTTTTTCATTTTATACAAATATAACTGTGGGATTTTTTTTAATACAAATAAAAATATTTGTGAAAAAAGTGTTTTATATCCAAATTTCCAAAAATAAATAATTGTTACCCCGTGCGAAGCCGGGACGGGCTGCTATACATTATATATACTGTAATTTTTCGCTCGTCCCAGAAAATGGGAGCAATAATAAAAAAAAACTTAAAATAAATCCTTGTCTCGATTACCCCTAATTCATTCTGCAAACTATCCAATCTAATGCGAATACAAAACAAATTATTTATAAGCTAAACGGAGGCCGGTATAATTCAATTTGGGATCGCGATAGCTGCTGAAAATTAATTGAAAGTTTGTACAACCAACAGATGGTTGGGGGAATGGGAACAACTTGAGGGCCTTAAACGGAATCACCGTTTAATACTTAACATTTCGTGAAATCTTTGCAATTCATAATTATTAGTAATAATCATTTAAGCTGGGGTTTAATCAAGATAAACAATCCCAGAAACATAACATTTTTAACACGTTTTGTGCCAGGGGCACGACGTCTGAGAGAACAATTTGGTTTTATATAACGTTTATTCTGTTTTTGACATTTAAAATAAGGTAAACATTCTTGACATATATTTTTATTGAAAAACACTTTTTTTTAATCGGTTAGGTACTGAAACATAACATACAAAATCACAACAAATCAAATCACGACATGACAGAGGTTTAAAATAGTGTGTTTCAATTAAGTAAGCGACATGTATTGTCACGATTGTTTACTTTTTTTTAATATAAAAAACGAAGTATAGGCACAATACACGGCTGCGTACACGTGCCAAAATCGCATTGCATTTTTGTTAGTGAGCCTACAATTTTACTCAACTGGCGTTATGGACTAAAATGTGCCCCAACTTTTCTTGGCAGTAAGTATAATTTTGGAAACAACCCATTAATAAACCCCAATCTACGTACCTACTTTCCCAAACTAACCTTATAATATCATCGACATAAATTACTAACATACATTAATTAGCCTCCAGAAACAAAAAAATGTGTCGCACGAAAGTGAAATATACCGTCTCTGTAGACACTGTTGCGTCTAAATGGGTAGTTATTTATACCGGAGCCATCAGAGAGGATTTCCTAATATTTCAGTAGGCCTTATTGTATGGCCTTTGCCGAGTTACCCGGGATGACGGTCCAAAGCGATCTTTTACCCTTATTCTGTCACTTACGGGGCAGTGATATTTTATTTTAAAAGTTAGGTCATTTGAGCAATGGGCAGAAAGTCGAGGTTTAGTGGAAGGTTGCGTCGTAACAAGGTGAAAAAAATCCGTACCAGAAATACTCTGTTGTATGGGAGCCCCACTTAATTATTATTATTATTTTGATTTTAGTATTTGTTGTTGTAGCCACAATAAAAATACATAATCTGTGAAAATTTCAACTGTCTAGCTATTACGGTTCTTGAGATACAGCCTGGTGACAGACGGACGGACGGACGGACAGAGAAGTCTTAGTAATAGGGTCCCGTTTTTACCCTTTGGGTACGGAACCCTAAAAATCATGTTATGGTTAGTAAAAAATTGTTTGAATCAGGCGTTACGAGTACTACCTAGGTATTCGAAAGTCCTTTTCTATGACAAACAGTTTATCTTGCTACTCTGTAAACAAAGCGGGTTGGTTGCGAATTATCAAGGTAACTGGACTGTGGCACGGTTTTCGGAAAAACGCTAAAATTTGTGCTGAATTTGAAATTCGAGCAGAGTAAAAGATTACAGATACAATTAATGTTATCAACTACTTTGAAAAAAATTTCGTATTTTTCTAATAAGTTTTTAAAACAACATGGTAAGCTGATGCACAGAGACTTTCTCATCCTGTACTTAGCTAAGAATATTTACTTCATACATAAAATCTGCCTAGCCACCGGGGATCGAATCCGGAACCTCGAACTTTGTAATCGGGTTTTCTAACCACTAAGCAACTTACAGTCGTCTAATCCAACTGATAAAGTAGCTAAACTGGGTATATATAAATTTCCAATTACAATATATAGGTACCTACTTCAACATTTTCATTATCACTCAAAGTCGACTGGTATTGGATTCCAAACTTTGCAATACGATATTAAATTTAAATCTAAGGTCAGCGGAAATTGCCGTGACTCACCCAAGCTATCAAACTCTGAACTAAAAGTTAGACTTAAAACTGCTATTTACATCTATAGTTATTGGCTAAACTGAACGGAAGTCAACTAAGTGACACTAAAAGGCTCTGCTTCACAAGTTTAAAGCTACTTTGTCCGCTCCCTATAGCTCTAAAATCCGAGACACATTGTCATATAGATATACAGCCTTATTCAAAAAAAGTTAGAGGCTCGCTATAAGCTCGCTATAGAACCGATGCAAAAAAACATGATTCATAAACGTCAATTAGCGCTAATCAGTCCATCAAGGGTCTGTTAAGTCTTCCGAAAGTTAGCGGGCCGTAGACCATACTTTATCTCTCTGCTAACTCACAAAATGGCCGCCACACATGTGAACAGCTGACTTTGGCAAGAGCAAAACCATACGCAAGACAGTTTTTTTTGTTTTAAGTTTTTATTCCCTCCGGGAAAGGTAAAGGAAACTAGATCCACACTGCCTAGTCTGTCGTGTTAATTCGCTGGTTTCCCGCTAATTCGCTGCCACTGCTGTCAATTTATTTTTTTTAATTCACTAAAAGGCCATTTTTGGTCTATGATTTGTCAAGGTGACAACATAACGCGTCTAATCCATCCATCAGCAACTCATTAGCTAACAGACTGCTAGCAAGCGTTTATGAATCATACTTTTTAACAACTGTCAAATAAGCTTAATCAGTCTGTTAACTAATCGACTGATCAAACCTCAATTAAGGATTTTTTATGAATAAGGCTGATAGAAACTAATGTAACAAGACCTAAAGGCATTGACTTACAATAAAAAACTAGACTTCCAATCGCTAACAAAAGTGCCTCAAGAAACGTCCGAGCGGCGGTGTCTATGTATTGTGTGTGTCAACACATCGACTTACACAGATAACATTAACATATTCGTTCAAATTAACACCTTATTTCGTGGCAGTATTGCATACGATCGTGAGAAGTAATGACACGATGCCACGCGCTGGAAACCTGGTTGTCTCTTGTTCTCAAGCGTTTGAGATTACGGTGCGAAAGAGACATGTACACATTGTTATCGAAGCGCGGTCGAAACACGACTGAACCAAAACTCTGCACAATAGACGCGTCGTGCAGACTTGCTTCCGACAGTTTTTGAGTGCGATTTAGAGTCTAGTTGTTTATCGTACGTCATTGCCTAAAAGTCAAGTTTAGCACGGTTGTGTGTGGCCAGGTAAAAAGGGGAATCAAAATAGTGACGGGCTGCTAAACGCATCGCCTATAACATGATTCCTAAGATTTTCACCCATACCCTCGATGGGCTTTCACCATCAGCGCGGGAAGGGAAGCGCCGCAACTGATACACGCTATGATTTTTCTTTGTTCCCAAACCAGTAGGCTTATTGTCTAACTCGCTCGCAATCGCCATCGTGTTCATTTTGACAGCTCTTGTATGAATATGACAGCTAGCTGATTCCGATGCCAATTGTCAGCCCCTACATGAACTGTCAAAATGAACACGATGGCGATTACGAGCGAGTTAGACAATAAGCCTACAGCACGGAAGCACCGTGTACACATTATGTTTTAACTTATACTCTTGATAGGTACTTGGCTTTATTTCACCAACGCAATAAATTGTCGGTGAAAAGTGTCACTTCTGTTTAAATAAGTAATTATATTATACCTATGACTGAAAGTGACTGAACGCTATGTAAACTGAAATAAACTTAGATTTCGGTAACGCACACAACACGCCAGACGGGTTTCAAAAGAACGCTTTGAACATTCAAACAGTTTTCAGATATTTATTTCGCTTTGTTCTCCGTTCACCGAGAATAATAAACAAATTCAATATTGTGCAGAATCGATTCCGCGCCCTGTAAGTAAAAGGCAAAACGATGTAGCGGGAAACTATTTATTTATACATAACGTTTAGACGAAATAATTCAAGTGTGATAAGAGCTTCAAACGGCGTGACAGTCACATATCCTCTCGTAATGGAATACGCGACTCAACAAAGGAGATAATCTGTGAACGATATGTACCAATACAAACACAAATTCTCTTCAAAACCACGGAAACATGCGGGGTTTATCAGGGAAGCCTACATTCATCGAGTGAATAGAACACATTATCATAATGAAGGGCTGTTGCTGTTAAAAAGGATTCAGAGCTATTCAAGAATGTCACAGTCGCAAACCAGACTGTGAACTTAGGTAAGTTAACGTAGGTACCTAACTAAGCAATTAGTTTACCATCTAAGGTTGGGCTTTGACTTTATTCACTAAAATGTCAAATAACTAACATGGCAATCAGCCTTATTGTTGGCCTTTATTCTGGAAGAGAATAGGTTAAGTAATACACGATAAGTTAAGACTAAGACTTATGACGTATTGTAGACGGAAATTGTATCTAGTCAATGTAAATAAACCTTTTAGATAGGCGTTTTATAAGCGATATTTCACTTCAAACACTGCTAAATACACAAAATACATACAAGTAAAATCTGGATATTTTATTAACAGTTATCGCATTTTAAATCTCTGTACAAACGCCTATAGAAAGTGTGAAATCGTGACATTAGAGTCAAGTTGTGTATAAATAAAAATCTCGTGACCAATTTATCTAATTAATATTACAAATGCGAAAGTATGGATGGATGGATGTTTGTTTGTTACTCAATCACACCAGAACGGCCCAACGGATCTGGATGAAATTAGGCACATAGATAGAGAAAAGTCTGGAATAGCACTGCTACTTTTTATCCCGGAAAATTGCGTAGTTCCCGCGGGACAGCGATAAACGAATTTTTTGCAGACGAAGTCGCTGGCAACAGCTAGTGATTCATAATGCTAAAATTCATATTGCAAAGGTACCCATTTTCTTTGTAGTACCTGAACTGTAAATTTAATATGGCGCTTTTGTCCAATGAAGGCCAAAAATATGGATTCGCTTGGTATTTAATAAATCTTAACACCTCAATAATAAAGTATGTATAGACATTTGTTTCACTTTGTGGTATGTGTATAGGTACCTAAATTACGAATTGGTGACGTTGACTATCCAACCATGCGCGTTAAAGAGTAACAAACATACAACATTTTATATAAATAACGTTAGTACCTAAATAGTAGGATAACATAACATAATGTGTCAGTGTGTCCTTGTAGTCCCGTGCCAGTAAACTCCATATTGCTGCACCTTTATTAGCATTTGATACTCGATGAGATCACTTGCTAAGCGCTAAATCCTCATCACGACATAAACAAGCCTCTTGAAGTAAGATAAGCGACTAAAGCAACTCAAATCCTGAGCGTTATGAAGAAGTGATCGCGTTATTGCAAAATCATACATAATACAGATTTTTGTACTCTTTTAAAACACTTTTTTATTATTCATTCTATATTTAAGTAAGTTTACCTACATAAAATATGCACATAATTTACATGAATTTCAGAAGATTAAAAAAAGTTTCCATACCTAAATAGGTACCTACTAGAATGTCACAAAATAAAAGGTTGGCGCTAATTTACAAGCAACTTAAGTAGATTTAATATTTAGTCACTTTTTGTCATTTAAGAAGAAATTAGACTGCGATAGAGACTTCTAGAACATAAATAAATTAAACTGAACGACCAAAATCCTCAATTTAATACGTAATTCACATGCTTTAATACAGTCTCGAATTTGCATCAGAGCCGTATGAATTGTCTTGAATAAATGGGTGCGTGGAAGCCACATAATACCTCACGGTGCCTTCATACTGTCTATCAAGATTGCAAATCCGCTCGGCTTATTGCTAGAAGGAACAAATCAAGTACCTACGTGCAAAGACACCATTATTCTGACATCTCTGTGTACGTGTAACTGGGAATGAGAGCTAGCTTTGCTTGCCTTATAACGTAAACTCGGGATTTGCAGTACCTAAGCATTTGTGATTCAGTTGTATAATGGTTTGCGGTGAAATGCAAATTATTTGAAATTGAACTCTCCTGAGCAAATTACCGTTCAAACCTATTATTGAATTGACTGTTGCAGTATCAACAGATTATTCACACTTCGTTTATCACTATTCCGTGGGAATTATGCAATTTCTTGAGGATTTTAACTACTTGTGTGTTAATAAAATTTTCATCACAATCTAACGAATTAGTTTTGAGTGAAAGAGCAACAAACATCATTCACACAATCATATCAAATGCTCACAAACTTTTGCATTTACATGGACAAATTAGTAAAATTTTAACTTACGTCTTCGCCCATTTTCCCGCGTGAAAACGTGATTTTTCCAGCAGGCATTTTAGGCACGGGCAACTTGCTTTCAAGCCCGAGGCGGTACCACACAGGCAATCCATTCTTGGGAACAGCCCTCAATGGTTTCGGCACAGAATCGATGACCTTTTTCAGCTCAGTCGGTTTCCTGAGAGTCATCAGGGTGATGTCGATACCCGACATGTCATCGAGATCTAGATCACACAGCCTCGACGACGACATCGTTGTTGCTTAAAATTAAATAGCACAAAATTAAAATATCACAAAATTGTCATTAAGCTGCGTACTGCGAGCGTTTTGACGCACCGCCCTACATACTGAAAATTTGACTAATGAATGACGTTCTGTTTTTGAAATGGATTTGTTTTTTTAATGTTTTTATGCCTTTCCGAATGAGTCCTGACAGATAGTTTGGATATGCAATTCGTTTTACCCTACTTCAAAAAAGGAGGGGTTCTATTATTTTCCCTGTATGTCTTTTTATAATAAGCCTATTTGTCTTACACGGATCGTATGTTATGTACATATGTAGGTATGTTTGCTGTCTTGCTAAATTCAGCGGCATAGGCGGTGAAAAGTTTAGTAATCATTAATGTTTTTATTTTCATATTTGCTTGGGCAGTTATAAAATTGGCTTCCAACACGGAACGTCAGCACGACAAGTCTGGCCAATGCCCTATCGAATTACTCATAATACCGTCGACATAAATGACCTACCTTATGCCGGCATAAATTGGGGCTAGGATAATGGCCGCTAGAGTGTGCGCATTGCGCTATGATGGACACTATACTGCTGTACACAAAAAAAAACTGTTTTAATAAATTGTTAAGTTATTTTTAACTTCCTTGCTGGTTCTGAAAGCACAGAAAAATCAGAATATACCAGTTGCTTCTCTCCCGCGCAGATGATAAAAAAACCCATAGGGGGAACGGGCAAAAATCTTAGGAATCATGGTTGTAGGCGATGAATATTATGTATGTATGTAAATTCTTTATGTGCAAAACAAACACTGAGATAATTATCTACATGCACAAAGGCGGATTTATCCCTTTAAGGGATCTTTTCCAGTTAACTTTCGAGTGGATGAGAGGAGTATAATAACTACTACCAAAGTATGTAATTTAAGTCAGCCTTTTCCTGTAATTTTATTATAAACATTACGTAATTTATTCCTAGGATAAAATGTAACGTGTTTACCCAGCGCGTTTGTTTAACCCAAATCCGTTTAGCCGCAAAACTTCGGCATATTAACGGATCGTTATCGTGTGAGCATCATAATGAGTTAACTCTGAGGCCCACCGAACTGTAGAAGAGCTCTTTGTCCGGCCGGACTGTAGTCAGTACTTACCCCTATTATTCATGTATACTGGAGGAGCTATTGACGAATTTGTATTGAAATCACTTATTTTGGCTGTCTCCTCCAGCCTCTGCTATAGACCGACCTCTTAAATGAGTCCTCGCGGCACAGGGGCGCGGGGTAGGACGACAAACGGGACCGAGAGCATTTTCCACACCATAAAAAATAGTTGATGCAAAACTTCGTTAAAGCTGCAGCCTTATTGTCAATTTTGATTACCGAGACGCGGGTATTTATTTTAAAATAGTGTCGTAAACGAACAACTAGAAGTCAATGGGCCCGCGTGGGAACTATACTCCAACCCTCTCATTCTGAGAGGAGGCCTGTGCCCAGCCATGTGGGACGTGTATAGGCTGTAGTGGATCACTGACAATTTAAAGGTTTAAAAGAGAATAGGTACCCCTTACACGCCTCCCTCCTATACGACCACAATCATGCTGAACATGGCCTTTAGGTCTTGTTACCTATACATATATGCATGTATATATATGTAAAGGTGGAAAGGGGAATCAAAATAGTGATGGGATGATAGCCGCATCAGCCTACAACATGACTCCTTAGACTTTCGCCCATTCCCTCCATGCATGGGCTTTTACCATCTGCGCAGAAGAAGCAACTGGTACATTCTATGTTTTTTCTTTGCTACTAATAGACCAGCATGGAGGAGCCAGCAAACAACCAAGGAATAGCGATTAAAATGGTCCAAGCGATTCGAATGGACTATTATGTCATCCGAAAACTAAGGTGCTTTGAAGCAATCCAAGTCAAATAGGAAGTTTTGCCATACAACAGTTATGAATAATACAGCCTATCTATCGTTCCTGTTTAATAGAGGTCAACGGTACAGCCGGATGCGGTCCTTTTGGCTCCCCTCGACTATCGCCAGCTGTCAGATTAAAGCGGTTCTTTTGTAGTAACCCTTAAGTATTAATGGATGTTGATTGTTGGTACTCAACAAAAACAGTCAGTAGGGCTAGAACGGGTGTTCTGCCTTTTCGCCGTATTTTATTTGATCGAATTTCATTTGGCGAATGGCGAATGGCGAATGTTCACTTTGACAACAGACAATTGGCTAATTTTTGTATGCCAACCTCTCATTTGACCGAATTTTCATGAAGACGAATATCATTTTGATTTAAAACTTTTGGAATATCTTTCGTATGGCAAATGTTACACTAGGCTGAAAAACTCTTATGATTAATTTGGATTACCTAATTTAGGTTCAGGTGCGGCGGGGTGGAGCCGCGAACATGTTTGTTTTATTTTATTTTACCTTAGAATGTCTTACTTTTTATTAATGGTTAAAAAAACAAACGTTGAGTTGGCAATCGTGAGGTTGGAAAATGAAACTAATCATTTTAACAAGTTGCCATAATGATGATTTGGCAAAATGAAATTCGGCCAAACGTTGGTTGGGAAGTGAAAGTCGGCAATAAAATTTTCGGCAAATCAATAGAGAACCGCTAGAACGAGATACGTAATGTTAATATAGACTTATTACACACATCAAGCATAATTATATACACAAATCACGTCTGTATCCCTTATGGGGTAGACAAAGCCTAAGGTAAGAAAATAAAGGCCACGTTTAGCATGATTGTGGGTCGTATAGGTGAAAAGGAATCAAAATAGGGATGTGACATTCTACGTAAAAAATCGATTTTTAATTAATCGATTATTTTTTTCGCATTATAAATCGATTAATAAATAATCGATTTTTTCCAATTTTTTTAATGACTTTCAAAATAAACACTAATTATTTTATTTATCGTGGTTTTATTAATTAAAACTGTTTCAAAAGCACAGAAGAGCTGCCATCGTAGACGTACAGATGGCGTTAATGCGTAATATCATCTCCATGGAGATAGTATTCTTTGATAGTTCGCGGTCCGGGTTATAAAAGTCCTGACTTAATGTCGGGGGTGGTAGATAAAAAATCGACTATGCTTGATTTTTGATTAAAAAAAATCGATTATTAATCGATTATTTGTAATAAAAAAATCGCCTATAAAAATCGATTTTTAATCGATTATTTCCATAATCGATTATTTTTTCACATCCCTAAATCAAAATGGTGATGGGTTGCTAACATAATTCCTAAGATCATCGCCCATTTCCTCGAAGGGCTTATATCATCTACGCGGGAAGAGTAGGAGGAGCTGGTACATTCTGTTTTTTTTTTCCAGACCAGCATCGAAGCTCTCCGACCAGCACCAGACCAGACCAGATGATATATGTAAGTAAATTATCTTATCTTCGGCGACGGCCAGAAAAGGATGAACTAAGTGACCAAAGATGAGAAACCACAACAACATTATATTGCGGCTCATGAACTGTAAACTCTGTACAATTTGCACTAGAGTAACAATTGACGACACGCAAATAAAGTGACATTAAAACAATTTTATTTTGCGGCTGCCAAACTATTGTGCTGTACTATTTGCTAGGTAAGAAATAGTTGACCAGACGCAATATACTGTTATTGTGGTTTCTCATTCTAAATTAAATGAAGTAATAAGCTTAAAATTACTCTGTAAAATTGTGAACTTACGAATATTTGTTATTTGATCGAAACGATACATGGCGTTACGAACTCTTTCATATTTTTACAAGCTTTTTTTTTAACTTGCAGTGTATGTATGTAAGTATCTCTCTCTTTTGAAGCAGATATCTTCAACCGATCGAGCTGAAATTTTACATCATTATTATTATACTAGCTGTTGCCTGCGACTTCGCCTGCAAAGAATTCGTTTATCGCTATCCCGCGGGAATTTTCCGGGATAAAATGTAGCCTATGTGCTATTCCAGACTTTCCTCTATCTATGTGCCGAATTTCATCCAGATTCGTTGGGCCGCTCTGGCGTGATTGAGTAACAAACAAACATCCTTCCATCCATACTTTCGCATTTATAATATTAGTTTGATTATATCCGTATAGGTGTATTATGGTACCTACCTACCAAGCTGCGGAATTTTACGGTGGAATTCAACATTATCACGTTAAACGCGGCGACGCGTGGTTTTTCAGCGCGTCACTAATGACTCCAAACCAGTTACGAAGGTCAGAGAGAAAACGGCATTTTTAATTTCGTGATAAATTTTTACATTAGCCTACGCTAAAACGCCTGTCATGTCACATGATTCACGTTGGTAAATATGTCATTTCTTTCAGGTGAACTGTCGTCGGCGAACGAGGCGCGTCGCTACGTAAGTGAAAGTAATATTATTTTACTAATCTGTCCCCACCCTAATCCGTGAACTTTCCTTTCAGACGTCGACCCGGGGAAATTAACATTCATGAAAAGAAAATGCTCACTTAATAATGCGGCGAGCATTGCGTTTGGGGGATTGACGGATTTCGTCTCAAAACCCTCAAAGTAAAGCAGGTATTTCGGGGTAAATTGGGTTGCAATTGCAAAGTGATTTCTTAAGAAGGTAATAATGTTAAGCTGTTTGGCTTGATAAAAAAGTAAACGTTAAGTTTCATTGTTTGTGGTTTGAGTTTGTGGCCATAATTTGTCTAATACACACATAAAAAAAGCATTGGAATAGTCATTATCCCTAATAGGCACATTTGAAGTTTTGACTCGGTAGTAATTACGTCTATATTGAAATTTTCTAAACTGTCTAGGGATAAAAGATATCGCATTCATATTTTTTTGTGTCAAACATTAGCTTAACGATAAGATACGGGTAGACAGAGATTCTGAATGCGATTGTACAGTCACCAGCATAAATAATTGATCACTTTTGTACCTTGTCACTTTAAAGTCATGTTTGAAAAACCATACGAAATCATGTAACGACTGAAAGCGACAAGGTACAAAAATGATCACTTATTTATGCTGGTGACTGTACGTGCCCGCACTTTAAGCAATGTATCATATCTATCTAGTTATCTAGGCCGTTGCTAATTGTCAATTACTTTACAAAAAGATACATTCTACCGTTGCTTAAGGTAATGTTGGGTTTGTTTAGCGTTTAGTCTATTCATGAGATAATAATATACGTTATTATCCTGTTGCAGTTAGGTACAAAAGTAAATCTACTTGCTAGGACGACAAAAACCAATACAGTATATTAATACTTATCAAAATTACTCTACATTGAGTTTCTCAAATTCTCACACGCCTTTTATTAACTTGACCTGTTCGTTGTTTTGTGTGTCAAATTTTGCAAGTCTTAAGCACACTTCTGCTGGTCGGATGGCCTTGAAATTTGGTGCACATACATTTAAAACATTCGAGTGTAACCCCCTTATTCATAAACGCTCTGAAGGCTTCTGCTAACTTAGCAATCGTTTGTCCTTATCTGTCACTTTGACATTTACCTTTCACAGATAAGGACAAACGATTGCTAAGTTAGCAGAAGCCTATAGAGCGCTTTATGAATAAGAGGGTATGAGTATAAACACTCTATTAGCTACATGCTCGATATTTATGTCTGAAGGGGGCTAAAATAATGCTATTGTATTCATGCAGTTCATTTAACCAAACAGCAGAATATGTTTAAGCATTCATTTAATAATATGGAGCTCCGCAAAGTAACGCTTGAATTTATACAGTATACGTAAAGAAAGAATTCTCCTAGGTATATATACCTAATTATACGTTTAGGCCATTGGCACAGTACATATAAGCACAAGCAGTAGGGAATCTTCGAACAAATCGGTCGAAACGAACGCACACATAAACACGCGCTTTTACACGGCCCCTAAGCAGATCTCGCGGTGCCGTCAGTCGCGCGTGGCGCATTGAGACGAGCGGCCGTGTTCGTTTTAAACATGCCAAGAGCGTATTGCGCAGTGTACGGCTGCTTGAACTCGGCTTCTTCAAAACCGGAGCTTTCGTTTTTTAAACTCCCTGCTGATGTTAAAAGGTAAGAATGATACTATATTATTATGAAATAAAATGTATATATTATTTTTATAACGAGAAATGTCAGATGTCACTTCTCCGACAAATGCTTTTTCTGTTAAATAAAACGTTTGGCTGTTTAGATGATAAGTAAGTAGTTGCCGTATATTATAGACCGTGTTTTTGGTGAAAAAAAATTCTACGGACTTTCATTGTTATCATCTTGCATCTATAGTATATGTACTAATATATTATAGAAAACTACACTTGAAGGATAACTTGTCAAATACCTATAGGTAGGGCAAACCTTGATTAAAAAAAACTATTCAATTTAACAAAAATTAAATCGACAACCCTAACGCTTTATTGGAGCGTAGGTACTTATTTCAAAAAGTAGGGCTATCTTCCCTACTGCTTTAGCTTATATATATACTGTGCCATTGGTGGCCTATTTGCAAAATAAAGTTATGACTCTTTGAATCTTTTAATCAGTCAGATTCGTAAACTATGTATGTATGCTCATCTAATTCTCATTATCCTCATAAAACTATATTTACTTTCCTCTTTGTCAGTGTCAGTGGTATAAATTTAATAACATTAGCCACCCATATGATGTGCATCTAGTATGTATACTTAAACTATGTATACTTATCGATAAATAAGTTTAAATAACGAAATAATAACGAACAATCTTTTTGCTCGTTACAACATAGCATTTTGTTCAAAATATTAATCGAAAGTTAGCATAATTTTATTAATTAAAGAAAATATAATGCTAAAAATAAAAAAATAAAAAAAATATGCTAACTTTACATTAATTTTAATACTAATTAAAATACATATTATGTAATTTAATTAGTTACTTTGTAGTAATAACATTAAAATGCGAGTCGAACTCGCGCATACAAGGGTTCCGTACAAATTTGGCAAATGAATAAGTAGGTACATATAAAGTCCAGTGTTAGTAGAGCCCTGCTTCCTAAGCAAAATGTAGGCAGTGTGAGGTCATTTTGTTATGGTTATTTACATTCAAAAGTCAAAAGTCAAAAGTTTATTTTGCAAATAGGCCGCCGAGGGCTCTTTTACATGTCTTTTTTTTAATCTACCAGCGCATTCGGAAAGACCATCATTGCCAAGAAGAATGCGCCGCAAGAAACTTGGCAGAAAGTCATTTTTTCAAAATAAAATAGATTTACAATAGTACTTAAATTCTACTTAACTTACCTAATACAATTAATACATTTTATAAAAAGGGATGTAAAAGGTCCCTAAGTTAAGTCCGTACCTTAAATTACATTGGTCTATAGTAGAGACAGACATAAAATATTTTATTTTTAGTATTTGCTGTCATAGTGGCAACAGAAATACAACATCTGTGAAAATTTCAACTGCCTAGCTGTCATGGTTCATTAGATACAGCCGACAGCCGACGGACAGACAGACAGACGGCGGACAGTGGAGTCTCAGAAATAGGGTCCTGTTTTTATCTTTTGGGTACGGGACTCTAATAATCAACATTACATTACATCAAATGTTAGATTCGCAAAACAATAATTGCGCTACCTACTTACCGATCAGTTTGAAATCTGTGCCTCAGTACGAACCCCCACATAGCCTTTTTACTTATTGGCTTGGATAGGTTTGATATTATATTAACATTATGTATTTTAGGCTAGAAGCATCCTTTTAAAAGTGTAGGGTTAACCGTTGTCCATAAGCACAGGGACACGTACATAATTCCGTAATTGTTTTTGAGAATTTGAACCGATATCAGTAGAGTGGCGGTTATGTGTAGAGAGGATTGCGCAGAGAGGCGGCGCCGCGCGCGTGCGAACGCGATGCCGGCATCAGAGCTCTCTCAGCCGCCGCGCGCCGCACGCGTCTCTCCCGCGATCCCGCCGCGCCAACAACCATCGAAAGTGTACAACACTGAAAAAGTAAACAACATTCCATTAAACAACACCCAAATCGAAGTGCGATAACTGTTCTTAAATACTTAACGGGCAAAGTTTGAAAACTCGAGCCCGGTGCCCGCTACAGCTGTGCTCGGCAAACAACAACAAACTCTTTATAAAATGCGTTCGGATTTCAGTTGTATTAATAGTTGTAAAGGTTAAGTTTGTTGAACTTTAATGCTGTAGTGTTGACGTCAGTGTGCAGGCGCTAACTAGATTAGATACGGTAAGCCAGCTTAGTAAACGTATAGTAGGATGTCCGTAACCGAAGCAGCGGAGGACACGGATGTGCAAATAGTGCGTTTGATAATAGTTCATTCATATAATGCCTTTCATTGAAGGTCGCCTGCGATCGATGGCGGAGCATGCAGCGTTATCAATACACCCATTCACTGTTGTTGCGTGATAAATTATCTTTCCCCTTTTCAACCGTCCACTTGGCTATTGTTTACAAGTGCATAACTTAGATTAGTTGCTCAACAAGTTATGAAAAGTATTTTTATGGCCATGTAAGTGTGCCATTTATCTTGAGTGATTGTAGCTGTAACGATCGTTGCATTTCAATACATGCCAACACCACTTTACTCGCGAGATTGCTCCCGCAAAAGAATGTCTGTAAAAATGGGTTATTCCACTATTCCATATCAATTTATTTATTGAGAAATACCTTTATTAGTAGCCCAAGTATATTAAATATTTAGTTCAGTACGTTGTTTGTCATTCATATTTAGAATCAGATCCAGCCAGTTACAGTACCTAACTATTGTTTTAATAAGCATAAATAAACATGATACGGGAGAGTTAAAAGTTATAACATTGCTGTTCATGAATTTGACACGGGGTTCACGCTTTCCGGAATAAAACTTTAACTGCTCTTATCGCTCTGGGTCATATTAATTTAATACCGCTATCTACATATGTTTTGACTCATTAAACTTGATATTAAAAAACAACTGCAGCGTTTAACCAGCCCGTAACGTATAACTTCGGTTGAAGGCGAATTATGTAACACATTCTATCTATAGATTTAACTGTGTAAACAGAAAATCATTTGTGTAAACAGTTACAATTTGTTATTCCGATTTCTTAAGTAGCTACCAGCCTAATTACGTGCAACCTATACGTTTGTCGCTATACATTAGACATAGAGCGACAAAAATAATTTGCATAAAAGTACTCGTATACATTAGTCCACACAAACAAAGCGTGTTCTTTGAAAAAAATGAAATATGTTCGTCAGTTTTGAAGGTTTTCAGTATGTGTTGAAGTAAAAAAATACGAGTTATACAAAAAATGTACCTAACTTCCGTGCTTAGTTTTTTCTGTGCTGTTATCGTTGGTTGCTTAGAATTTATTTAGCGCTAGAATATATAACGCGAGCAAATCGGACGGATAAGGAATTTTGTGATACGAAACAGATTTTTATATTGTGTGGTTACTTTTAAAGTCTCCTTCGATAGTTTTTTTTTTTGTTTTAAGTACTTACATATAAAAGTACCTAAAAATATTTGAGTTCTTTTTCTATAAATTATATTATTTGAGTTCGAGTTTGACTTTACCAATCATTCTGGATTTCTTTGAAATCAGTTTAACGTATAATATTTAATTATGTTATTGAACATCCTTTTTTATAACCCTTAATTGTGACTATTTTATTGATTAAGTAACAAACAATGCAGTTAAATCTGCAAATATTTTTTTACCTTGCAATGTGGAAGGGACATATTATAATACTCGTAGAGCTTAGATGATAATACAATAATCAAGTACAGATATCTGTATGATTAGGGTGCTAGAACAGAATGTTGACCGAATGCGGGTAGTTCGAAAAACTCGCTCGGCTTACGCGATGAAGTCCAAAAGTGGTAGATATAATTATAGAGTCATGAATGAGGATCGCGGAAGTTTAAAACATTATGCATTTATGAGGGTGCATCCGTGTTGAACTCGCAACGTCGCATTTTTGGTGATTTTTTGCGATTATTTCACAGAAATTGAATGAAAGTATCAAATATCCGTCTGTAGTGCACTTCGTTTTTAGTGTATTAATGTGTCTAATGCAATAATTCATCGTGATGGACTTTTATTTTCTTATTAAATGAGATATAGTATTTTATCGCTTTAATACGAAAATAAAAGTCCATCACCATTAATCATTGCATTGGGCACATTAATACACTAAAAACGAAGTGCACTACAGACGGATATTTGATACTTTCATTCAATTTCTGTGAAATAATCGCAAAAAATCACCAAAAATGCGACGTTGCGAGCTCAGCACGGATGCACCCTCTTATCATTCGAGCATTGATACGCATCGATAGTGCACTACAAGGTCTTTAAATTTTATCTTTGCACACACGAAGACATTTTGTACTCATAAAGCCCTTAATAAATTTACTTCTTGAACTTGTTGATTTACATGGAACCAAAAAGCCACGTGTAAATTTATCGAAGTCATCATTTGCGAACAATTCCAAGTTGTAATGCTTTTGGGCATCCCTGGAGCGACGGAACTTTAGACTCGCTCATCTTATCTCTTATTACGAGAACCATTCTCGGTTGGATGTAATTGTGCAATTTCACTTCTGAATCTACCTAACCGGCTTAAAAAGTTGCCAAATCGGGAAAAGAATAAAATTATGTACCCACCGGAGGTAACTGGCATTTGGTTCGAGCCTATTATTACAAACAAGAATGGCGTTATTTCTCTTTACAACAGATTTTAAGGAAAGGAGGAGTTTATCGATTCATTTATTGTATCCGTCAATATTTTTAACAATTCCAATCATTCTTTTTACAGTTCCGTAGTTTTCTAGTTTTTATTTACATTTATAGTAATGCAAATGTTTCCGTTTTACAAAAATACTAACAGAGTTAAGTACCATATCCGTTATATTATGCCACTTGTCCATCTGGCCGTTTGCGAATACTTATGTCCTTTCATTAGCGTGTCAATCCTGTAAGGGATTCTATCTTGTTAGTCCAGTATATCTGCTGAACTTTGCACAATTCGTTCGCATGGTACTAGCATCCAGAATTGTCTAAAGACGGTCTTACGGCTCGACGACTTTACTCGCCTGTATTTTGCTCTAAAAGTACGTGTACTTAGACTGACACACAGGTGAGTACAGTTGTTGTCGAGCCGTAAGTACGCGAACTTACTCACCCGTCTGTCACCCTCTTAAAAGAAAGCATTTTTATCGTTACCAAACAAAATACACCGGTTTATTTCCCCGTCTCTTGAGATTACAGTACGGTGCGCACTGAAATGTACCATGACCTTCGCACATATTGCTCGTCTTATATTTATTATACATAGCCAAGTGGATTTGAGTATTGAGGTTTCTTAACTTTTCCTCTCGACTCCAAAGGCTCACTTACAGTCTTCCAAAGTTTCGTTAACATCGGCTTCTGCTTTAGCGACATGGCACGCGGCGCCTGTGTTGCCTACCGTAAAGAGAGGACTTCCAACTTTATAAGTCCAAGCTCAAACTTCATTATTAAATTGCTTCTGCCACACAGCTTAATCGTTATGATGTGTAGACGTAAATGATGCAAGTTATTGAAATTTTCGGGAGCTGAGTTTTTGCTTAGGCCAGTCTTTTGGGTAGCTAGTTGCCCAGTTGTTAGTAAAACGTATACAAAAAAGTTTGTGGCAAATTAAAGCACAAATTATATTACGCGTAGTGTAACGCATGTCCGTAGCCAATTTCACCTTCTTTAATAAAGATTTCCGTAATAAAAACCATTCTAAGTCCTCAGAATTATGGTAACTACCATACCAAATTTCACTTAAATCGGTTCAGCGGTTTAAGCATGAAGAGGTAACAGACGACCTTTCGCATTTCTGCCCTCCTAATTAAAAAGGACGTATATGTGTGTCATATGAAACGCATATACGTCCTTTTTAATTAGGACGACAGATTTATAATATTAGTATGGATGGAGCCAGGCTACTTCGGTCGCGGGAAGCTATTGTATGCAGGTAGCCAAAACCGATCATTGTGGTGATCTTTCAGGTGTCTATGCTTAGTGTAGGTTTTCGGTCACAAAATACATCTCGACCGCGTTTGCGTTAATATGTCAAATACTATGAGAAATTTTAGTTGTCGTTTCGTTCCGCTTGTGGCGCTGTTCATTTTCCCATAGTAATTGAATCGTTAACGCGAACGAGTTCGAGACGTTTGTCGTGCCTAAAACTTACACTAGAGGCTCAGTATGCTTAGTGTAAGTTTTCGGTGACAGAACACCGTCTCGAAAGCGTTCGCGTTAAAATGTCAAATACTATGAGAACAGTTTGTTGCCGTTTCGATCCGCAAGTGGCGCTGCCAAATTTTTCCATAGTAATTGAGACGTTTACGTGAACGCGTTCGAGACGTTTGTTCGTGTGAAAACTTACACTAGAGGCTCAGGGTGGACGTCTTGCGGGTGAAATGATGATAATGATGAACGTTTTCGTCTAATTACACAGTTTTCAAGTTTACACTTTTATCAGTGACTAGACCATAGATCGAATAAACCCTTCAGTCCATAAAGTAAAGTTTCCTCTTTCTCCCAAGTCACCTTTTGCGATTATCGTGGCGATCATTGGCCCTAAGCAAAAATTGAGGCTTTTACCATTACCATCAACCATATTTTATGGGTTAAAAGAGTAAAACGAGAAGCCTGTTTTTGATCAAGGCCGTAAGACCAAAGCGTTGAGGTAAACGTTAATTATTATTTAATTAAGTTACGGTCTGTCCTTGCAGAAATCCGCTAATGACTTTTCTTTTCGCACAAATAGGATGTACTTGCTACTTGATTTTTTTATATTTATGTTTACTTACGGTTTTACCCGTTACAAATTAAATTGATGATGAGGATCCGAGTTAGATTCCCGGCCATAGTTTTACTTAAACCGGCTATGGGTGACGGGTAAAAACACGCATCACCATGATGAGGGTTGGGGTTCGATTCCCGGCCATAGCTTAACTTTTCGGATTTTTCTATGTGTTCTAGTTTTCAGTATCGTTTAGAAATTAGTGATTTTGACTAAAAATAGACATTAAATAATACCTTCAGTGTATTGACAGGCTAGTTGTAATTGCTCAGCAAACGTGGCCACAAGCCATAGACGAAACAAGCAAATAGATTGAGAGAGTAAGAGTGAGGAAAAACATAGAATGTACCAGTATACGCAGATGGTAAAAGCCCATCGAGGGAATGGGCGAAAATCTTAGGAATCATGCTATAGGCGATGCGGCTAGCAACCATCACTATTTTGATTCCCCATTCCACCTATACCTACAATTATGTTAAACGTGGCCTTTAGTGCTTCTCATCTTAGGCTCTGTCTATCCCATAAGGGATAAAATTATGATTTATGTATGTACTAGCTCTTGCCTACGACTTCGTCTGCAAAGAATTCGTTTATCGTTATCCTGCGGGAATTTTCCGGGATAAAAAGTAGCCAGTGCTATTCGAGACTTTTCTCTATCTATGTGCCGAATTTCATACAGATTCGTTGGGCCGTTCTGGCGTGATTGAGTAACAAACAAACATCCATCCATCCATACTTTCGCATTTATAATATTAGTTAGATGCATGCATCTTGATTATAATAGCTGCTTAATCAACTCTAGCGACGCGCTTGACCCATGACTAGCCAATGAGAGTGCGCAATCACCTCACAGTCGAATTTTTTTTCATGAAAATTTAGTGACATTTCCACTCTTATTTCCTCTGTGCCACAAGCTCTGCTAATCATTTTCCATCATTGCGGCCGTGGCATCCAATCGCTGTTTTCATTGCACATCAATACATATTGATCAATTGGGTGATTATTGCCCATGCGCATACCAGATCGGGTCGGTGTCTGCCGGTTGACACTCGATCGGGAATTGATGTATGAATACCGCGCCAAAGGTTGCCAATGGTCGCCTAATGGTTTGTGCAAATTACTTGGAATCAATGCTTAAGTTACATCGAGTGACTCAGTATGAATGTTGTGTCTTTACCTGATAAGTTTTACGCTATATCTGGACATCTTTAAGGCCAAAGTGAACAGACACCTTCTAGGCAAACGTGTACCATCTTAGGCCTCATCTTCGCCTTCCATCAAGTGAGATTGAGGTCAAACGTAAGCCTATTTTATGTAAAAAAAAAAAGTGGGAGAGTGAGTTCTAATAAAAAAAATTGATCAAGTTCTCCGTACAACAATTCTCTTTACAAATGGAAATCACTGATTATTGGCCTTTCTTATTTATTGCTAAATCTTAAAGGGTGATCTTAAATATTAAAATTTAACTAGTTTGCTAGAAAAGAACACAGGCTACATTTATTGCAATAGCACCAGAACTCAAAGCATACCACGCCATCAACAAGGTCGCAACTTAAAGTCTATACTCGCTCCCGTGATCCGACTGCTTTTGCTCCCGTAATCCCGCATCATAACTGGAGGTTGTAGTCAGTATGCTTATTACGTAACTCGCTCGCGATCACCATCGTGTTCATTTTGACAGTTCATGTATGGGCTGACAATTGGAATCGGAATCAGCTAGCTGTCACATTCATACAAGAACTGTCAAAATGAACACGATGGCGATTGCGAGCGAGTTACGTAATAAGCTAGGAGCTCTTTAATCTTTTCACCGCAGTTGTAACCTAGGACCCTTGTCAAACCTTGTTTCGTCTAGAGTAATCCTGAACAGATGTTCAGCACTGTTTTGATGCCGGTTCATGCTCCCTTGTTAGGCATGATGTTTCGCGTCTTCCTTGTTCAAATATTCTAGGCAGTGGACAAAAATTGTTTCATCGTATTAACACAATTACTATATAGTCAGTACAGTACAACGTGACTATGTATTTATTTACTAATTGCAGGAACCTCTAAATTTATTATTGATTCTAAAATAAATAGAAATGAAATTATGATTATTTTAAAAGTGCTTGGTGATTTTTCTATTGATAGGAATACGCATCCTTAGCTACCTACGGAATAAAGCAGTACGTTCATAACATAACAAATAAATAAAAAAAGGCTGCTTGTATCTGTGGTACACAATGACATTTGTAGCTAAAAGAAGCAACGGCTAAGTGGCGCCGTCTGTAAATTATTGGTGATACTAAAGCATAAATGGGGAATTTCAATATACAGTATTATATGTATTTTATTATTAAAGTCATAATATATTGCGTTGTTACTTTCGAAAAGAGTTCCCCAGATTTTAGCTAATCCTTCATCCATCAAAATAATCAATCTACCTCACGTGAAACGTCAAAACCAACTCATGTAGGTACCTAGAACTGAAAATACACAGAGTCAACGTAAACGGCTTAGTTTGTGTGCTAAAATTATCTCAGTGGGAACTTGGAAATACTTGCCAAAGATGAAACTCGCCTCGTAGTCGTAGGGAATCATAGGAATTATAGTATGCGAAAGACTTTACTTAGAGCCAACGTTGTTTAAGTAGGTATATAATTTTCAAGCCCAGTGCCTGTCAAAGACCAACCTTTAGTCCTTATAGGTTACACGAATGTGTGTGTGTGTGTGTTTTATCTTATGCTAATAGTTGTGTAGTAGGTACTGGTAAAGTCAATATCTTTTAAAAGCTCGTATTATAACTAAGATCCCATTATCTTACACAAAAGATCCACAAATGGGTCGAAGTGTATCCGTAAGGACCCCTAGTTAGTAAGATAAGAAGATCCCATTATAATAAGTATGTTAGGGAATACTCAGATTTTAATGTTAAGTACCTACTATCGTAAAACATAAACCTATGTACAGATTCAAGGTGTTGAATAAATAACAACGGAGTAAACAAAATTCAAATGTTTACATAAAACACATGCGGGCACAGTTAAAGTTACACACATAAGTACTTACCTTTGTTAAATTAACTTAGGTGACGTGATGATAAACACGAATAAAATAATTACGTAACTTGATCATGACAAAAGGAACTCTGAAAAACATCACATGTTGTTATTAATTATAAAGTAAATACATCTTCGTTACCACAAGTATTAAACCTCACGACAAGCTTTTATATCAGATAAATTGTGTTATCTACCTACTCACAAATTAATGAGTTTGATTTATCTAATTTAAAGTTCATATTCGTCATTTTTAAGCATTTAAATAACTTGTTTTTGAAATATTTTTACGGTTAATTTTTGATTCTACCGGCGCTTTCGGCAAAATCAATATGCAAACTTGACGCAGTCTTTGCAAAAACACGTCGCAACCTTACAAACCCTAAAACAAACTTTTTTTTTTTTTTTTTATGCGTATAGGAAGGCAAATGAGCAAGTGGATCGCCTCATGGTAAGCGATCACCAATGCCCATAGACACCCTTAACCCCGGAGGGATTAATTACAGATGCGTTGCCAACCTAGAGGGCTAAGATGAAATGCCTCTTGTGCCTGTAATTAAACAAACAAACAAACACAAACAAACTAAGCGTACAATACAAATAATATTTCTTTTGCAGGAAAATGGATGAGTAAACCCATGAAGACGCAAGTGTAAGTGCCACGACAGTTGACAGTGTGTCATAAGTAGTGTTTGCATATCATTATCAGTGTAGTGTAGTGACGTGTTGTGAAGATGTCGGAACGGTTCAAGGTCACGAAGTTCGAGGAGCCTGCCGGGAAGACGTACAAGAACTATGGAGCCACTTCGGCGGAGAGCGACGTAGAGCTGAAGGGCAAGCTGCTGCCAGACTCAGGTGAGAATTTATCTGCTGCGATAACAATAAAATTAATATTACTACACACATACACAAATTACTCCTTTATCCCTTACGGGGTAGACAGAGCCTAAGGTGACAAGACCTACAGGCCACGTTCAATACAACAATACACAACAACAACAACAACAACAATAACAACACAACAAATTACAAACAACAACTTCAATTTCGTCTGACCTTTTCCGTTTCACTTGTTTCTTTCCAACCATTATCGAATTTTCTATAACAAACAACGCATTCAGTGAAACAGAACAACACAAGGAATATTATTTTAAGTCAATATACGTTATAAAAAGAAAAATGACTGACTTCGTCAACACCCAGCCCAACCCCTCTAGGGCTTAAAATGTTGAAATTTTGCAATAAAGCTCCTTAAATGATGTAGACAAAAAGTGAGATCAGAATTTGTGAAATTCCCAAGGGATAGAGAACTGCAATGCCAAGAGGGTAAAGCTAGCAGCGGGTGTTACAACTCATACATTGTAACTGATCGTACGAGTTTACGCCAATTACAATATTTAACGACCACTAACTTCTTATCTTGATCTTGCTTAGTACTCATCCACTGAGGCAATAAACTATACCTTGTGTAAAAGGATTTCCTTTCATAGCAAACATAGTAAAGACTAGCGGCCAGTATGTCGTAAATTTTAAGTAAAACGCAAATCATGCCAGAAAACTATTGGCAAAAATTACAAAATGTTTTTTGACAATTCGAAGAGTATAAGAAAAGAACAAGTCTAGTTAGGTACTTTATAACATGAGTTTTAAATCTAAAAATGTAGAAATATTTTAACTCTACATCTATACAGGGTGTATCAGATAGCCCCTAACAATAATCAACTGGGATATATAACCATAGCTATAGAAGCTAAAATATATATTTAAAAAAAATTGTAGTAAATTTTTTTTTTATGTTTTCTATAGGAATGATTACAGTTACTACTACCATTCCTATAGAAAATATAAAAAAAAATTTACTCCAATTTTTTTTAAATATTTTTTTTAGCTTCTGTAGCTATGGTTATACCCCGGTTGATTATTGTTAGGGGCTATCTGATACACCCTGTAGAACCTATGCTAAAGGCAGCATCTTTACCGTTTATAATGTTTACAGTACTTTTATTTGCTTAAAAGTAAGAGTTAATAATGCTCGAATCTCGGGGGAAACCTCTTGAAATTCCAAAAGTTTTCCTTGAAAGATAAACAAAACAGTAGCAAAAGGTCACAGTGTAGGTATTAATATATTTTCTACATTTGGTATGTCTTTGGGGACAAATAAAATGTTATTTTTAGTCATTAGGTAGCTATTTTATCTAGTATACAGCTATAAAAGAATTATGTGACTGACTTTCTAACTGATGGACAGCGCACAGCCTCAATGCTTGAAGTTTAAAACTTGAAATTTGGCGAGAATTTTCCTTGAGGATCATAGAGATGGGCTTAGAAGGATAAGGAAAAACGAGAATTATTTTGTACCTACTAGCTGATTTTTAAGCTGACTTTTAGCCGAGTTGGAATGGAAGCTTTATAGTTGGCAGACATATTCCACGAGGATAAGAATCTTAGAGATAATTATGCTAACAACGATTTATTCAAAATAAACACGGGATAATTATTTGCCTTTTTAGGGTTCCGTAGCCAAATGGCAAAAAACGGAACCCTTATAGATTCGTCATGTCTGTCTGTCTGTCTGTCTGTAGGTATGTCTGTCTGTCTGTCCGTCCGTATGTCACAGCCACTTTTCTCCGAGACTATACCAGCTATACTGTTGAAACTTGGTAAGTAGATGTATTCTATGAACCGCATTAAGATTTTCACACAAAAATAAAAAAATAAACAATTAATTTTGGAGGTTCCCCATAGAACTGAAACTGAAAAAAAATATTTTCATTTAACCCATACGTGTGGGGTATCTATGGATAGGTCTTCAAAAATGATAATTGAGGTTCCTAGTATCATTTTTTTCTAAACTGAACAGTTTGCGCGAGAGACACTTCCAAAGTAATAAAATGTGTGCCCCCCCCCCCCCTGTAACTTCTAAAATAAGAGAATGATAAAACTAAAAAAATATATGATGTACATTACCATACAAACTTCCACCCAAAATTGGTTTGAACGAGATCTAGTAAGTAGTTTTTTTTTAAATTTAATATTTGTTGAACCCTCAGTGCGCGAGTCCGACTCTTGGCCGGTTTTTATTATTTCACTTCAAATGGAGTTGATCATTTTCGTTATTGTACCTGCTTTATATAAGTAATACCTAATACTTTACTTCTGGCTTGAGATTCTGCAAAATAAAAAAAAATACAACCGAATTGAGAACCTCCTCATGTTTTTTTTTTTAAGTCGGTTAAAAATAACCAACAACCACGAGAAATTCAAAGCGAGCTCGAAACAACCGTAAAGTCAAACCACATGCTTTAAAGATTCCGTTACCAGAGCGTACCAATGGGACCTATATCTTTTGAACCGTAATATGTAGCCTGTTGAAATTTTGGCAGAAAGGCTAGTATACTACAGCTATTATAAGATCAAAGGATAAAAATACTATTAAGTTATAAATCAAGGGGATTTCCGTACAAGAAACATGTTTTAAGGCAGTTTTACTCAATACCTATTAATATGACGATATAATTTAGGGTACTACGGTTGTGTGGGAGTCCGACTTACACTTCACCGTCTTTTTTTTCTTCTAATCTAATGCTTCTTCAATCCGGATGGTTGGCCGTCAACTTTCTGTAGGTATTTTTTATTTGTAGCCAACTGGAAAAGCTGCTCCATGTAGGCATTGTCAGTTCACTCCCGGATGTTCCACAGCCATGATTTCTTTCTTCGCATAGTGCGTCTCTTTCCCTCCACCTTGCCCATCATTATCAACCGCAGCAGCCTATATCTGTTGTTCCTGAGCACATGGCTGAGATACTCTATCTACGGACACGGATTACGGGTACGAACTTTTGAAAATCAAGCTTATGTTTCTGTTGTTTTGCACTGAAGTGTAAAAGTACTGCATTCGAATGCACGTCCCATTCGTTACGTGTTGAAATTCAACTACAGCTAGGCTTTCAGGCAGAAGGCGCGCGAGTCCACAAAGCTAGATCCCCGGCGGCTAACACAATTGTCGTTTTCCCGTTTGTCGCTCGGTGCGTTCCTGACGTACGACAAACACTGAATACATACGAGGGAACTTTAGTGTGTTCTAGCTTTAGGTTTTTTGCTTGATATAGAGACAAAGCAAATCACAGCCAGTAGGTACATAAAATGTAACGTGTAAATGTTTATATTGATAGTAACCGGTTTAAAAACTGGTGCTTAAATGTGTTTTGTCAGTTATTGAGCTTCTGTACAGTCACCAGCATAAATAAGTGATCATTTTTATACCTTGTCGCTTTCAGTCGTTACATGATTTCGTATGGTTATTCAAACATGACTTTAAAGTGACAAGGTACAAAAGTGATCACTTATTTATGCTGGTGACTGTACCTAGTGTTTCGAACGGCCAATATACCTACCAACAAAAAAATATAAAATTAAGGTCCCCCATACCCAGGAACATCTTGTAAAGGGATTTTTGCATGCGGGTTATTTGAGTATTTCAAGAAATAAGTAGGTAGGTAGTTATGGGTATAAACAAAGTCAGTAGAATATAGGTAGGTGTTTTAGCATAAAACTGAAAGCTAAATTATTCGCATCAGTTATCTGCAAATCAGAAGGCACCTCTCATATACTCGCCACCTATCTTATCTTCTACATAATATCTATATCACGAACAAGCACTAACATTGTAGGCATTTTAACACGAACACACCTTTGCGTCAATTAGTGACTTTGCAGTTTTGCTTTAAAAAAGGTAAAAAGCCCCTGAAGAGACCCATTTCTAAATATCTCCAATGCTCTCAAACTTTACGAGGCTGTGGTACGTGCTTACTTTTAAGGTACCTACAGTAATTCATCTGAAATAGCCCCGTTAAATCGGTCTTAGGTAGGTACTTACTACAAACATAAAATTGAAGAATGCACAGTCTGTTATAATCAGCGAACTTCTACGGTGAGTGTATAAAATTATGAAGTCCTGCAAAGCCACATGCATTACTCCAAGAATAGTTTACAAAGTTTACTGGAATCTAAGATGTATTTAATTCTGTATAGTAAGGTAGTAGAGTGTGGTAGAGTCAGAGAATTAGTGGTTAATCGGGTAGGCATTAAGTTACATAACACACAGCAGAGTTTAAAACTAGACAACTAATATAGTTTCTCTGTGAGCTGTTGAAGTCGCAGTCTGTTATTTTTTGAACATTTTTCATTCATTTCATTACGTTTTCAACCCCCGTCATTTTGAAAATCTACAAAAACTGGATCGATAATAACATAGAATTATGGAGCCAACCAGTTCACAAACTTTCACTACGTGCGAGTTGCACTAAGTTGCTTTATCAATAACTTTTAACTAATAACTGACGATCTTGACGTAGATTTGACAAAACGCTAATGTAGTAATTTGGTGCAACGCACACTAAAATCGGTTAAAAAATGCGACCTGTAAAGGAGAACATGCGTCAACGTTCGCGCTCACTCGGTCAATGAATGCTTATAAAACTGAAATATATTTAGAAGCGATGACGTTCAAGATGTTGTGAGCTTACATGGTCTAAGCCCGTGGTCGTCAAATTGCGGCCTGCGGGCCGCGGCAAAGTAAATTGTTTCAAATAACGAAATAAGCTGAATACATTATGTATAAGTGGACAAAGGATCTTGGAGCGCCTTCACATACTCTGCGGCCCGGCCCGGGAACTCACACTGTCATTATGTGGCCCTTGGCCAGTAAAGTGTGACGACCGCTGGTCTAAGCGCTCTACTCAAAGTACATCTTGCAGTATATTATGTATTTACTACTACCACTATCGGGATATACCATTTTTAGCATAAGAAAGAAGGTAAACAATTTTGACACGTCTTTTAATCGAAAAAAACTTTTAAACATCGGTAACTGCAAAATATAAAACGATAATAAAACAAATCACAGTATTCCTGGAATTTAAATAGTAATTTGCTATTATATATTTTTTTAACTATTTTGCAATAAAAATACGTGTCAAGATTGTATACCTTTTATCTAATGCTAAAAAGCGAAGTATATACGAGTATATATACGTAGTATACAGAGCAGGTACTGTGTGGGTTTACATGGTTGAACTATTGCTCTACATAAACGTGGGTACTGTTTACTACTACTTAATTGTGTTTCACGTTGAATATTGAGCTTCTAATAGTATGCAAGCATCGATCCACATATTGTATTTCCCGGAATCCCTTTGAGAGCTCGAATTTCAGAGTACCTAATGCTTATAGACAGACGGAGCGCCAGTGATCTCATTAAATACAGGTATATTAGTAAATAAATGTTCACTGTCAAGTCATAAACTGGAACGAAATGCGCTATTTCATGCCACCCGCTTTAATTACATTTAGTCACAGCGTTCTGAGTTTACCTGGTAGCTTATTGTCTAACTCGCTCGCAATCGCCATCGCGTTCATTTTGACAGTTCTTGTATGAATGTGACAGCTAGCTGATTCCGATGCCAATTGTCAGCCCATACATGAACTGTTAAAATGAAGGCGATGGCGATTGCGAGCGAGTTAGACAATAAGCCTACTGGTTGTCGCATACGTCTTACTGATGATAAAACTAGGGAACACCGCTTGTTGCTGAGGCGATATTCCTTAAAAGCGGCATATTTGCTGCCTTTTTTCCGTGATAGTACGAGTATGTACGGGTAAGCAAATCTTGTATGTCAAATTTGACCCACTTTTTGGGGCCGTATTGACATAATGTCATACACATAATGTAGGACAGATGATGAAAATTACAGTCGGCAAAAAAAGCTCCATTGAACCGTAAACATTAAATTTGTTAACCTAATGTTTTAATTTGCTTTCTTTTAATTTGCTGCTTTCCTTTAATTTGCTTAATATACTTAATTTGTTATCCTAATTAGTTAGGTTATACCAGTACTGTATTTTTGTTACTACTTTATCGTATTGAGCATAATTGTGTTGTATGAAATAAATAAATAAATGTTAGTTAGGTAGGTACCAAAAATTTGTGAATTAAAATTACATTCATATTTTTAGTTTAATTTTCATTTATTTTTAACTTACTTTACTTACCTACTTTATTAACCTTTCTAGTTATAATGTTTTTATTGTTATTTGGTTCTAATAGTTTGTATTTTAATAAATAAAATGTTGTTTACATTTCAAGTTGGTTCACAATTCTATTCTAGGAAAAAAGTTATACTTACAATAAAAACAAAAACGAGAAGTCTGTTACATTGAAAAGCAAAAGTGTTCTAAAACTTACGTAAGCGTCGAATGTTAAACAAACGACACGTCAATTTACATAAATTGTGCACTTAGACCACTAGTTGACCAAGCAATGGATTAT
This sequence comes from Pandemis heparana, assembly GCA_963854515.1. Classification (NCBI taxonomy): domain Eukaryota; kingdom Metazoa; phylum Arthropoda; class Insecta; order Lepidoptera; family Tortricidae; genus Pandemis; species Pandemis heparana. Next base: position 14,414,050 of record OY978007.1, on the reverse strand, counting down.
ACCGAGTAAATAAGTCAGGTTATACAGTAAACATTGTACTATTGAATTGACACGCCTAAAGTTATTTCTCAGACGCCACACGCGGTTCCTTCAGATGTTAAATAATGTAAACATTTTTTGAGCAAGTAGATATGAGCAGGGGCCTTACCATGACGTCTTAATGGAATTCAATTCCGACCCAGTTCAGGTTTTAGCTGCCATTTTTAGTATAGATTTGACAGCGACCGAACCTAAACTGAATCGCATTAAGACGTCATGGTAAAGCCCCAGGTTCCTATTTAGTTTTTGTGTAAATGTTGAAATTTATATTTATGTCGTATAGAGTCTGAAAATGCAAAGTAATTTAGGTTTAAATAAAAAAATAAACTGCGTAAGTAACCGCATGATTATAATTACTTCACCTTAATTGCTGCATTCAGGTCTCCAAGTCAAAAGCTGGTTCCAACTCGACATAGCGTTTTAAAATTTTGTTCAATAGTAAAAAGGCAGGAAAACGCTCTGCGGCTAGGGTTACCATCTAGGATATTATATAAACGAACCTCCGCGGAGGATTCAAGGCTGCGCTGAGCGCGCCACCATAACTTGACCTGTTCGGCCGTAGACATTACACGGAGTCAAGTATTTCGACGTTGGTCAATGTCGAAAAACGTCGAGACACTTAAGATTAGATTTTTGAAAAGCACATCACCAAAATTTACTAAAAAATTGTATTAACAAGTAGAGTAGAAGAAAATCACAATCTTTTTAACTGATTGATTTGATATTTAATTTGAGCAGTGGTTTTGTTCAACAAAGTGTGGAGAGTAAGACAGCCGGGGAAATTACGGGCACAAGAGGCATTTCATCTTAGCCCTCTAGGTTGGCAACGCATCTGCAATCCCTCCGGGGTTGCGGGTGTCCATGGGCAGTGGTGATCGCTTACCATCAGGTGACCCACTTGCTCGTTTGCCTTCCTATTCGCATAAAAAAAAAAAAAAAAAAAAAAAAAAAAAAAAAAAAAAAAAAAACAACCAGATTTTTTTACACTTTCGTTCGAATGGTATTTTTGTGTGATGTGATTTCAATCACATCTGTGAAAATACTTTGAAGTGAATTTAAATTGAAATGCTTTGAATTTAAGAGTAGTAGAAAAATAAAATTACAACAGCTCTTGTTTTGTCTACTCGTCGAAAATTAAGAAAAAAAAACGGATATTTCGATGTGATTTTAAAAGTCTGCCTCTAGAGCGAGCAAGTAGGATTTGACTGTAGTACTTTGCTGTGAACGTCCGCGTATATTCTCAGAAAGTTTTGAATTTTAATATGGCAACCCTATCTGTAACTGAGTGGAATTATGCGGTGACACGAAAACTGCAGAGTACGGCAACCCCGACGAAGTTGATTGCGAACACGCTATTATAAAATTTAGTTCGAATATTACTGCCGAGGTAGATGCGGTTAATGGTCGCTGTAAAAAGTTTGTTTGAATGTGGTTTGAATGAAATGAAATTTAAATGGTTTTTTTATTGTTTGCTATTTTGTTGAAATAATAGCAGGGTTTAAAACTATTTTTAATGTATAATCTCAATGTTTTAATATATTTTATTCTAAATAAGTAATATTCTTAATGCGAAAATGTGTTTTTTGTCAGTCCTCTTTCAACGCGTAACGAAGCGTGCGGTTGGAAGTCGAAGTGTGAAATAGGCTACTTTGTACAACCGGCTTAATTTATCAATCCTTTAGAGAGCGCCAATCTATCGAATAATTCATTATACAATGTCTCTCTGATCTAACGTGAGCAAAGCCACGCAGAACAGCTAGTACGTAGTATAATATTCATTTATTTATTTATTCAAGTGGTTTATAATTAGTACCGAGTTCGTTCATTTGCTTCACCAAATTCACATTGACGGCGTAGATGTTGAAAATTGTTTAAGGCACATTACGAATTTAATCAAACAGCATTGAAACTGGAATCTGAATGTAGACAAAAGAAAGCTTACAAAACACGTTGAAGTAATCCTTCCCTGTTTTGAATCACAAGCTCCCATTTCCTTTACGCTAGAACCTGTTTCCGAGAAATCTTTTCACCGCCGCTAACTTTTCCTCTGCAAATTTTATTTCCTTCATGTCAAAGTACTACGAGAGCAGTCTATACGCAATCCACATAAATATGTCAACGACTAGGTTCGCGAATGTCGGTGCGTGGCAGTCGTCAGCCGTCACTGTAACAACCTCCTCTACACTTTATTCCATCTAAATATAAAAGGGAAATTTAATCGAAATGCGTTTGTTTCAAAATATTTCGATGTTTTTCTTTTTGCACGCTTATTTGTGACTTTGACTTGATGATTCGGTTTGTGTATTAAAGCTAGTTTGTTCAACAATTTAAGTTATGCTTATAAATTATGGCATTGTTTGGCGTTCAGTGCCGTCTTCACGGTACTTAAATAATCAATTCTACGAATGTCTCTATCTGATGTTGTATAAATGATACTAAATAGACGTATTTTAAACGGGACATAGACGGCGATTGCCTTTAAAGTTAGATACCTATAGGTAGGTATATAGGTTCGCAGATGAGTAGGTATACCTACTCATCTGCGAACTGGGGCCTTACCATGACGCCCTAATTCCAACTCAGTTCAAGTTGTAGCTGTCACTTTTAGTATGAATCTGACAGCAAGCGAACCTAAACTGAAACGCATTAAGACATCATGGTAAGGCCCCTGTAACCGTAACTATACCACGTGCCTCGCGAGCTTGATGCGATTGGAACGTATCGTTCGGAACACCACTCAGGCATCTAGCCGTTGCCCACGGGTGTAAACATTACCTTAATAATAATAATAAATGCATTTATTTCGAACAGGCTCCGTAGCGAGCGGCGCGTGGCGCCCAATAGGACCGCTGCGCTCGTGTGCAACGCACACCCTGCAGCATAGGTAAAGACGCCTCTGACGCCACTTCTACACAGCTAGGTTTTTGGTTACTGTAACTGCTACGTAGAACAATTGCTGTTACAGCTCGTAGATGAGTACCCAGCTTAAAAAGTTCCCGATATGCACTCTCTACGTCTACCCTCATTTTTAAACCCCGGCGCTAAAAGAGGGGTGTTATAAATAAGTTTGACGTCGATGTCAGTGTGTGTGTATGTGTCTGTGGCGTAACTCTCAAGCCGATGGACCGATTTTGATGAGTTTTTTTTTCATTCGAATGGCAGTTTCCTTGCGGTGGTTCTTAGCCATATTTGGTAAAAATCAGTCCGCCAGTTTGACGAATATCAGCTTTTTCCCAAAATGATGTAGGGCATTTTCGGCAAAAAAAATATTTTTTTGTTATTTACGGTTTGATTACTGTTAGTTATTAATTTTGACAGGATTATTTTGCACTTTGTTTACTATTTTAAGGCAACTTCAAGGTTATAATTGTTAAAACTGACAGGAATTAAAGTCAAAAGTGAAATTGCAATTATGTTAAAAAGAAATCGAATGTAAGTCAATAATCACATCATGTTTGTATTTCTATAGTTTTAATAAGTTGTCATTTGACTATTTTTGTAACGGCAACATTGTGCCGGGTAGGTGGTGGGGGAAACGACTTGGTGCCAGGCATTGGGTCGAAGCGTCAGAGGAAAGCGGGTTTTGGTGAAGTAAAGTTCTATTACTGCACTCCTGTGTATTATTTAAATTTACCCGTCCTAACATTACCTACTCGATTAATGCGTGGGGGGCTTTTAAATTTTTTAATTTAATGTCATTCATATATTCCGTAGAAAATATTTCTAGTGTTATTAACTGTGCATAATTTGAAACTATTATCAAGCAACGTTACATTCGCCTTATAAGGGCATCAATGTCGTAGCAAGTTGAATATGGATGATGAATAAAAGAATGTTAATGTTGAAGCAAAGTTACTCGAGTCGTACTTGGCCAGTGCACAATGAACATTGTTTGAAGATAGTCCATAAATTTTAACTGCGTTTACTGCAGGCTTGAAGTTATTTTTGCTCACATTACAGAGTTAGGTCGTTGCCTCTGTTTTATTAGTAGGTACTCTAAGGAATACCTAACGCTGTTTCATTGTGCATTAACTGAATAGGTACCTGTGCCACACCACAACCACAGTCGATTTTGAATGCTCATTTAAAAGATGTGTGAAATGTTTGAATATCTTGTACCTAATTGGCGGAAATGTAAAATAGCGGTGAAAGAACATAGAATAACATAGATTGTATACGTTCCGGCACGTAAGTCTAGCGATGACGAGTCACGTGGAGGGGATCTGCGCACCCACGGATACCGTAGGTATTTTATGCTTCTGCGCATACAAGGTCATCGCTAGACTTACGTGCCGGCACTTATACCAGTTGCTTCTCTTCCCGCGCATATGGTAAAAGATCATCGAGGGAATGGGCGAAAATCTTAGGTATCATGGTAGGCGATGCAGCTAGCAACCCATCACTATTTTGATTACACTTTCAACCTATACGTCCACAATCTTGGCCTGGCCTTTAGGTCTTGTTACCTTAGGCTCTTGTCTACCCCGTAAGGGATAAAGACGTGATTTATGTATGTACTATAAAATAAGAAAGTCAAAATCATAAGTCCGCGTCGTAACGGATTTACTACCAGCAACGCATATTGCGTTTTCGTGACTTATGTCTAGTACGGTCACAACTTAGAAGACATAAAGCACGCGTAACTTTTCCATTTAGGAAACCATTCGATCAGACATTTTGCTTTATGGCTGTTTGTATATACCAGCTACTTTACTTCAAACTAAAAAAAAGCGACGGGTAGCACTCCGGGAGTGCCGGCAGGAGTGAAAACAGCAGCCTAGATTAGATTTTAATGTTGTACGCTCAAGACGCTCACCGTACTGGCCCCTTACAAAAAAAAAACGTACGTATTAGGTATCTATATTGACAGACCTCTAACAATGTGCTGATGCCCTGGTACTTTTGCTCCACGACTCAACAAAAAAACACTTCAAAAATCGAACGCGATTCATTCATATTTCAAAATAAGCTCTTAGAGGATCTGATATCCTGGTACTTAAAACTCTCCCTCCGTCTTACGCCTGACGCGATTTTAACATTTTTTACCCATCCCAAAAAGTGCACAGCGTCGCTAAACAAGTTTTCACTTTAAAAACTGCAGCAATAATATTTTCAGATAAAACTTGGAGGTTTCACAACTGTACCTACTGCAGCGATTCGTCACCACCCCAAAAGTCTGCCACGCTTTGGAAAAAAATTGCTTTTTCACGCCAATATTCCTCGTTAAAGTTTAACGTGCTATAACAAAGGCGCATGTGGCGGCAGCGGCATTATCAACAGTCAATTGTTTTAAAATATACGGATCGTTACGCGGACCACAACGCGTGCAGATTACAGTCACATGACTGCCGATAACCTTCTCGGGTGATGACCTGCAACAGCTGGTAAAGACGGACTTTCACTCGTGAGTCATGTGACTTGCGCATGTAGGTAGGTTTTTGTAGCTTAGTAGTTGTGTAAGACGTTAATATAATTTAAGGTATTTTATTGAATCAGGCGTTACTTTGCGGAGGTCCATTTTAATGAACACAAAATATTTACCTTGCTACTCCGCTACTTACTATAAGTAGCGGACTCCGCTATCATTACTAGCGGAGTAGCAAGATAAATATTTTGTGTTCATTATTTAAGGTATTTACACAAAAGATCCACAAATGGGTCGAAGTGTATCCGTAAGGGCTCCTAATTAGTAAGATAAGATAAGATAAGGTATTTACTTGGGGACCTTATACGTCCCAAAAATAGTTATTGTAAATGAATTTTATTGTGAATAAAATACTTCCTGCCATGTTTCTTGCGGCGCATTCTTCTTGACAATGATGGTATTTCCGAATGCGCTGTTAGTTTCAAAAAAGACGTGTAAACGAGCTCTTGGCGGCCTATTTGCAAAATAACGTACATACATACCGTCACGCCTCTTTCCCACAGGGGTAGGCAGAGACTACTTTGTTCCACTTGCTACGATCATGACATACCTCTTTCGCTTCATCCACATTCATCAATCTCTTCATACATGCTCGTCGGTTTCGGGTACTCTTGACCTGACTTTTTTCCAAAACGCAAAATAAAGTTACTTAAGTTTTGAATTTTGAATTTTTTTCTTAAGTATGTAGTTAGGTAGTTTATGTAAGGCCTTGATCGTTCTCAATCGCCATTCGTGGCTCGTGGCGTCTATATGCAGTGTTAGTAAATGTTCGGGAGTGGTCGTTCTGGCCCGCCGCGTTTTTGACATTGCACACATGTTGCCATGCGGCGGTTACGTAGGTGAAAAATCTTATATGAATCTAAGAGATTTATTTAACAGATGGCCGACAAATGGTCAAAAAACTTCGTCTGCATAGAATTCGTTTATCCTTCGTTTATCCTTTTTATCCCGCGGGAACTACGCAATTTTCCGGGATAAAAAGTAGCCTATGTGCTATTCCAGACTTTTCTCTATCTATGTGCCAAATTTCATCCAGATCCGTTGGGCCGTTCTGGCGTGATTGAGTAACAAACAAACATCCATCCATCCATCCATCCATACTTTCGCATTTATAATAGGTAGATTAGGATAAATTTCAAGTAAAATCTGCCGATGACGTTTCCGAAAGTTGACGCGCTGGTGTCTCCTTTACCGCACTTACAGTGGCTTACGAGTGTTTGTAATCTTATTGTGTCATAATGTGGTTGGGATGTCGGGATATTTTTATGTTATGGAAAGGTAGAAGAAACGGACGGAAAAGCTGATATTAAGTGATCGACAAACAACTTAGCTGGCATGACTTAGGATCTTCAAACGAGTCTAATCTTTTCTTAAAAGGCCGGTAACGTAAACGGGGACCCTCTGTTTTGGGTGTTCATGGGCGGCGGTGATTGCTTTCTAATCAGGCGACTCGCTCGTACGCCCTTTATCTCATAAAAAAAAGCAACAGGTAGCACAAGGGTAGCACTCCGGGAGTGCCGGCCTGCCGGCAGAAGTGAAAACTACACACACGCATCACAGGCACACTCGCGCAAAAAGAAAAAAAAAAGAAAAAAAAAACTTTCTACACGAGACGAACTGCACGAGATTTGAACTGGTCACCTGAGAGAACGCACTGTTATGCCACACCTTATAACACTAGGCCAAACGCACATACGTTAAAGCGACGAAAACAACGTACACTTCAAAAATCGAACGCGACTCTAGATTGATTCGTAATTCAAAATAAGCTCTTAGAGAATTCTGATATCCTGGTAAGTACTTAAACTCTCCCTCGGTCTTACGCCTGACGCGAGTTTAACATTTTTTACTTATCCCAAAAAGTGTTCAACCCAGCTAAAGAAGTTTTTCCCTTCAAAAATAAATAACTGGTCACTTTTCATACAACTTTGTACGGAAAGCGACTCTATGTTCTTAGTATAAGTACATATATTTGTATTTTGTCATACGAATCCACTCGGTTACTAAGTGAAACAGGTACATACCAACGATCAACTAAATTAATAAACCACGATATTTAAAACAGGTTAAGGTTGACTTTGAAATACGTGGCTATACGAACGTGAAACTAAGTCTTCTAAAATTTATACGCGCGTATAAATCTTTAAATAATCTCTGTCTGTTCCATAGAGGTAATTATCAAATAGAGTGATACTGGCCATCAAATTCTGCAAAACATTACTGCCTTATAACTTACAGTACCTGGGGCCTTATCATGACGTCTTAATGCGATTCAGTTTGGGTTCAACAGCAAATGACCTGGAGCAGCGCCACTTTTCACATAAACGGTTCACGTGCCTGTTAGTGAAAGAGAAGAAACTATTCCGGCAGCTTGGCGCGCGTCTAAAATCTTGGAAATAAGACACAAATCATAAGAAATAAACAAAAGTATGGATTATTTGTAGAGTATTTAGCCGTTTAGGTATGAATATGTTGACTTTATGTTTTTAATTGCAGACCCATACGTCGAAAAAATAAAGACATAGAACCGTTTAATGATGATTTTAAGACCAATCTTTGCAATTATTTTCTATCGAGCCGATTTTTTTCAATTATGTATCGAGCCCGTCTAGCGTGTTTGAAATATGATGAAAATGAACATTATATAGTTTTTGTATTTTTTTTGTGTGCAGTTTTTCTTAAAAAAGTGTTTAAATAACATCAATTTCAACAAAATTAGGTGTTATCAACCTCTTAAGATACTAGATTTTTTCAAAGTAGTGACGAAATATCGATTTAGCTCCTTGCACAACTTTTGTGATCAACTTGACTTTTGACAATCACATTGCAACAATCGCCACATAGGCTTGGCGAGTTTTTTTTACATAAATTGCATGACATGTCCCCTCTTTTAGTTGTTTTGTCTATGGTATCTTCAGGGAAATATAAAAGATTTTCAATGTTATCCAAAGTTACCTATGATGGCTATTCTTTAACCACTTTATCATGAATGTCTGGGTAATAAAACGTAATGCTTGTTGAAAAGCTTAGGTGGCACTGCGTGGCACTGGGAACTGGAGCGCTAGAATTCTGAATTATGTGTTCAGAAAAAAATGGCCTGTGTTTTTTTATATCTTAATTGACCTAGTCCCAAACTAAGCAAAGCTTGTGATATTTGCACCAGACAACGGATAATATATAGAAATAGGGAATATGCATTAAAAAATATATCAAATTTCTTAACAAAATATGAAATTATCGTAAAACAGAAATGTCAAAAAGTGAAATTAAAAGTAATATCTGACAAGAAATGCGATTAGAAAGAGAGATCCGATATAACATGTGACGTCATATGTTACAACGCCCATACAAACTCCATATTGAAATTCCGTTTTTCTAGAAAGAGATAGACAAAAAAATATTTGATAGATTATAATATCTCGGTTGTTTTTATAGTTTTTTGAAAAATATTTTTTATTTTGTTTAATACATTATTAATGAGCTTTTAACCAAAGCCATGAAAAAAATCATGAATATTCCCTATTTATATTAGATTACTGTGTATAGTCAGCTGCAGAGAAGATACCGCCTCGGTATGGTTACTACTAATTGGGGGGACCCTTTACTCTGCAGCTGACTGTACTCACGTGATCCGCAAGTAATATTGTCGTCATCTGCCACCATAGAGGAAGTAGTCAATAGAGCTAGTGTGATATAATTTGTATTGAAAACAAAAACTTAATTGCTCTCAATATCCGCTTTGTCACAAATCAAAAATATCTGAGTGTTAGCCTTAATGCGATATCCGATACTTTGGAATACGGAATTGTCTAATTATATAGGTAAGTAAGTAAATGCTTTATTGTACTAATATAAAGAAACAGACAGAAATCACAAAAAAATACATTAAATATATACACAAAGGCACAGTATATTGTATAAGCTAAAGCAGTAGGGAATCTACGAACAAAACGGTCGAAACGAACGCACACATAGACGCGCGCTTCTACACGGCCCCTAAGTGGATCTCGCGGTGCTGTCAGTCGCGAGTGGCGCATTGAGACGGGCGGCCATTTTTTCGTTTTAAATATGCCAAGAGCGTATTGCGCTGTGTACGGCTACTTGAACTCGGCTTCTTCAAAACCGAAATAAACATAAATTGCAAATTGGCGCTATTAATTTACAAAGAACTAGAAAAAAACCGTTTTATAGTGCCGTGTCCATGTTTCCCAATAGTTTATTTGAGAAAGCTATTCATTCGGATGAGATTTTTTTTATACAATAAAATTTAATAACAGAGCTTTCCGAACGTGTCGTAGCAGACGAAAGTATTTTTCAGTAAGTAATATAATAAAACTTACCTACCGACAAATAAAAAATCTTAAACTATTGAAGTCTTTTTTAAATAAGTACCCTATTTTATTTAAAAAATAGTTAATTCATTCGATTATTATTTAATGAATATAGAATCCATATAAACGTTTGTTTCTCTTTTACAAGGAATGGGGAGAGTCCAGAATAATTCTGCTCTATAAAAAAGGAGACCCCACAGATATTAACAACTATCGTCCTATCAGCCTACTGCCGACACTGTATAAACTATTTGCCATGTGTTTAGAAAAAAGAATAGCGGTAAGCATTGAGATGTATCAACAGTAGAACAGGCCGGATTCCGCCCGGGTTACTCTACCACCGACCACATACACACATTAGAACAAATAGTGGAAAAGCACCAAGAGTTCAACCAACCTATATATATCGCCTATATAGACTACGCGAAAGCTTTTGACTCAATTGCACACGAGAGCATATGGCAAGCACTCTCAAACCAAGGCGTTTCAAATACTTACATTAACGTCATCAAGAATATATATAAGCACAGCACAAGCAGGGTAAAACTAGACAAAATCGGGGAAAAAATCTACATAAGGAGAGGAGTGAAACAAGGTGATCCTTTATCACCTAAAATATTCATAGCCGTGCTACAAGATGTAATGCAAAACTTGGATTGAAAAAAAAAAGGAATAAAAATAGACACAGAATTTATAAGCAACCTAAGATTTGCAGATGATATCATCTTATTTGAAAAAACATCAAAACAATTGGAAACAATGATTTGTGAATTAAACAACGCCAGCAAAAAAGTGGGCTTACATCTAAATGCATCAAAAACAAAAATCTCTACAAATAGTATACAAACTGACATAATAGTAGATGGAACACCAATAGAGTATGTGGACAGCTATGTGTACCTTGGAAAACAAATTTCGTTCCAGAAGTCGCGACATGAAGACGAAATAGAGCGCCGTATAAACATAACCTGGAAGAAATACTGGAGCTTTAAAGAAATTTTGAAAGGGAAACTTCCATTAAAGCTCAAAAAGAACGTTATAGACTCTTGCCTGCTACCATGTCTATCATACGGAGCACAAACATGGATTTTTCATGAAAGAACTAAAAAGAAAATACGTTCCTGCCAGCGTGCTATAGAAAGAAGTATATTAGGACTTAAGCTTAGAGATAAAATCAGGAGCGAAGACATTCGCAACAAAACAAAACTAATAGACGCAGGAAAGCACGCACAACAGCTAAAATGGAGATGGGCGGGACACATCGCCCGTAGGACAGACAAAAGATGGACAAAAAGAGTCACGGAATGGAAGGGACCATGTGGAAAAAGAAAAAGAGGAAGACCTAAAGATCGATGGGTCGATGAAATCAAAAACATAGCCGGCAGTGACTGGATGTCGAAAGCGACAAATCGAAAACTATGGGAAAAGTTGGAGGAGGCCTATATCCGGAGAGGAGCCATGCCTTAAAGTTTATATTTTTTATTAATATGCATGTCAATTTTGTATTTAGAATGTAAGGTGTATGGAAATAAAAAAAGGCTTTATTATTATTATTATTATTATTATTCTCTTTTACACAAATTAAGGGTGCCAACCCTAATACTCTTAATTAAGTGCAGCTAGTTACTCTAAAAACAGGCCTTACCAGCTGAGATTATAGCGCTAACTAGACAAAAAACTTTTCAATTTAACAAAAATTAAATCGACGACCCTAACGCTTTATTGGAGCGTAGGTACTTACGAAAGTAAGCCTATCTTCCCTACTGCTTTAGCTTATATATATACTGTGACAAAGGCGAACTATAAGTAGGTACCTATACTTTCTTCATGAATCACTATCTGAGTCGCTTCATGAGTCACTGTCAATTGGAATTGCGAACAATGTAAATAAACCATTTAAAGAAATATTTATCTATATTTTAGTACTTGTTTATTGTTTTAATGGTTTAAGATAATGTTGTGGTAAGACATTGTTTGCAATTTCAATTGACAGTGACTAGAGAAAACCGCACGAAAATCCATTCAGTTGTTTTTCGAGTTTATCGCAAACAGACAACACGACGGACGACTTTGTTATATTAAAATGTACCTAGGTGATGATTTCGCTTTTAGCGAAACGCACAATTGCCCGTGTACGCAAAACAAACGTGCGAGACTCACAAAGGCGTGCCAAAATGGAAGTGTACCATATAGGTAGGTACACACATTATAGATAGGTCTACACAGGTTATTGAAGTTCAATAACTACTACCTAGTACCTAGTCTGATATCCTTATCAGCTGAAGTACGCCATGAGGCGGTGCTGAGGTATGTAGCTGTTTATGATTGTAATTTTAAGTTTGTCGATTTTCATAGGTACCTCTAGTTAGCAGTTCCATAGAATGACACTTTACAAATAAACATTAAAGTAAAATTTATACGGTAGGTACCAATTTTATGAAATATTCTATTGAAAATAAGAAGGATCATCGAAATCGGGTCATGACGGCGGAAGATATTGACCTATTAGGTAATAGAGTGTAATCATTGATGAGTAAAAATAACGCGTCATTTCCCGTACAAAGTTGTATGGAAAGTGACCTGTTATTTTTTTTAATTCATTTAAATTAAGAGCCTTTCCTTTGTTTCCGGACTAATTTTTGTGTCAATAGACGCAATTAATTGCAAATATGTATATATGTGTATTTATGTGTATAACTCTTTATTGCACATAAAACATAACAATAATAGTCACAAATAAAGCATTGAAGAAAATTATGTTCGTATTTTTAATGAATAACGTTATGATTGCTATTTCTGTCTAAAATGCCTATAGAAATATTTATAAAAACAACAATTGAAACGTTTTAGGTCACAGGGCATAAGTTGAGGACGATGAGGACTTGTTTCAACCTTTACGTAGTACCTAAAACCTTTAGGAGTGAGTGCATTCAATCAATTCATTTAATTCTATTTGTAGTTTTAATTTACGGTTAAAATTAAATCTAATCTAATCTAATCTAACTAATATTATAAATGCGAAAGTTTGGATAGATGAATAGATGTTTGTTTATTACTCAATCACGCCAGAACGACCCAACGAATCTAGATGAAATTCCGCACATAGATAGAGAAAAGTCTGGAATGGCACATAGGCTACTTTTTATCCCGGAAAATTGCATAGTTACCGCGGGATAGCGATAAACAGGTCAAAAGTCGTAGCTGCGTAGAGTTGCAATGTAAATATTCTTTGCAGAATATAACTACAAACATCAGTTCTTCAACCTAATTCTACGCGGACGAAGTCGCGAGCAGAAGCTAGTAATACTATAAGTATAGCATTGCAAATGTCGTACGAAACTACGCAATGGTGGCTATTAATTATGTTATTAAGCAAAAGCTAAGGGTTTGTGGCAACAGGGACCGCAGATCAATTAATACTTAATAGTCGCGTTGAACGTTGGTGTTAACATCTATGTAATTACCAGTGTGATGGGATCAGCAGGCTTATTACGTAACTCGCTCGCGATCACCATCGTCTTCATTTTGACAGTTCATGTATGGGCTGACAATTGGCATCGGAATCGGCTAGCTGTCACATTCATACAAGAACTGTCAAAATGAACACGATGCGGGTGCGGGTGGAAGGCCTTGTGCAAGGTCTGTCCGGATAGCTACCACCATCTTACTCGCTAATCCTGCCGCTAAGCAGCAGTGCTTACTTGTGGAGAGTAAGACAGCCGGGGAAATTACGGGCACAAGAGGCATTTCATCTTAGCCCTCTAGATTGGCAACGCATCTGCAATCCCTCCGGGGTTGCGGGTGTCTATGGGCAGTGGTGATCGCTTACCATCAGGTGACCCACATGCTCGTTTGCCTTCCCAACCACATAAAAAAAAAAAGATGGCGATTGCGAGCGAGTTACGTAATAAGCTAGCAGAGCGTTTAGTTTAATTAAGCATTTTGTCGTAATAAATTATCACAAACAGTGTAGAGTTGTTTATAGGCAAACTGGCAGCGCCACATGTGGCTGTACCGACGGCAAACTTTTCCCTATTTGAAATCTTACCGAACGAGTTCGAGACGTAAATTGTGATCGCAGTTGTACTATTTCTGGCCCCTATTTCGCCAAATTGACAATTGTCAGTGACAGGTGACAATTCTAAATGCAATGTACGCATACGAAGGCTACCGGCGTGGATTCTTGTAGAGTTTATAATGTAAACAGTACCTATTGGCCTTCATTTGCCGCTGAACTATAAAATTTATACAGGATGTAAACTACTTACGAATATAGTCTGGGAGCTCTTCGATCGACATTCGGATTTTGGTTACCATCGGCCAATTCAAGTATCAACCCTGCATCAAACCAGGTTACCTGAAGAGTAAGTGAGACGGCAAGACGAATGAATGTCAATCTAGGAGCTCTGGAACTGTCCTTATCTAACAAAAAACGAAATCTAAACTGGTTTACAGGTGACGAAGACAACGACGGACATCCTACATAAAAATAGACAATCGAATTGAAAATCAATTTTGTAGTCTATGAAAAGATGATTTCCTTGCCTGGAAGATAGCATTAGAATTTATTAATTATTTTAAAACCAGGCATACCTACGTTTTCTGAATGTCAGTCAACCTCAACATTGTCCATTGTTAGCTGTTTACTTGTCTGCATTTAACGCTCTCACTTGACAACTCACTATGCTAAGTGTCTGACCACACATCAAACTCTCCATGCGTGTCAGACATTAATATTTGAAAGGGCTCTGACACTTGACTACGTGTAGGCCTCAACTTAGTGTAAGTAAAAGGTGTGTAAAATTAGTTTATCGTTGAATACAAATAGTCCGATGGTTATTTATTTCTAGTAAGACAATAATTGTATTGTTAACTTTGTTTTCCCTAAATAAATTTAAAGTCTCCAATATTGTGGTCAAAGAGAAAGCCTTCTCTGAGAAACGGAAATACTGATAGTGAATCCTTAGTACCTACCTAATACAAGGACCCTAAAATAAATACTTGATTTTGATAGTAATTTACGCTACGAGGGTGGTGTCATAAAGAATGTCTCAGATCAGAACTTTCCAACCAACCAAAGGCTTATCACCGCGCGAGGTGTGTGTGTACATAATTTTGTGTCTTTCCCTGGAAGAAAATGGAAATTTCCGTTCGCGTACCGGGTGGTAAATTGTTACTTACGGCCCGGGACAGCGAAAATATTTTTATTCAGCCTACATGTTACCTTTAAGCTTTCTATCTATTAAAGAGTCATTTTCGTAGTACACCGTGAATGCTGCTGATAGCGTAGCAATAGTTTCACCTACAGTAGTTTTATAATGTACTTATACTTACAGCTAAAACTCCTATTACATAGGTAGTAATGTACATTATTACCTACTAGTGTCTCATACAAAAAAGTAACTTTGATCAACTTTAAAATGGTTAATGTAATGATTATTATAAAATTCCACCATTTTTTTTATGGAAACCGTTAGAACCATCAAAATTTGCTCACAGCCGGTAATGATTATGTCGTCAAATTACATACCTAACACACAGAAACATTGCTGCACTTACCTTGGAGTCCAGTATTTTAATCTTTCAATAATTTTCTTATTGGTTTCATTAAGGTAGGCCTAGGTCTAGACAGAGTACGGCTACGTAATGTATTGATGTCAAACGTCCTATAAATTCACGCCTTTATTATGCCAAACATCACCGCCGAACCAGACTTTGCATTTTAATACTTCTTAAGCGGGGTTTCGTCATAATCACATGGCTCAACAACAATGTCTACAAAACCCGGTTGATCCAAAATCATGTGACTTTACGGAATATCAAAAACCAGTACGCATGACCTCTGCGGCAGAAGAAGTTGTTACGCCTTCAAGTTTCTAGTGCTTTGGCTACAATGTACCAGTCCGCTTGACCTACGCGGTAGAAGGTTTTGGTAGGAGTTAAGGTATCTATCACTGTGGTTACAAAATCGAAGCAATGTACTGGGTCTATTTAAACATCATTTACATAAACCACGCACGCAATGTTTGCACAAATGGCTCGAGCATTTGATTCGGATGTAATGAATTTACTTACTTATATAATTGGGTGGAAAAGTTCTATTGTATATTAGTAGCGTTTGGCAATGGCACATTTTAATCGCATTGTGATAGCTGACTCACTGAGGAATTTACCTTACTACAAATTATACGCATCTGTGTTTATATTATAGACTTTGATGAGTACAAATGAGATAATAAAGGAAAAAATGGTTTAACAGTTTGATAGCTATATATACTTAATCTATACATCCAGTACCTCTTAGTTATATGTATGCCTTTCATGGTTTGAATTGCGCTGGAACTGATCGCTCCTTATCTAATTTCGTAGGATTCTTAGGTAGACTATAGCGGCATTGTGAGCACACATTCAATCTCAAATATACGCCGTGTTGCTATTTGACTGGTAAAATTTGTAACTTGCATCTTCGACAGTTTGGAGAGAGAGCCTCTAGTATACCTACCTATGTTTTAGAGACAGGACGTTTATTAAAACGTTGACGCACTATGAGTATATTAGCAGTACTTCTAGCGGTGTTTATATAGATAAAAAAACTTACACAAAGCTCTTTATTATCATAGTATTGATACCTTAACGCGAACTATTTTGATTCCCCTTTCCATCCATACGCCCACAATCATGCTAAACGTGGTCTTTGGTTCTTTTACCTTAGGCTCTGTCTACACCGTAGGGATAGAGACGTGATTTATGTATTTACTAGCTGTTGCCAGCGACTTCGTCTGCAAAGAATTCGTTTATCGCTATCCCGCGGGAACTACGCAATTTTCCGGGATAAAAAGTAGCCTATGTGCTATTCCAGACTTTTCTCTATCTGTGTGCCAAATTTCATCCAGATCCGTTGGGCCGTTCTGGCGTGATTGAGTAACAAACAAACATCCATCCATCCATACTTTCGCATTTATAATATTAGTTAGATGTAACACATACATGTAACACTCTAATGGCTTCGAGGAAGCACTGCTTCTTGTTAAGTGACGAGAGCTCTCTGTCTGTAGTACTAACGAGGTCTACAATTTGCAATATTCATTCTTGAAGAAACAATCTTCACAATTTATACACCAATAATTGTATGTGAACTGGCATCAAGAATAATAGGGATATCCGTATGTTCACTTTACATCGTAACTGCTACCTCCTCCCCTTAAAGTTGTACATAACTAACAATAATGCGATCCATTCATTTGTGAT
Organism: Pandemis heparana; assembly: GCA_963854515.1. NCBI lineage: Eukaryota > Metazoa > Arthropoda > Insecta > Lepidoptera > Tortricidae > Pandemis > Pandemis heparana. The sequence goes on along the minus strand of OY978007.1, from coordinate 14,397,007 downwards.
TTCAAAGGATTCCGGTTTCTTTGTGCCACTTCCTGTGTCAGCTGGCCCCTACCAGTAACTTTTCTTTTGAAAAAAAACTCCTTGTTCCTTCCTACCTTTACCTGCTTTATTTACGTTTAGCTCATTGTTCACGATAAATTGATTGAAAAACCTTCCTTAAACTTGCTCATACAACCTCACGCATCATCATATCAGCCATAGGACATAGGCCTCTCCCATAGACCTCCAGTTGCCTCAGTTGGAAGCGGCTTGCATCCACCGTGAACCCGCGAGTTTAACCCGCCAGCTTATTGTCTAACTCGCTCGCAATCGCCATCGTGTTCATTTTGACAGTTCTTGTATGGGCTGACAATTGGCATCGGAATCAGCTAGCTGTCACATTCATACAAGAACTGTCAGAATGAACACGATGGCGATTGCGAGCGAGTTAGACAATAAGCCTACAGGTCTTCCGTCCACCTAGCTGCGCTTGCCGATCCGCGGTCTCCACTCGCGAACCTTTCGGCCCCAACATTCAATTTTGTCAAGTTATTCAGCGGTCATCATTTATTTACCATGTAAATATTCGCATTAGTGTATTTACATTCTTAGTAAATCCCTTTCATATATGGATCCCTTCTTTATTAGAAAGTGAAGAAATTATAAATCCATAATATATAGTCAAATTACGAGACCAGGACTCGTTCCATGAGAAAACCAAATTGTGTAATGGGCGAATGCCGTCGAAAAAGGGAAACAAAAGAAGGCGGAAAAACAACAAAACAAAACAAGTTAAAAGAAAAATACCGACAGCATTCCGATAGTAAATATGGGGACCCTTCAAGCTGGCCTCTTAAGGACGTCCACTCACTGAATGTAGCATCCATTTTATCGGAACTGACACTCGCCACTTGCCGACCCCACTCGAATCGGGCACGAGCCATTGCTATTTCAAATTTGTGGGGAGATCAAACAAACAAAACCTTATTAAACCATGGAATCAGCTCAGTGACTGGAATGTTAACTTATATAACAACGGATCATTTTAACAAGTGGTCTCATTAAACAGATATTCTGCTATTCGAAATTAAGATGAGTTGCCTTTAACAAAGAAGTTTGATTTTGGATGTCTAAGGAGCAATTTATTTAATGGAGTATTTTAACTTAATCTGCTGATCAGAGGTTATTGGAGATAATTGAAAAAGTTGTTCTGCCTGCCAGGTACGAGCCATTTCATAAAGCATTATGAATTTATATTCTAGAACTTAAGGACTTTGGCGTTTACCTGCGAATATAAATTTCTTCTACACTGACGAGCCAAAAAAAATGTATGAAAAATGACCCGTTATTATTGCTCGTGAGTATATGTAGGTATACGGATTGATTACAATTACACCTACTTTTTAGAATACAATTATAGTAATAATATTGTTCAGCAATGCAAGAGATAGATACATAGATGAAGATAATTTTCCTTACACGCTATATTGACCTGGGGCCTTACCATGACATCCTAATTCCGACTCAGTTGAAGTTTTAGCTGTCACTTTTAGTATGAATCTGACAGCGAGCGAACCTAAACTGAATCGCACTAAGACGTCATGGTAAGGCCCCTGTATTGAATTAGTGACCTTTAACAAAAAGGACAAAGATTATTTCTTACATAAAAATGTGTTGGTATCCTTTTTCTTACTACAGAGGCCTGCTGCTGCCTAAAACTGCTTAAAACGGTTTTACCCCTACATATTACCTATACTCTGATGAAATAAAAAGTAAAGACAGAGTTCCGCGAACGACAAAGCAAAGCCGTTTTAAACAATTAGTTGAAGCGAGGCGTAGTTACAACTGGACTCCCTTTATCTTTCCCAGAACTCTGTTTGTAGGTACTTTTTATTTTGTCTGAGCCTCTTTACTTGTAAACGCTTAAATAAACTTCTGTTACTTAGCATTCGTTTGTTTTATGTCATATTGACATTTTGTTTTACCAGGCGCATAGAAAACATAACATTTTTCTGTAAAATGATCATATTTATTGTATTACTTAAAGGGCCCGCCAAACGCCCAAAGTTGATTCTTACTTAGGTGGGGTTTTGGCGTCTTTTGTCAATACACCAATGTATTAGTCTAATTTTATCAAAACTCCTGCAAAACTAGCATCTCATATGCTCCTGGTAACTAGCCAAATTCACAGCAGCCTCAAACAGATGTTTTACCGCTGCGAACCTTCTCGGCTCTGGCTTAGTGCCAGAAGTGTTATCATTGACCTACAGAACACTATCAACAGGTTATGGCCTTTGCGAACAGCCAAGCTTTGATTAGGGTAAATAAGATGATACTTAATATCTATTAACCTAATCGTATCAATGTCAAAGAATAAAATAAACCAGTACAGTAGGTGCTTTGCCGCTCAGATTTGGGTCACGTTTGACAAAATGTTATAGTTCCCTCTTATAAAAGTGACGGACTCATTGTTACTAAAGTTTATTTAGATGTACATACTTTAAGTAGGTATGTGTGTATACTGTATAGTTGCCGGCAAACATCTTGAGCAAGAACGACGGGTAAGTTCGCGCATGTACTTTTATACCAAAGAGACGCTAAATTCACTTCTGCGCATTCAAGGTCATGCTCAAGATGTTTGCCGGCAACTATACCAATCTTACTAAATATAATAAATGCGAAAGTTTGTGAGGATGCAAGTACAGATGACATGTATGGGTGTTTGTTACTCTTTCACGCCAGAATGGCTGCACATATCTGAATGAAATGTGAAACGGATATAATTATTATTGTGTAGTCTGGAATAACACATAGGCTAGTTTTTATCCCGGAAAATTGCGTAGTTCCCGCGGGATAGCGATAAACGAATTTTTTGAAGACGGGGTCGCGAGCAACAGCTAGTTGACAAATAAAGACAAAACCAATAAAAGCATAACAATCGCTTATAAATGTAAACTAGGATTTCTCATCAGGTTTAACGGAATTAAATGTAGCACTGGATTAGGTACTTAAATATGTTCTTAAATACCCTTTCTGTTGAATTGGGTGCTTAAAGAAGCGAATTGCTATTTTAACTAGTTCAAAAAACCCTAAATAAGTTCGAGATTCACCATTTTATTGTCTCTGTAAAGAACTTTTTCCAAAATATTACGTTTGAGCGGACCGGCCTGACCCAGTTGCAGAGAAGCCATAACTATAAGATCCGGATTAGTCACTAATGCTTTTACAAAATGCCTTGTCTATTGAAATCGGAATTAACCTATCATATCAAACTAAATTTGATGTAGACTGTCTTAGGACGGAGTACAAAGTTGTTCATTAATTGACTATAGTTAGAAGTGCCTACCTAAATGTTCCGTTAAAATAAGTTTCGGTCAAAAATTTCATTTTTGATACAAACTTTTTTCCTGACTTTACTTGAATTGTCAACTGTCTTACATATGTGTACCAACTTTCAGTTGAAGAGAAGAGAGCCGTGCCCCCGGATTAATACATTCAAAACAATTATTTGACTTGGATTGGCATAACGATAAGTGATCGGGTAAAATGAAGTAAAATAAAACATTATTTAAACAGCTTTTGATTTTTTCATTTGCACTATTCAGCAGTTTCGCACGAGGCTATGCGGTAAAGTGCTATTTCTGCCAAAAATATTTTCATTTAATGCTATTTGTCACACCAATACATACATGCTTTACACTTTACTGCGTGTTTTGGTATCTATTTCTTTTATACGTGGAGATTATTTTGCGGTATAAAAACTCACTGATTTGGAAGTAAAATCAAAATCCCAAGCGGATTCGATATTCCGAGAAAGCCACCAGCGCTTCCTCGATGAGTAAATGAACATTAAATGCAACACAAGCGACTGGTATTGAGTTTGCTTTGTTTATGTAACCCGAGATGTACATAAACCATGTCTATACTTGGTTCAAATGTTGGCCACACTCATCTCATCGCATAACTTTGTGTTACGGTTTGTGGGAATGCTTGCCTAACTTGGCTTAGTGCAACTTGATAATGAAGCATGAAAGATATTACACGGGTTCATATTACTGTTTTTATTTTATATACCTACCGCTTTAGATAAGGCGTCGTTAAATGAGATAATCACGTAAATAAATATTTAGAATGCCTAAACATAAACAATAATTATGTTTTAGGTTGTAAAACCTTGATTGGTTCGTACCTAATTTATGTATATAAACTTTTTGAACTGATAACTTCTTTAGCGTCGCTGAGCACTTTTTGGAATGGGTAAAAAATGTTAAACTCGTGTCAGGCGTAAGACGGAGGGAGAGTTTAAGTACCAGGAGATCAGATCCTTTAAGAGCTTATTTTGAAATACCTACCTACGAATGAAGCGCGTTCGATTTTTGAAGTGTTTTTTTGTTGAGTCGTGGAGCAAAAGTACTAGGGCATCAGCATATTATTAGAGGTCTGTCAATATACGTTCAGAATACGTACGGTTTTTTTTGTAAGCGGCCAGTACGGTACGCGTCTTGAGCGTCATGGAGGTTACAACATAAAAATCTAATCTAAGCCACGGTTTTCACTTCTGCCGGCACTCCCGGAGTGCTACCCGTCGCTTTTTCTATTAGCCTAATTATGGTGTCCCACTGCTTGGCAAAGGCCTCTCTTCTCGACCTATACAACTCCTGGTCCGACGCAATGTCAGGCCAGGCCTCCATATAACTGTCCAAATGCTCCCGCCATCGCGTTCTTGGTCTGCCTCGTAGTTATGTAACATTAAGGCGCTGTCAACAGCAAATGACCTTGAGCAGCGCCACTCTTCACACATACGGATCGCATGCCTGTTAGTGAAAGAGAACAAACTATTTCGGCAGCTTGGCGCGCGTCTAAAATCTTGCAAATAAGACACAAATAATAAGAAATAAAAAAAAGTATAGATTATTTGTGAAATATCACTCGTTAGCCGTGTAGGTATGAATATGTTGACTTCATGTTTTTAATTGCAGACCCATACGTCGAAAAAATAAAGACATAGAACCGTTTAATGATGATTTTAAGACCAATCTTTGCAATTATTTTCTATCGAGCCGATTTTGTTCAATTATGTATCGAGTCCGTCCAGCGTGTTTGAAATATGATGAAATTTGACATACATATTTTTTTGGATTTTTATTGTGTGTAATTTTTCTTAAAAAAGTGCTTAAATAACATCAATTTCAACATAATTTGGTGTTGTCAGCCTCTTAAGGAACCTATTATGTGTATTAACATAAAGTGAACGATTAATTAAAATAATGGACTTGTAATGTTAATCCGAACACTATTTGTTACTTTATTACAAACCGGTTGTTGCATTTGCAAATGCATGTAATGTGTATTCAATGTAGTATTTATGATTATAAGGTGACCTTGTCTTACTTTCTGGGCAAAGTCACGTGAAAAGATAATATAATTTTATAATACTTCACAACTGGTATAACAGAGAGTTTCTCAATACGTTAATAACGAGAAGTTACTTAATTTGTTAACTAAAGTTGTGAAGGAGGAAAAGTTTAAGCTTCGCTAATGCTATCAAAAATATCGGTGAGTACTCGTACTCGTTTGAATTGAAGAACTTTGTTACTACATTTTTGGGTCGTTTATAAAAAAATTAAGTACTGTATTTTTAGGGTTCCGTACCCAAAAGTTAAAAACGGGACCCTATTACTAAGACTCCACTGTCCATCTGTCTCTCATTAGGCTGTATCTCATGAACGGTGATAGTTCTGTTGCCGTTAAAATAACGTAAATAATAACGAAAAAAAATTTTAAGAAGACCATATTATAACAGAAAAGGATTTGATCAGAAGCAAAAGAGAAAAGAAAGGGACTAAAGACAGGAAGTGGATTCAATTAGTGACAAATAGTGAGACTTGAGTTGATTTTTAAAAATAGGTTTTTTTATGTGAATAGGAAGGTAGAGTTCGTCTACAGGAAGGGAATTATAAGTCGGATATATAAGTCATATTAAAGGAGTCAGTCATGATAGAACGCTCTATATGACATGCAATACAATACAATACTCTTTTCACCTCACTTGCTCGAAAGGGCTGTCTTTCTCCTTAAAAATCTGCGTGGAAAAGTGCTTTTTCCCCTCTTGGGTGGAAAAGGTTTTTGAAATTCGAACGCCGCGCGGGCCACGACCACCACGACCACGACCACCTCACCTACTGATTATACTCAAGTAATTAGAAATTTGAAATTCTTCCATCCACCATTTTTCTCGCTGTAGTGAGGTAAAAAATTGTGTGTTTCGCTCGGCAGCAAAGTTTGTTTAGTGTCTCGTGCCTTGAAACCTTCGCGACGCTCAGGATTCTTCTTTTGAACCACTCGCTTCGCTCGTGGTTCAATCATAGAATCCTTCGCTTGCTCGGGTTTCAATACAGGCACTCGCGCCAAACAAAAACTTTGCAGCCTTGCGTAACAAATAACTATTATTGAACACTACAAATCTGTACAAAACAATACAGAAACAAAGAACAAAGACATGAGGACATGGATATGGGGACATGAGGTATTTTTTGACATTTTTGCTTAGTCCTCTACTGGCCATCCATCTCAGGGGGGTTACCAATGTTACCATGACGTCTTAATGAGATTCAATACCGATTCAGTTTAGGTTCGCTCGCTGTCAGATCCATACTAAAAGTGACAGCTAAAACCTGAACTGAGTCTAAATTGAATCGCGTTAAGACGTTATGGTAAGGCCCTTGCAATGCTCTGGTGTTGTGGATGTCCAAGGTAACTAACTTGCTCGCTTGCCTTTCCCGTGGAATAAAAAAAAGATTGATGGATAGATTGGGCGCTTGATCAAGTTAAATTATCTGAATATGTACCGGTCTCTGTGTAGTTACTTAAGTAAATATTACACAATGGCGAGCAAAAATAACAAGTCACTTCCCATACAAAGTTGTATGAAAACTGATCCGTTATTTTTGCACGTCAGTATAGTATCCACGAAATTAGGCGTGGCTCAATAACGCGTAGAACAAACTAATAGACAGGATGTTTCATTTAAAATAAATATTGGAATTAGTTTTTCCTTGTCACGTTATCCTAACTACACAAAATGTCTGTATTATCTGTTATCATTATCATTTTTAGTTGCCATTTTGTTTGCCATACCAACTCTTACTACCCGCTACATAATACACAAATATATGCTTTCGCTATCTAACTAGTCTAACTAATATTATAAATGTGAAAGTATGGATGGATGGATAGATGGATGGATGGATGGATGTTTGTTTGTTGCTCAATCACGCCAGGACGGCCCAACGGATCTGGATGAAATTCGGAACATAGGTAGAGAAAAGTCTGGAATAGCACATAGGCTACTTTTTATCCCGGAAAATTGCGTAGTTCCCGCGGGATTGCGATAAACGAATTATTTGCAGACGAAGTCGCTGGCAACAGCTAGTTCTGAATAAATTCAAAAACTGTGCAATATAGTAAGGTCTTTTCATTCTTAACTGTCCTATTTGGTAAACAAAATTCTAACCTCAATATACAAGTTTTTGTACAGAATAAGGTGTATTATTTTATCAAATAAACCTGAGGCAATATTATTTGTACATAATTTTGGTGATATTTTATCTCCAGTTGCTTTATTTACCATGAAATAGTTAAAAAACAATTCGTACGCCAAAAAGGCAGATCATAGATGTACCTCAATACTTTTACTAACATTTTTTCAAATACCTATGATGACGAATAAACAATTTCATTTCATTTCATTTAAAAAAATATCAAATATGAGACGTTTTGAGGTTAGAATTTTCTTTACCTTTGGTAGTGGACAGTTAAGAATGACCTTAGGTACCTAATTGCTTTTGTATGACGATCTGCGAAATGCTGTAAATACGTGTGATAAGTGATTAAGGGTAAGTAAGTGTTAAGTTGCCCTTCCATGCTGAGCGCAAAGAAAAAACATAAAATGTACCAGTGGCTCTTCCCGCGCAGATAGTAAAATCCCATCGAACGGGTAAAAATCTTAGGAATCACGTTATAGGCGATGCGGCTATTTAGCATCACTATTTGGATTCCATTTATCACCTATCATCTATCTATCTACAGCCATTGTCCGTCCACTGCTGGACGTAGGCCTCCTACATATTGCGCCAACTTTCGCGATCCTGGGCTTCCCTCATCCAGCCACTGCCAGCTGTCCTCCTAAGGTCATCCGTCCAACGCGTCGCAGGGCGTCCCACACTACGCTTTCGCAAACGTGGTCTCCACTCTAGGATACGTTTGCTCCAACGGTTGTCATTATTTATCACCTATATGCCCACAATCATGCTAAACGTGACCTTTGTCCTTTAGGTCTTGTTATCAGCTCTGTATACCCCGTAAGGGATATAGAGAAATAATTTATCGGTGTTAGTATTTCAAAATGCCAGTCACCGCACATAAGCCCTATTCACTCACGCTTCAGCTCAAACTGTTCTCACCTCGCGCTAAGCACATCGTGTCTTAACACTAGACGCAGGGATAAAGCTCCATTTATCTCCTCGAGCAAGGATTATAGCATTATAGCACTGCCCCGTATGTGAACCTAACATCCTTCTAACAACCTTCCTCCCTCACGTCCGCCATTGTTTTAGTTTCTGTGGCTTTGTTGTTCCGTTAAACCTTTGGGGACATATCTCCGCCATAACATTACACGTAATATTAATTAAGGGAAGATACGCTATCAGTATTATCGGCGGTATTTGGTTCAATTTAAATGCTGATCTTTGAAATTGTTCGAGTTATTAGAACAACATGTTAATTGCCAGTTTCTCTGACTTCGTGGTCAAATGAGCCCACAGAGCACGCAGGTGGAGTTGCTCACATCCTCCATCCGTTATTCCGTTGAGTTTAGTCATCTAACTAATATTATAAATGCGAAAGTATGGATGGATGGATAGATGGATGGATGGATGGATGGATGGATGGATGGATGGATGGATGGATGGATGGATGGATGGATGGATGGATGGATGGATGGATGGATGGATGGATGGATGGATGGATGGATGGATGGATGGATGGATGGATGTTTGTTTGTTACTCAATCACGCCAGAACGGCCCAGCGGATTTGGATGAAATTCGGCACATAGATAGAGAAAAGTCTGGAATAGCACATAGGCTACTTTTTATCCCGGAAAATTGCGTAGTTCCCGCGGGATAGCGATAAACGAATTCTTTGCAGACGAAGTCGCTGGCAACAGCTAGTATATCTTATATTTACCTACGCACGTAAATCTTTTTAAATCTATTTAGATTATCCTACTAATGTGAGGATGGATGGACGGATGTGACAATATGAGTGTGTGTGTCTGTTCCTTCTTCACGCTGAAACGTCTGGACGGATTTGGATAAAATTTGGAAAGGAGATAGTTGGTATCCTAGATTAAGACATATGCTACTTTATATCTCGGAAAATTGCATAGCTCCCGCGGGACACTCATAAACATGTCAAAGGTCGTAGCTGCCTAATGTAAGTCTAATTCTACGCGTAAAAAGTCGCGGGCAGAAGCTAGTATGTCATATATGTCAAAATAGTAGGTTATTTAGTGCAACTCATTATAGGTAGGTATTAAGAAGGGAAAATGGCGGGACAATTTGGATGCCGGTATTTAAGACCAGACACTGCCGGACCTAAGTTTTTCAGGGGAAAAGGAGAAGTCTTTATCGAGCAGTAAAACGCCATAAGAGACTAGAAAAAAAAGAAACAAAAGTATTCTAACCACTCTCCTCACCTCAACTCCTTTCAACTGATCAACGAGTAGTAAGATAAGGGTTTAATTAATGCAAGGGTAACGTATAATTATAAAAGTCATCAATCATTTTAAATTTGGGTATTATTAGGGACCAGTAGCGGGTTTGATTAAAGATAATGCACTTCAAATAAACAGTAACAATTTAATAAGAATCAAATCAAGTATTACAAGCAAATAGATCTAGAAAAACGTAGGTAGTACACACACAGTAGGAAATCACACGAAATGTATGTCCTTACGCTCCGACGATCGGCGAGAGAAGGGCAGAGGGGCCATACCCCTACCACTATGTAGCGAGCCTAGCGGGTTGCCAGGACAATTTCATCAAATACCCGACAGTATTATAAAATTAAAACACTATAAATATTTATTTTGTAATCATTCTGTATTTTAAGACATGCGGGCTACCTGACGTAACACATGACATATTATAAGTAAATTTTATTACCTATGCGTTTTATCTAGCTCTGCGGCATTCATAACTTACTGATAGCAGGTTTATTACGTACCAATCAGTACCGAAATACCGCAAAGGTCAGGGTTTCAATCGGTTGCTAGGGCATGTAACAGTGAGGTTTAGGCTAAAGCTCATGGAAGAAGTTTGAGACAACATTTCTTCGTGTCATAATACAACAGTAACTAATATATCAGTAAGCTATACATCGTCGAAAATTAATCATGACTTTCATTATTTTTACACCATTATTTCAATGATGAATACAATATATCTAGCGAGAACAAACAATAATGGCATTAAAAATCAATTTTAAAAATCTAGGCTACTCATTTCTTGAACGCGTAGGTAGTTGTCAAAGTTTTCATGTTAATCGTTAGTGTTACCATGGTGGTGAAAAATCTAGAATAGTCGTAGTCATTGTTGAGGATTTGAACCTTTACGATGAGTTTCTTGTGGAAAAAGTGTATAGTCCGGAATTCATAGATGGCAATGGAAAGCCCTGAGCTCTCTCTCATGTCAAGTCCCTCAGTCCCCTTGTACGATACTCACGGGAGTGATCCGTCCTGGGGCCTTACCATGACGTCCTAATTCCGACTCAGTTCAAGTTTTAGCTGTCACTTTTAGTATGGTTCTGACAGCTTGCGAACCTAAACTGAAACGCATTAAGACGTCATGGTAAGGCCCCTGTTCGTAAAATCAGGCACAGCAGGGTATTAAGACAAGAATATTACGACATTTGTTAAGTAGGCACTTAATTCAGTTTACTATACCACCTACTTACCCGCTAAAACCAAAGAAAAAGAAATGGCAGAATCTGCGAACAACAAAGTGAAATAACGAAGCTTCCTAAGTACTTCCTAAGTATTTTCTGAGACACCTGAATACCACGATCAAATAATGTGATCGCTCACGGCTTCTCAATTTCTCAGAATCATTGTTCTTATCATGAATCATTTGTTTTATTTAAATGTTCGTTTAACGCGGTTGACTTTCCCCGACCCCTAGTTAAAGTGTCTAACTGTTAACTCTGTCCTTGGCCGGAGTTCAAATCGTTTATTGCCCTAACGAAAGCTTCCGTTCTATTATTTTGGCCCACAATACAACAATTTACGGAGTTCACTCGTATCGTCACAGATAGAACGTATGTCGTCGACATCACGTTTGCTTTGAATAGATGTAACATTTCAATTGACAATTTGCTTCTACCCTCGTTTATGCACGTTTCTACGCATAATTGTAACGTTAGTTAAATTATGCTTTAAGATTATTGTATACTGGGATCTTTTTTGTGATTCTAGAGGGCTAAGATAGAGTTCTTTATGTGCCAAAAATTTCCCCCGCTGAACCCTCTACACTGGAATACTTACAGTAGCACGAGCACCGCTGCTTGGTGACAGGATTTACGGTGAGATGGTGGTTGCGATCTGGACGGACCTTGCACTAAATTACTATCGTAGGCAGAAGATATGTACTTGTATATACTGAGGAGCAAAAATAACCGGTCACTTTTCATAGAACTTTGTATGAAAAGTGACCCATTATTTTGTATGTCGGTTTGTTGTTTTTAATTTTGTTATTGTTATTAATGCTTTTCTAAATCGCAAATACCTACTAAATAAATACCTATAAGTTGTTTACTGCAATAAAAATATTAAACCACTTTATTATGACGCCTTAAAATAGTCAAAAACATTAAAAAAAAACCGTTATATTTCCTTCGTTCAACGCGAAAGCAATTCAACATTTAACATTTCATTTAGTATTCAGAAACGGCGATGAATTAGTGTTTATTTTCATTGCGAAAATTAACATTTCAAAGCAGCGCTTTGCATTACTTAAATTACTTACTGTGTAGTAAAGCAATCGTGGAACTTTTGATTTGATAACTGCAGCCTCGGCAAGAACGCCTGTGTCCATTGAACTGCAACAACGCAGTAGTTAATTAAAACTAAAGGTGAAACAGCTCAAGAACGGAGGAAATGTAATAAATATGAAGCTCGAGCCATTGGTCTTTTGAATTTGTTCAGTGTAAACGTAATCCAATTGATTATTAATAGTGAAAAGGTTTTATTTCCGATTAGTTTAATGTTATTGTCATTGCAGTATTTAGTCACAGGAGTTATAGTATGTTTATCCATTAGCTAGTACCCGTAGTACAACGTTTGCTTAGTTTGGGACTGGGTCAATTGGTGTAATTTGTCCCATGATTTTATTTATTAGGCAAGTGCTCAACCTGTGGACACTTTCCAGTTTTTAGACTATTTTGAATATTTAAAAAAAAACTGTCAATAAATCTGTAAAACTATTTATTATTTTAGTATCTTAATTAAATAGCCTTTCATAATCACCGCTTTGTTTTTAATTATCTACTAAAACTACAGAGATCTAAGCATATTTAAAAAAATGCTCATTTTGTCCATAGGTACAATTACAGTTTGTACCTATGGACGACATAATTGTACCTGTGGACGGCACCGTACCTATGGACAAAAAAATAACAAGAAATACTTAAACATCACAATCTTAATAAAATAAAACAAAACAAATAGCAAAGTATTTGGCAACACATTCAGCATCTCCTAAATAATATTTTTATTTTTTAGAATTACAGTATTCTCGATATAACTCTTCAGCAGAATCGTCGGAGTTACAATAGCCTGCGTCTTTAATAGAATCATCTGAGTCATCATTTTAACACATAACATTTTTGACATATAAAGCTAGATTCATCGTCAGATTCAACAGTAACCTTGTGAGCTTTTAAAACACATGTCTAATGATATCTTGCAGTACAAATGCTGCATGTAAGTAAATTTGTAAGTCGACTTAGGCACATTGAATTTTTCAGCAGCTTTTCTTAGAGAACATCCATTTTTTTTACTTCTTTAACGGCCATTTAGACTTTCAGGACATATTTTTATTGCGTTTGGCCAGTTTTACTACAAGGCACCGAAATTAAAGAGAAAAATAAATTCAAATTTAACTGTCCACAGGTACAAGCCTTTGATGTTGTATCTTTTGACTGTCCACAGGTACAAAAAAATACTTGTCCACAGGTACAAATTCGACACTTTACAATTTAAACTGATGTCAGTCCGTTAGAGGTCGCCCGAGAACAGCAATAACTACATAAAATAACAAACAAATCATGAATTCACTCATTAACTACGAAGATACTCGAAGCATTATGCCTAAAACTTTAGAAAACACACTCAAAATACGAATAAAAAATTACTTTTGGGGACGAAAACTTTCTGCAGCCTTCTTCTTCTTTTATTAATATGGCCCCATCGATCAGTGCGATGATTTCGCCAATGTCAAAGTAAAAAATACAGTATTCCAAAATCTTGTGACAAAAATGTCGGCAACGTTGTACGGTAGAACACGGTCAAACGACCCCCTCCCCCCCTGTCGGGCTCTTAGCCAACGGACAATGATATCCCACGGAGACCGCCAGGAAATTATTAACCGAAGCCCAGGGTGCACCGGACCAAGCACTGCTCTTCCCCTCGGACGGATCCAAAAACGAACCGCAGCTCTTGACCACACGCGAAGGTAACCCGACTCGCACCCCTTCTGCAGCCTTAAAAACACTACTAACTGACAAATACGAAAATGACAGATAGTTAAAGTTGCCATACGAGAAAAATGCTATTCGGGTGTGTTCAAGATAACAGTCTATGGTTTGTAGTTTTTTTGTTACTGCTAGTGTCCTTAGGTACACTCGTCCACAGGTACAACACTTGCCCCTATATAATGTATCTAGTAAGCACATGACATGGATGACCTGGGGCCTTACCATGACGTCCTAATTCCGACTCTGACATGAATCTGACAGCGAGCAAACCTAAACTGAATCGCATTAAGACGTCATGGTAAGGCCCATGAGTTCAATTGAAACATACTGTATTTTTAATAAAATTTTTGGCTTGTTGAAGTGTTGGGCAAAAGCCTTCTTCTCGCCTCTTTTCTCTGTTGATGGCACCTGCCACTGCAGGTATAAGATTATGCGTCCAAGTCGTCCTGCCACTTTCTCAGTCTGTTTCTACTTCGAGTTCAAAGGCCTCTCGATCTTAGTAGATCTTTTTAATCATTGTTTAATTTTTCGTGCTAAATTTGCCCACCATCGCCACCACAATCCCAATACGCCAACATTTATAAAATTACCTATCCATTGCTACGTTGTCCGTAACGTTAGCATAAGAACAATCTGCAAGTGTCACACATGCCAGTTACAATTTATCGTTACTATCCGACTCAGGACTCCGTTCAGACTGATCGACACAGCGAGTACGAGTAGTGTGTCAATATCATCCCACTATAGATCACACAGGTGTCACAGTCCGAATGACAGATCGTAACGATCGAAACGTACGATCCTAAAGGATGATTGGATTTTGTCTCAAATGACGATTGTTTCGTAAGTTCTTCAGCAAATGAAGAAGCTTAAATGGAGTACTAAAAACGCGGTTTGAAGAGGAATACTAGTTCTCTCTTCAGGGAATGTGATTTCTGTTCTTGATCATACACAAACTTCTCATGCTGATGACTTGATACTCTCGAGAGCCTTTTAGTTTTTTCGAATTTTTGGAGCGTCACAAAAATTGATAATTATAATGCATACATTAAAATCTGGATTTTTTTATCTACTACCTACATGAACAGTTTGTAAAAAAATTAGCAAATCAATAAAGAGCTTGACGTTAAAGTCAACAACAGTTAAAAATATTCTGCCGGCATACTTTAAAGCGGCTGTTACATCATCATTATCATCATTATCATCTCCAGCCTTTACAGGTTCCACTGCTGGGCAGGCCTTTATATCGATGTTACATCTTGAGCATAAATGTATTGCACGTTCTGAATGTAGCTCCAATGAGCCGTTTGCCGGAGGCCGTGTCAAACGGCGGTCAAATTACTCGGTTGGACTCTGGATTGGTAGGCTGACGTCAAAGTGTTGAATGTTAATGGATTTATTTTCACACCTAATTGGGGTTGGAGGCGACGGGGATGCATAAAACGTAATTGACTAGAACAACAAAGATTAGAAATTAGTGAGACATACCATTTTTTATACAAAAATTGTTGCTCTTTGCCTTTATGAACGATTACTTAAAAGAAAACGAGACTGCATACAAAAACCAAGGTAAATACTATCCTCATGTTTAAGGGCCTATTTCACCACTTTCAGTTAAGACCCAGATATTTAAAGTGTCGGGTATTCTAGATGTCGTCTCTGATTGTTTCGTAGTAAGAAATAGAGAGGGAATCATAGATACCTAACTGACACTTACGATAACAGGATAATGCATCTATATACAATAAAGCTGAAGAGGGTCGAAACTCGAAAGTCTCATAAAAGTCATGGAAGATATAAAAAATAGGCTGGGAATACTTAGTCGGTAACAGAACACGTTCCAACAGTTTTTTGAATTTTTGTCTGTTTGTCTGTATATTTGCGAGCGCATCACGTGCAAACGACTAAACGGATTTTAAACGGTTTCGTTTTCAAACGGGTTGCACACTTTACTAATCTGTCAATCAAATCCCCGGTCAGATTATAGACTACTGTTTATCCCGGAAAATTACATTCCCACGGGATAGCGATAAACATGGCAATTACTAATTTTACGCGGACGAAGTCGCGGGCAGAAGCTAGTTAAACCAAAGCAGAGAGCCTTCTGCTGTATTCTGTGACTGCGGGTCTCTAATTAGCCTCGACACGTCGTGAAGCCGTACAGGGCGGTTCCTAGTCACGACATTTGATTTCTCACCCGACTATGCTGTAATATTGCGTGGAATTCAGCCACATCCATGAAAATAACTTTTGCGATTACGAGGTTTTTTACCAGTGAGTGTTTTGCGGGTGGTAGGGCCTTGTGCAAGGTCCGTCCGGATCGCTGCCACCATCTTACTCGCTAATCCTGCCGCTAAGCAGCAGTTCTTGCACTGCTGTGTTCCGGTGTGGAGAGTAAGACAGCCGGGGAAATTACGGGCACAAGAGGCATTTCAATCTAAGTCCTCTACGTTGGCAACGCATCTGCAATCCCTCCGGGGTTGCGGTTGTCTATGGGCAGTGGTGATCGCTTACCATCAGGTGACCCACTTGCTCGTTTGCCTTCCTGTTCACATAAAAAAAAGAAAAAAGTTATAGTACAGTTCTAGCACGAGATAGGTGCCATTATGACATCTATTTCGACTTAGGTTATTATTCATCAATTCGATACGGTATGACGACTTCACTAGTTCAAATTTCAAACAAAATAATGATGATGATGATGAATAATGATTCTAAACTACTTAAATCAATTCGAAATATTATAGACGGGATATGAACCGCGATTACATTTATTGAGCTCCCGATAATTCGTTCGTATAGTAACGACAGTGCACGCAGTCGACGCGCAAGAATGAGGGTAGACAGAGCTCGGTCTACCCAACAATAAAATCCACCCGCAATTTCTTCAGTCTACCCGTGATCATGATGCATGTAACTGCGTCGAAATATCAGCTCAATAAAGGTTATCGCGGTTCATGTCTTCGTCTATACCAGTAGTTCCCAAAGTGGTCCAGGTGGACCCCCAGGGGTCCACGGAAGACTCGACGGGGGTCTACGTTGGGCGTGACCAAAAATGGGGGTCCACAATCGCAAGCGGGGGTGCATGAAAATTGAATAAAATTTGTGAGAATTGATTGGTTCTTGTGCTGTGAGTCATTGTAGATTTCAAGTAAGTAAAGTAGGATGGAGTCACTCGCAGCACAAAAATATAATATAATTGAAAATTTGTTTAGTCGACTTTATTTTCAAATAATTAACCCTATAAAGCAATCAATTCTAACCAATTTTTTCGAAAACTGTTAATTTATCGTTGAAACTCAGCAACAACGCAAGTTTCCATAGTTTATAGAGCTAATCTTAATTTTTTTTTCGAGATTTAGTTTAGAAATTAGTGGTAATGTAGCTGCAGGGGGTCCACCTGATCCAGCAAAATTTTGAAAGTGGTCTATGGAACAAAAGAGTTTGGGAACCTCTGGTCTATACTATTTCGAATGAACGTAACCGTGAATCATCGAAAACTCTTACTTTAATCAATATGTAGGAAGTATTCGTAGGAATATGGCTAGTGGTAGAGCACCCTAAGCCGACGAACATGTACGAAAAGATTGATTAATGTGGACGTAGCAAATGAATATGTCAGGATCGTAGCAAGAGGAACGAAGTAATCTCTGTCTGTCCCTACTGGAAACAGGCGTGACATTATGTATGTGGATGTAATTATATTAGGGACGTGTATGTGTAGGGAAGAGAAGTTGTAACCCAAACGACTGTTGTGTCATTTTTATCATATTAAACGATGTTTTTCTATCTTACTGTAATCTGTAGGTAAAACAAGAAGCATTAGCTGGCGAAAACGCGTATAAGTAGTGTGCGGTTATAAAAGTTTCGATCGATTATAGACATTCCACTTTGTATGTAGCTGGACGCGTTCCCATTGCCTGTAACACAAAGGAATAAGACCGTGTAAAGTGCTCTCCCTTTAGATCTTATCTGAAGATCCTTAAATGCAAATCCATAGCAAAGGCCTATTCACAAGTTAGTATCTTATCTACTTTCGTTTATCAAATACTAAATTAGGTAGCTAGCGTCGCCAATTTTTTCCGGACCTGTACAACTTAGGGATCTTCGAAAGCCAGCCTATTCTTTTTTTAAACGGCCGGCATTGGGCCAGCAACACACTTTTAACACTATTTGTTATGAATGTCTATGGGTGGCAGTGATTGCTTCCATCAGGTGACCCACATGCTCGTTTTCCCCATATCATCTAATCTAACTAATATTATAAATGCGAAAGTATGGATGGATGGAAGGATGTTTGTTTGTTACTCAATCACGCCAGAACGGCCCAACGGATCTGGATTAAATTCGGCACATAGATAGAGAAAAGTCTGGAATAGCACATAGACTACTTCTTATCCCGGAAAATTTCGTAGTTCCCGCGGGATAGCGATAAACGAATTCTTTGCAGACGAAGTCGCTGGCAACAGCTAGTTATTATATAAAAAAGGTGTAATCTTAAATTTCGATACAAAATGACTTTGTGGATATGAAGAAACGTGCCCTGCCAGCCGCTCCATGGAATAACATTGCGTATTGTCAACAGAAAATCGAGCAGCCTAATTTGTATGCTAAATTTGAATGAAAATGTAGGTGTGCGGATAAATTAGATTTAAGGCTAAATTGAACGTAGCCGGTGCTTCTATATAAGAAGTCTCGGAGGGGAGGAAGCTTGGCTTTGCACATTGCTTAATGTTTTTGAAGAGCTGCCGTCCTTATGAATTGATAACACGTACTACTTCTAATTTCTTTTTAGCTATCGCATAAATTACCTGTCTACATTGAGGTCAAATTAAAATGAGGTGTACTAACCCCGATATTTTTTCTTCACCCCATTTATATTCACACTTTAACATTTATTTGCGTTGAACATAATCAAACCCTTTGATAACATATCTATAACTAACTAACTAACTTGGCTCAGGGACCCAAATAGGAACTTGGCCTCCGAAACGAGAGCCATCTGTCCCGATCGTGAGCAGTGCGTGTGCGTGAGTGCGTGTGCTTCGTGTGTGTGATAACATATCTATGAGATAATTTTATAACCAATATGAGACAATTTGGTATTTTACGATTTTATTGTAGCACTGTGCACGAGCATGTATAAAGAGATTGATGAATGTGAATGAAGCGAAAGGGTATGTCAGGATCGTAGCAAGTGGAACAAAGTAGTCTCTGCCTACCCCTGTGGGAAAGAGGCGTGACGGTATATATGTAAGTATGTATGTATGTATTGTAGCACTATCGACCCGCCCCGGTTACCCAACGGTTATCAAACTACACGTACCTATAAATCTTTCTCTCGAATCACCAGGTATATCTTTTGATGAATACCGAATAAAAATCCGTTGCGCAGTTTAAAGATTTTTAAGCGTAAGTACACATCACATACATAAAAACGGCATGAAGCGATTTTGTTTTTGAAGTGGTAAATTCTTATGGGAGGGTAAACCGCTTCGTAACGTAACGCGTTGCGTTACGGCGCCAGTCTGTCTGGCTTCCCTTTCTCTGACGCATACGGCAGCGGTAGGCAGGCTTTTCCTCCCTCACTCTAACCTAGAGCGCTAGTCATATTTCGGACATACGCTTCCCCCTCTCACTCTCAGTGTTTTAGTGTGCGATAGACATATACCTACTGTTAGTAACTTAGATTACCTTAGGTAATTTACCTAGTTTAAGTTATCACTTCTGTCGAGCGTCCAGAGACGCACACGTTTCTTTTTTTATATTATGTAAAGACAGATTTTTTTATTTTTTTTTATAGATTTATCCCTTGACCGACATAGAGCAGAGTATGTTGTGACGGTTCACTTCACTCCACTTTAATGTTAGCTAATCCTGTAATTGGATTGCCCGAGGCGAGACTCGAGACCAGTTAAGGAAGTTTACACACGCATCTGACTGGCCAGTATTAACTTGTGCACAAATGTTTATTCGGAGTAGACCAGGGCTATTGTCTCCTTCTATTGTGGGGTATAGCCACGTGCCGTCTCAACTGTTATGAATATATTAATGAACCAAAACGAAACAGGCATTCCGCGAGCACACGTGTAGTGTGGTGTGCGTGATCAAGAGTAGCAATTATTTATATGTGGTCACAGTTCATGGATACATGCTGTGATTTCCGTAACACACGGGATACGGCATCTGATTCCCTTTGCGTCCTTATGCGTCGACGACCGGATGGCCTAGTGGTTAGAGAACCTGACTATGAAGCTTGAGGTCCCGGGTTCGATCCCCGGTCGGGGCAGATATTTGTATGAATAATACGAATGTTTGTTCTCGAGTCTTGGATTGTTTAATATCTATTTAAGTACCTATGTATTTATCTATATAAGTATGTTTATCCGTTGTCAAGTGCCCATATGAGCTTTGCTTAGTTTGGGACTAGGTCAATTGGTGTCAATTGTCCCAAGATATTTATTTATTTATTTTATCACACACACTCTTCCCTTATAACGTCTTTTAGGTACTTGTTCGCGTTAATAACTCAAATACTATGGCCAATAGGCAGCGCTGGCGGCACATATCGGCAGCAAGGTGTTTGTGGTATTCGACACTTATCAAAGAAAAATAATACTGTGAGTTTTCGCTAGCAGACTACACTACACTAGAAGTCGACGTTGTTGACGTTGACGTTAAACTCAAGTCACCCTACTACGTGTAATGAATGAAAGGGTCAAGTGATGATTATCTGCTAAGCGCCGCAATGTCTTCATTTCTGAGACCACATTTTCTAACGCGCGGGCATCGCCGATTGCATCCACTGTCTCTTTTTTCTCCCATCCTACACAGTTTGGCAGAAATACAAGGTGAACACGACAGTGATTCTGAGTATGATAGACAATAAGGCCTCTGGTCGTATACAAGTCGCCTATTAGCATAAACGCTGAACGCTTCGAGCGAAGAGGCTGAGAGGGCTGCATAAAGACTTCCCCTTCTTCATAATTACAATAGCTCTTCGTTGTAGATGCGGCAACGTGCCAGTAATACTTCTACTATTTAAAGCTGTTTACGATCAGACGAGCTGAAAGCCTGTATTATTAAGCAGCAACTAAAAATGAAACAACTGGCCCACGATTTTACCGACTCGGTACGGCTAAAACGGTCTCATAAGGTCTTCCAAAAAGATCGAAACTAGCGGGACCGTTTCCAACTTATAATCGTGGTTAGAAAAGTCGTGAGCTGTCTACTCTAACGTGTAAGTATACCCGTTATCGCGCTCGTCGGTTACGGTAATTGCGGCCTATACCCTGTTGATAACACGTCTTAAATAATACTATGTATTTTTTATAGAAATGCGCTTGCAGTTGCAATATATTGCACCACACGCCACTTATGACGTATGCGAGCGTTAAAGTTTGTCGAAGGTTGGCGGTCTAATTGGGAGCATGCTTAGCGCTACAGCCATGAAGCGCGAGTTCAAATCCCGTCCGGCGGTCGTTTTTTTTTTTTTATAAACATAAATAATACTGATGTTAGGTTAGTGAGGTAGTGCAAAAGTAGAGTGTAATCCAAATAATGATTGATAACCTTTCGATGAGGGCCAGCAAATGGTCTATTTCTCCTAAACGTAAGATGTCATGTCGAATGCCAGTAAAGAATAATTGACACGTTTTTCCACTTTATACCCTCTCATTATAACAAATTCGTGTTTGAACGGCACTTGCTGCTAATCCTGTCTCGAGGGACTAAAGTTCTTTTTTCTAATAACGCTAAGGTGAATTGAACGGTAATGATGGCATATTTTTCTTTCTCTCCTTTTTCCTTGTTTCGATGCAAACATTCTGTGCGATAAATGTTTATGTGTGAGGCAAATTTTATAGGGAAAGGTGGTCCTAACGCTTATAAATATACAAAAAAGCTTTGAAAGAATGTCTTACAATTACTAAAGTATATATAAAAGTGTCACCAAATCATCTATTTCCCAGATATTCATATCATACCTCATGGAATGTGTAGATGACTTTTTCAGTAACAGCCTATTCAATTCCTTGAGAACTCCTATTAGGATTTATTTGTCTAGAAATAGTCAGTTCGAGCGAATTTTTTGCCCGGAAGGGACATGCATTTGTATGATGAATACGAATGTTTGTACCCAAGTCATGGATGTTGTATGTATTTATGTACATTATATACGTATGTTTATCCGTTGCCCGGTACCCATAGTACAAGCTTTGCTTAGTTTGGGACTGGGTCAATTGATGTAGTTTGTCCCAAGATATTTATTTATTCTACTAGGTACTTAGCAGTTTGTACAGGTACATTTATTTCATAACACTTCAATGGGAAAATGACCGACAGCTTCGGGCACCACGGCCTATCTTGCAGTAGAAGCGCTGGTCGTATACCAACATTAATGACGTCATCCGTAGGGCCCTTGTCAGTATTAAAGTGCCAGCCGTGTTAGAACCTAACGGTTTGACTAGAGATGATGGCAAACGCCCCGACGGTCTGACACTGGTTCCTTGGCGGATGGGTCGGCCCTTAGTCTGGGATGCAACGTGTGTTGATACTCTTGCTCCGACCCATCTTCCAAGGACCCAAAATGTTGTAGGCTCTGCTGCGGCCTCGGCGGAAGACTTCAAACGCCGAAAGTATAGCTCGCTTGGAGCTAGCTATATATTTGAGGCGTTTGGAGTCGAAACTTTGGGGCCATGGGGGCCAAGCGCGCGCCGGATGTATAAAGATATCTCGGCGCGCCTTATAGAGGCCTCCCGTGACCAGAGGGCTGGTCAATATTTCGCTCAGCGAATAAGCATTGCCATACAACGTGGCAATGCTGCCAGCCTTCTGGGCACCCTCCCTATTGGCGGCGATTTGGGAGAATTTTTTTATCTTTAATTTATTATTAGTTTTAGGTAAGTAGGTTTAAGTTATTTTTAAGTTCAGACTGTTTTTTTTTTGTTATTATTTGTTTTTCTTTGAATAAAACTGTCATTAAATATCTATACTTCAATCCTAGAGGAAAAACGATCGTCGATCATTAAAATAAATTCTGATTCGAACAAGATAAAATGATTTGAAGATACCTCGAGCACCTATCACTTTAATTGATAAGGGTAAATTGGTATCAGAATAAAGCTTTTAGCTAATGAAGGCAGGCTCTTGATGTATGTCTAAATTAATGTCGATTAAGTTGTTTATCCCCTAAAATGTGCTCCTAATTGAAACCCTGTTACTTGGTGTTTTAATACTACCCGTAAGGGACATAGACATGATTTGTGTATACATACACAAATCATGTCTATGATGCATTTATAGAAGATTCTCTAAGTTAAATACCTACATCAATAAATAGAGGTAGGTATTAAGGTAATAGAGGTAGGCCGCTGGGCAGTCGTGCATTAGTATTATTTTCTTATTTTTATTATGTATTTGATTGTTTTTAATTATCCTACCTACTAATACCTTTTGTTATTATTTTGTATGTAAGTACTTAACTAACCTCTATGGATTCTGTCCGAAATAAATGGTTTTTTATTTTTATTTTTATTGAACCGAACAAGTGAAATATGGTATGGAAAATTTTTGCACAGTCTCATTTTAATGAAAGGCTTACACCGTTTGCGGGTGGTAGGGCCTTGTGCAAGGTCCGTCCGGATCGCTACCACCATCTTACTCGCTAATCCTGCCGCTAAGCAGCAGTGCTTGCACTGCTGTGTTCCGGTGTGGAGAGTAAGACAGCCGGGGAAATTACGGGCACAAGAGGCATTTCATCTAAGTCCTCTAGGTTGGCAACGCATCTGCAATCCCTCCGGGGTTGTGGGTGTCTATGGGCAGTGGTGATCGCTTACCATCAGGTGACCCACTTGCTCGTTTTCCTTCCTATTCACATAAAAAAAAAAAAAAAAACCCGTATGAAGTTTATACTACGCATGATTCTGATTATGATTGGAGGTTAGTTATGTATTAGCAGCTTACCTTACAACGCCCATTTCGGCAGACAATGCCTCATCATCATCAATTAGGTACGTTCAATAGCCAATTAAATAATCGTACCACGGTTTCATGGTGGAATTTATTACTATTATTTTCAGCCGTGAAAAATAATAAGCAGGCGGCTTTGCTGTTGCCATCAAAAGTATCGGACCGGATAACGAAAAAATGTTAATACCATCATTTTACATATTAACGACGGGGAAATATAAATTCTTAGACATTTAAGTTTAATTCATAATTTAATTTTATATTTAATGATCAAATAAACATAAAACATAAATCATTCCTTAAATTAAAGACACAATGTAAAATAAGCGAGAGACAAAAGCTTACCTATTACCTATTACGTAACTAAATTATACAGTTTTCAATTCAAACGAATACCCAAACTCAGTTATTTTACATCTCAAAGCCTTTATCCAGTTTTGCGAAAAACAAGAAGTTAAAAATAATTTCAAAACTTTAGCCGGTACAATTTATAGCTGCGGGGTGTTTTGGAGAGTGCGAGGGCATTGTCTCCGACTCTCCGCTTACTCGACCCATTTCGTTAGTTAGCAACCACTCTCCTGCCTGTCTATGTACTCCTAGTACCCTCGGATTTTAAATGTTAGATGGATCTTTTAAATTACATTTTTAAATCCTCTTTTTAGACCCTTAAGTTTCTAAGACAAAAATGTAATTAAATAGTAGTTATTATTATTATTGCCAGCGACTTCGTCTGCAAAAAATTCGTTAATCGCTATCCCTCGTGAACTACGCAATTTTCCGGAATAAAAAGTAGCCTATGTGCTATTTCAGACTTTTCTCTATCTATGTGCCGAATTTCATCCAGATCCGTTGGGCCGTTCTGGCGTGATTGAGTAACAAACAAACATCCATCCATCCATACTTTCGCATTTATAATATTAAGTTAGATAATAGTGCAATTAAAATGCCATGACAACGAAAACGAACAAAAATAACGGCCCAATTTCACATGCAACTTTGTATGGAAAACGACCCTTTAAATCGCTCGACAGTATACGTACTACAAGCAAAGCAAAGACACAAGCGTAAAAAAGATTTAAGCGTGAAAACGTCGATTTCAACTCAATACACGATCATTCCGAAATGTCCACAGCGTTGTCATTACTGAAACAGCTTTCACAAAATCCAGTGCAAAACCAATAAATGTTCAAAAAGGTCGGTCACGTTGCAGGCAACGAAAAAGCTTTCAAAATACCATCGACATTTTCTACAGACAAAATGAAAACTGCGACCACGAGGCAGCTTTAAAAGCTTTCAGTTGCGACAGGTTTAAACCTGCGGAAAAACCAAAACTCGACATGAGCTTTGATGACCGACATGCGTTTGATGTAGACAATAGCTTTGGAGGAGGAGCTCTACTGTTTAACAGGCGGTCGAAGTGTGTAGAAATATCATGTAGTTTCGTTTTCATTGATCATTTTAAGGACGAGCAAATGTCGAAGATTAGTCGAGTAGTCGCTTGTAATATACTCTGCACAGAAATATTCGACCCAAATTTCGACACCCTTGTATCTAGAAGGATTTACATCAGGAGATGTAAATTAGAATATTGAGTAACACTTCCACCGAATATATTGAGTAAATAAATAGCTATTTCTGTTTGAGTAAATATTATTTTCTCATTAGGACAGATAGTTGCTTTACACGAGTCTCATGCCACATTATTTTCATTATAAGGTTGTTAAATATTGACGAAATGAAAGCAAGGTGTGTATTCGGTAACCATCCGTGCTTATGTTGTGAAATTGGCTTAACCAAAGGATACAAAGTAACATAGAGGCATATAAAACATAAATTTACAAAGGCTATGAAATTTAAAGGTGCATCCACACCGCTGTTAATTTGTGTGGAGCAACACTTACACAACACTGTAACATTACAACATTAGGTACCTATCTAACATGCGCAACTTTTGTGGCTGCTAAAACTACTTTTTGATATCCGATGTTACTCAGTAACACAGTGAAACGTTGTTCTGCAGAAAGTAACTGCTGTGTGAAGACATCTTTTACAGATACGGGAGTAAATACAATGATTACAATCACAGACCTAATTAGACAAAGATCTATAAGAGCCAAATCCTATTTATAATAATAATATTTTGTTAATATGACGCTCTTTTATTTTGTCCTTAAAGATTTGTAAGGAAATCCTAGCGTCAAACCTTTTTGTGTATGTGTTTTTGTATTATGATTATGGTATTATGGACATTAGTAACTAACAAAAGCTAAGAGCATACGCTTAAGGAGATTATACGTATTTATAAGGGGATGAAAGTCTTGGGTAAAATTTACCCCCATCAGGGACAATAAAGGCTCTATGGAATGGTATTCTTATAATTGGATATATTGATATCTATCTCGGCTCTTAGCACATTTCTTCTTCTTCTCTTCTTCTTCAGCGTGTAGACGCCCACCGTTGGGCATACGCCTCTCCAATCTGTCTCCATCCCGAACGCACATTTAAGTAGCAAGAAATTGCGGCTCAAATTTTTTAGCCTTTTAAGTTTCGATATGAAAATAAATTGCACTAAAAGCAAAAATCTTTTAACAAATATTTGACCTCGCTGCCCGCCTAGAACTATGTAATCTCGTTTCCCGCTTTAAAAAAGAATACGTTTTCATGAAACGTATAAAAGGAATTTAAATTTACTTACCCTTATGTGAAAATGTTTATTGTGTCACGTACTTTACGATGAAACGTACAGATTGCAGTAACGATTCTAAATTACCTATCCTACAGGAGAATACCTATTTTATTAACTACTGTTAAATGAAATATTAAAATGTGGAATAGAAATTCTGTGGAGTAGGTATATTACATAGCTGAACACATGTGTACTTTAAGGATTTTTTAATAAAAAGATAAGATAAGAAAAAGAAAAGAAAAGAAAGGTAAGATAAGATAAACATTTCAAGCATAACAAGAATGACTATGAAGCTAGAGGTCCCGGGTTCGAATCCCGGTAGGGGCAGACATTTGTATGATGAATGCGAATGTTTGTGCCCGAGTCATGGATGTTGTATGTATTTAAGTATGTATTTATCTACATTATATAAGTATGTTTATCCGTTGCCTGGTACCCATAGCACAAGCTCTGCTTAATTTGGGACTGGGTCAATTGGTGTAATTTGTCCCATGATAAAAAAAAAAAAATGTGTGTAACCACAATGCTGAAAATATTCGAGAACAATTTTAAAACACCTTATTTATGGGATGAATGATCGAATTTAATAATGGAGAGGATTATAAGGAACGTAACAAATACAGAAATGGCGACGTAGACCGATCTGTCAAATGTGTCAACATTATAAAAGATCAGAAAGTCAATATCGTTTATTTACCAGTGTGCTAGAATAACATTGGCAACGAGAGATTTTGATCTAAACGACATCATGTCTTTTCTGGGCAGTTTTCATACATTTTGTGACCTGAATTTTTGTTCCATTCCGTTACCGACATACAAACTTAGTAAGAATGAGGTAACGGAATGAAAATTATGATTTTGAGTCACTTTTTTCTCGTATCAGGATCGATAATGCTCGTGATTTTGAATGAAAAACAAACAAAAACCCAGAAAAAACACGGCTGGTAGAACCTTATAAAAATGACCCTATCTTTTTCATTTAGAATTCCGGTAAATTTTAATATGCAGTCGAGCGATATCGGTAACAGGATGGCTTCGGGCTAGATGAGATAAGTAAAATATCGGGTTGCTCGTTAGCCTAACTGTAGGTAGCGTCTGTAACCGAATCTGGGAATCATAATATTTATACGACAGGTCCCAATCTGGGAAACTGAACGGAACATAATATTTGATCAAAGTAATACCTTTACTTTAGTTTATTTGATTGCGTTGTTGATCTACATTTCATTACCTACCTACTTAAACACATCAAAGAAGAATAAAAATTTCAAGGTCAATTGGTAGAGTTCCCATTTTGGTTTTGTCCTGTAACGCGTTAATTTGAGAGAGAGAGAAAAGAGAAAATTTTATTTACACATACATAATCGTAATCAGTGCATATAGAGAAAAGAAAAAAGAATCAGTACACTTTGGTAAAAAAGAAAATAAGCAGGCAATAATTGCACACTATTATATTATGTGTATTTTAGGTACAATAAAGAGTAATACCTTCATGAAGTGTGGGGAACCCACCTATAATATTATTATCCGTATCATTGTTAGTGTTGTAATATTAATACTTATAAATTGTTATCTCCGTAATGTAAGTAAGCAACGACGGGCGGCAAGCTTAACTAGTAGTCGAGCGCAATGGAAACGCGACGCGCAACGTCACCCTTTGTTTCGCGTCCCTACCGGCGCAAGCGCCGACCGCTGCGCTCCGCGCGCACCAGTCCGTCTCGATGCTTGACCTAGTCCGCACGCCGCTTGCGCTCACGCGATAGCTCAAAGTATTTCGCTCACGCCTTCTACTTCTTTCTGTTTCTCTTCCTTCTGTTCTGTACTACTGTGATTTATAACAATAAACTGTTTGCTGTGAATAACGTGTGCTTGAACTTACGAACCCGTGCTACCCCACGATACGACTCAGTTTTCACGGACGAACAAGTAAGACTACACTGGTGACCCCGATCGAACACTTGGAGATAAGAAAGATAAGTGCTACATTCTAAAAAAATGAATCAAAATAACGAAAACGAACCACCCAAAGATGACGGACAAAAATCGAACGATGCTTCAGGGAGCGTTTCCACTACACCAACGGAAATATGTCGCGTCGGCGTACGAATTCCACCGTTCTGGCCAGAAGAGCCTGAAATATGGTTCGCGCAGATAGAAGGGCAATTCGCAATATCTAACATTAATCAAGACGCAACCAAATTTAATTATGTAGTCACGCAGCTCGATCAGCAATTTTCAAAAGAGGTGAAGGATATAATAATAACACCTCCGGCGACGAATAAATACGAGAAACTGAAGACTGAACTTATCAAGCGTCTAACCGCATCCAAAGACAAAAAAGTTCTACAACTGACATTACACGAAGAATTGGGCGACCGAAAACCATCTCAGTTCCTGCGCCATCTCAAATGTCTCGGGGGTCCTTCGATTCCTGACGATTTTGTAAGAATAATTTGGCTCAGCAGACTCCCGAACAACATCCAGACAATTATAGCAGCCCAGCCCAATGCTTCGCTTGATGATTTAGCTGAACTGGCTGACAGAGTTCAAGACATCGCAACACCCACACCGCAGGTCGCCTCTACCTCGACAGCTGGAGCAGGTTCGAACTTAGAATCAATGGCTAACGAAATCGCCGAACTGAAAAAGCACTTTCAGTCAATGAATGCCAAACTTGATCGAAAATCTCGTTCTCCTCGCCAACCAAACACTAACCAGCGTCGCCAGGCACAACCAGAAAGACGATCAAACTCATGTTATCGTAAGTACCCTGTCTGCTGGTTCCACACAAAATTTGGCAAGAAGTCAACCAGATGCGTAAAGCCATGTGACTTTGGGCCGGAAAACTTTCCGGGCAATCAGTAATGGCGACTGATGATTGTCCTAGAGCGTCAGGTCGCCTATTCGTGACAGATAGTAAAACTAAGACACAATTCCTCGTCGACACTGGCAGCGACCTTTGTGTCTATCCCTACTCCGCAATCAAACAGCGTCGCCCCAAAACAAACTACCAACTTAGCGCAGCAAATGGGACTACTATCTACACATATGGCTACGCTCATCTCGACTTAGACCTCGGACTACAACGTGGGTACCCGTGGCGGTTCGTCGTGGCCGACGTGACCAAAGCCATCATCGGAGCCGACTTCCTGAGACACTATAATCTCTTAGTAGACATCCGAAATCAGCGTTTGGTCGACAACACCACGTCATTATACACAATTGGTACATCTGCCCGATCGTCGAAAAATTTATTTTCAATAAAGATTATATCCGGCGATTCAAAGTACCACGACATATTAAAAAACTACCCCGAAATTACCCAACCATCGGGCATCAAAGGCCAACCGAAGCACAACACGGTACATTATATCAAAACTACAAGTGGCCCACCGGTATCTTCCTCCCCACGTCGACTGGCACCCGACAAACTTCGTATAGCAAAAACAGAATTCGAATCCATGCTCAGAGACGGTACAGCGAGGCCATCACAAAGCCCGTGGTCTTCCCCTCTACACCTCGCGCCTAAAAGAGATAACGGATGGAGACCTTGTGGGGACTACAGGATGTTAAACGCTCGTACTGTACCAGACAGATATCCTATACGCCATATTCACGACTTCGCCCACAACATCAGAGGCTGTAACATTTTTTCAAAACTAGACCTCGTCAAGGCGTATAATCAAATACCCGTCAGCGAGGAAGATATCCCTAAAACAGCTATCACAACCCCCTTTGGTCTATACGAGTTCCCATTCATGACCTTCGGGTTGCGCAATGCAGGGCAAACATTTCAAAGGTTCGTGGATGAAATGACTCGAGGATTAGACTACTGCTATGCCTACCTCGATGATTTTTTAATCTTCTCAAAGAACGCCACCGAACACGAACAACATCTACACCAAATATTCAGTAGACTCAAGGACTACGGCATGCTGATAAACACGTCGAAATGCGTATTTGGCGCCT
Organism: Pandemis heparana; assembly: GCA_963854515.1. Taxonomy (NCBI): domain Eukaryota; kingdom Metazoa; phylum Arthropoda; class Insecta; order Lepidoptera; family Tortricidae; genus Pandemis; species Pandemis heparana. The sequence goes on along the minus strand of OY978007.1, from coordinate 14,366,593 downwards.
CAGAAATAACCTTCTTGGGCTACTCCATCAATGCAAGCGGGACCAAACCACTAGAAGACAAAGTCAAAGCCATCATGGATTTTCCTGTTCCTAGGAACATCAAAGAGCTCAGAAGATTCTTAGGAATGGTAAACTTTTACAGACGTTTTATCCCCAACGCTGTGGGAGCACAAATACCTCTTAACGCATTTTTAGGCGGTTCAGTAAAGGGTTCACACCCAGTCGACATCTCAGGCCCAACACTAGAAGCGTTCAATAAATGCAAGAAAAGTCTGTGCCAAGCAACACTATTAGCTCACCCAGACTGCCGCGCAAAACTGGGACTATCATGCGATGCATCGGACACAGCTATCGGGGCAGCGCTGCAACAATATACGAACGCCTCCTGGCAGCCTTTGGCATTTTTCTCAAAGAAACTATGCCCAGCACAACGAAAATACTCGCCTTACGACAGAGAGCTGCTGGCTATCTATGAAGCCGTCAAATACTTTAGGCATATGGTAGAAGCGAGATGTTTTACCATATACACTGACCACAAACCACTCTGCTACGCCTTCCACAACCGAAAAGAAAAGTGCCCGCCAAGACAATACAGACACCTAGACTATATCTCCCAATTCTCAACCGACATTAAACACATTGCCGGGAAAGACAACGTCGTGGCGGACACATTATCCCGTATTGAAGAGGTTAACGCTCCGATCAATTTGACACGTCTGGCCCAAGCTCAGCTAGCAGACCCAGAACTAACGCAGCTGCTGGACAACAACAACACGTCTCTACGCCTACAAAAAATAAAACTCCCGGAAACAGCCGCAGAACTCTATTATGACATAAGCACGCAAACTCCAAGACCTTATATAGTAAAGATGATGCGAAAACAGGTATTCGACAGCCTCCACACATTAAGTCACCCTGGCGCAAACGCATCAGCAAAATTGGTGGCAGATCGCTATGTTTGGCCAGGAGTGAGAAAAGATTGTCGAGAGTGGACACGGGCATGTATACCATGTCAGCGGTCAAAAATAACACGGCACGTCACATCCCCAATTGGCACCTTTAAACTACCACGAGCAAGGTTCATGTACATCCACATCGATCTTATCGGACCACTTCCACCGTCCAATACCTACCGTTATTGCCTTACCGCCGTGGATCGTTTTACAAGATGGCCAGAAGCCATACCAATTGCGGACGCAACAGCGGAAACCGTAGCCAAAGCCTTATTATCGGGATGGATAGCAAGGTTCGGCTGTCCAACGGATATAATAACCGACCGCGGTCGACAGTTCGAGTCTTCATTGTTCAAGCACCTTGCCAAAATCTCCGGATTTCAACACAGGACAACAACAGCATATCACCCTGCCTGCAATGGCCTAGTAGAACGCTTTCACAGGCAGCTCAAAACCGCTATTACATGCCATGCCTCTGAAAACTGGACGGAATCCTTGCCACTCGTCTTATTAGGTATCAGAAGCGCGTACAAGGAAGATCTCCAATCATCATCGGCTGAGATGTTATACGGCGAGCCTCTAAGGTTACCTGGGGAATTTTTTGAAACCACCCCATCTGGCACAACCGACATCACAGATTACATGGCGCGCCTTCGGATGTTCGCCAAACGGCTCCAACCAAAACCAGCTTCGCGACACTGCAAGAAAGCTATCTTCGTATACAGGGACTTAGCCACTTCCAGCCACGTTTTTCTACGGGACGACGTGCTACGAGGCGCCTTACAACCTACATACACTGGACCTCACGCCGTAATTAAAAGAGATGACAAAACCTTCAAATTATTGATAAAAGGTAAACAAGTCACCGTGTCTATAGACCGATTGAAGCCAGCATACGTCATGGACAGCAACGATCAACCCGATGTCTACCTTGATGAAGCTAAGGCAACGGCAAACCCAGAATACTCCAGCAAGGACCCAATTGTAAAGACGCGATCGGGACGGATAGTACGACCACCGAACTATTACCACCCGTTGTAACGGTCTCGGGAGGGGAGTGATGTGGGGAACCCACCTATAATATTATTATCCGTATCATTGTTAGTGTTGTAATATTAATACTTATAAATTGTTATCTCCGTAATGTAAGTAAGCAACGACGGGCGGCAAGCTTAACTAGTAGTCGAGCGCAATGGAAACGCGACGCGCAACGTCACCCTTTGTTTCGCGTCCCTACCGGCGCAAGCGCCGACCGCTGCGCTCCGCGCGCACCAGTCCGTCTCGATGCTTGACCTAGTCCGCACGCCGCTTGCGCTCACGCGATAGCTCAAAGTATTTCGCTCACGCCTTCTACTTCTTTCTGTTTCTCTTCCTTCTGTTCTGTACTACTGTGATTTATAACAATAAACTGTTTGCTGTGAATAACGTGTGCTTGAACTTACGAACCCGTGCTACCCCACGATACGACTCAGTTTTCACGGACGAACAAGTAAGACTACATGAAGCTCATTTATTTAAACCAACCAATCTGATATTACAACACATTAAATTAACATCGAAACCTAACATTATCCTAAACAAGTCCAAAAACAATAGCCATCCTCCCGGCTGCTGGAATCGTCCCTTGCTAGTCTATCCAAGATTACAATAACAATTCTAGGAATCATAGTAAGACAATGCCTTCAGTGTCCCACCCGGCAAGCTGACCGGGGAGATAACGAGGCTTGGGTTTAATATTAATGCCCTGAGCTCTTGAGTGCACTTGTTGCAACGAGCACTGTCAGCTGGAACTTATGACGTCGTTTCTTACCTGCTAATCGAAGGAAATTATACAAGGTTTTCTAATATTGTTCTGGAATATTCCAGCAGATAGTTGAGTTAGTTTGGTAGAACATTCCTGTAAAAAAGATAGTGATATTTAATTCAAGTCACTCTTTTAACTAGATTCCTACCGGTTTGTCTAAATCAGGCCAATTTGAGCATATATTCCTACATTTATTGAAAAGTAAGCATAATTAGCTTCCTCTAAAGTTATGTCTAACGCCACGCCACTGCAATTGACCATTTCATTTTTATAACACCCGAAAATGTATATATGGTTCGAAAGCATTTTGCCTCCTGATCACTGCGATATGTTTAAATAATTTTAATATCGCTTATAATAAAAATTAAAAAATAATTAAAAATATGTCCTAATTTTACCAAAACTACCACATGATAGGTAAAACGCCTTTGCTTTTTTCACGAGAAAAAATAAGCGATCATAACTTTGTATTTTTGACAACTTCAAACTACAAGGGGGGCAACTCTCAAATTCTATTTTCGAAGTTCGTTGCATACCTTCTCTCTCACTCTCAAGATAATGACTATTAGTATGAGCGTAACAGCACGAAGCGAACCTCGAAAATCGAATATTGGAGAATAGGGCCTGACATTGACAATTTGAAATTAACGTCGGGTTTTTTTCTATAGAGGAAAGACAAAGGGATAAGTGTGCATTCTGTGATAATATCGGAGTTACGCCCTTTTAGAATAAGCACAAATTAATAAATTAATTATAAATTAAATACAAGCCCTAGCGAAAAAATTAAACTGTCAGCATGTTCATCTTTTCAAACAAAATACAGACAACCATTAAAATTATAGGCTCAGAAATATGAAATGTTGTCAATTGATGGATTGATTGGCTAAAATTTTATTTCTTCCAAAACATAAATTAGACAGATTAAACATAATACATTACTGTGTAAACTAAGCAGTGGACACCACGTGCTATGGAAAAAGAAAGGCGCAAAAGCGCTAACTCTGCATAAAGCTGTGGTGACACCAGCGCCGGTATTCTGTCAAAGTTACTTCGTGAAATCTATAGAAACCTGTTGTATGTGAGTAATGTGTGCGAATAGACAAATTGAAAATGACTTAAGTCCCATAATCAGTTCTTTACACTACTACATGTTGAACAATCATGTTTTTCAACTTTTTTTTAGTATAAATGTTGATCGCGGCAATCCTTTAGCGAGTTTAGTGCTTTTGTCTTGTCCTGCATCTAACAGCATTCATCGACTCTTCATAATAGTGAGTTTGCCTACTAAGAAATTCAATTTCGAAACTAATATAATTTTAGTTACATCTCAATACCACAATCCTAAGATCTAGCACAAGGGTGCAGAATTGCAGGCCAAGTTGCTCGAGGACTTAGTCACTTGACTCAGAACTCGTCTCGAGCGGTAACTTGCAAAGTGCATGTAAATTTAGTCAAGACATAAGTACTATAGTGTCTAGCGAGGATTTTAATGTAATATGTATTTAAAGTAAAAGCCGTGGTAGCCTAGTGGTTTGACCTGTGGCCTCTCAAGCAGAGCGTCGTGGGTTCAAATCCCGGGCTCGCACCTCTGAGTTCTTCGGAATTTATGTGCGAAAATTACATTTGTAATTTGCCATGAGCTTTTCGGTGAAGGAAAACATCGTGAGGAAACCTGCACACATTTGTGGAGAAATTCAATGGTGTGTGTTAAGTTTCCAATCCGCACTGGGCGCGCGTGGGAACTATAGCCCAAACCCTCCAGTACACGGAGGAGGCCTATGCCATGAGGCACGCCGAATTACGCGTCAATTTAATAAATAAAACGACAATAACAACAACAACAACAACATGTACCTACTGAAATTGTAGCGAGTTCGGAATAAAAAGGCTTATAAATAAATAAATGTATTTAAAGTACCCTGATTTATTCCGAGTTATTGCTGATATAATCCATTTGACCAGGTAAAACAGAAAAATATTGGTTTATATGAAATTTAAATTAGTTATAGAACTTTTGTAGAGTTAACTTACACATGTAAATATTATAATTTATTGGGAGCCTTATCCCGTCATTGCTATTATTGACAAAGAGAAAAAATCCTGTGTTGTCATGTTACCATATGAAAATAAATAATTATGACTTATCATGGAAAAGGTTGCAAGCAATACATTGGGTTCCTAAACAAGACTTTTTGATATTTAAACTAAATATACAATAAATTAATTAATACATTAATAAATACATTAAATTGAACAGTGTATCAACGACGTTTACCGATACATAATCAGTCCTCCATTCAAAAATATCTTTACCTTATATTAGTATTTAGATACTTATGGACGGTCCAATGGCCAGGTGTAAGCCTACGCACAAGTGATGAATGTTAGCATTTAGCATCATCGATAGTTTGTCAACAGGGCGAGCCTCTCGGTGCAGTAATTTTTAGCTTAGGTTTAAGTTATTTTTAAGTTTTTACTGTTTTTTGTAATTACTAGATTCTGCCCGCGACTTCGTCCGCGTAAAATTAACAATTGACATGTTTATCGCTATCCCGCGGGAGCTATGCAATTTTCCGGGATAAAAAGTAGCCTATGTTTAAATCTAGGGTACCAGCTATCTCCGTTCCAAATTTTATCAAAATCCGTTCAGTCGTTTCAGCGTGAAGAAGGAACAAACATACACACTCACTTACATCGTCACATCATCACAATCGTCACCTTACAAACTTTCGCATTTATAATATTAGTAGGATTTGTTTTTCTTTTTCAATAAACTTACAGTGATAAAATTATTCTTAAGGCGCTGTCAACAGCAAATGACCTGGAGCAGCGCCACTCTTCACACATACGGTTCACGTGCCTGTTAGTGAAAGAGAAGAAACTATTCCGGCAGCTTGGCGCGCGTCTAAAATCTTGCAAATAAGACACAAAACATAAGAAATAAACAAAAGTATGGATTATTTGTGAAATATGACTCGTTAGCCGTTTAGGTATGAATATGTTGACTTTATGTTTTTAATTGCAGACCCATACGTCGAAAAAATAAAGACATAGAACCGTTTAATGATGATTTTAAGACCAATCTTTGCAATTATTTTCTATCGAGCCGATTTTGTTCAATTATGTATCGAGCCCGTCTAGCGTGTTTGAAATATGTTGAAAATTAACATTATATTTTTTTTGTATTTTTTTTGTGTGCAGTTTTTCTAAAAAAGTGTTTAAATAACATCAATTTCAACAAAATTAGGTGTTGTCAGCCTCTTAATGTAATATGCCAACTGCAATCCAAGATAAAAATGTTATTTTATTATTATTACTTTATTTTACCTATAATATTCAATGTGTCCAAGACCCGCACCGACGTACATTAAGCAGATCACGCCCATTAGTTGATTTGCCACGCCGTTTCCTTACAATTTCTGGTCAATATTATGAACAGATTCTTCACAGTCGTAGCCGTTGCATTGGTTATTTATATTCAGCACATAATTGAGAATATGCCGCGTGTCAGTGATTTTAATTACATCCTTTTGTTTATGTACTTAGTTCATAAAAACATAACTGGCGCATTCGAAAACTTTTTTTACCTAACTGTACTTATTATTATTGGACTGGAGTCCAGATTTCTTTTGAAACAGTTAAAATATTCAAAGATGATGTATTTCAGTTGCGGCTATAACAACAAAACATATAATATTTTTATGTCAGTCTGTCTACGTCAGTAACCAACATAAAATTACCACACAATGCATACGTTTTGCTTAAAAGCAGGGCTCTGCTAACACTGCATATATTATAATAACTTGCCGAATTTGTACGGAACCCTAAAAATAATGAAGTAAAATCAGTAGTAAAATTAAAATCTCCCTATCAAATGTATAGCACTCAAAAATATCAAACAAACATTTTCCGCAAATAAAAGTAATATCTTAAACGAGTACAGTTGACATAATCTGAAAGACATCCAAAAGCTATTTGGAGCTAACGACTCTGTAAACTCGCGCAGAAATGTTCTTGTAGGTATACTTATTGTGGTTTGTATTTGTGGTGTTGTGAATTTAATAAACAAGTTTCCTTTCTCCATTACAAGGTTCTGTGCGAGATTAGAGAACGCTTTAGGCCCGTTTAGACATAAGCAAGAATCGGGGATATTCATGATTTTTTTCATGGCTTTCATTAAAAGCTTATTCATGTAGATAAGTATTGATTATTTCTATTTTTCAAATAACTATAAAAATAACTATAAATCTATCAAAGATTTGTCTCTGTAGAAAAACAGAATTTTAATATGGAGTTTATAATAAATGGGCGTTGTGATTGTGACAAATATGAAGTCATACGTCCTAGCGATATCAAAGTTACGCTCCCTGGATATTACTTTATTTCACTTTTTTTGTTATTTCTTTTACTATATTTTCACATTTTATTCAGAAAATTAAATGTGATTTTTTTAATGCATATTCCCTATTGCATGGAAGTATATCTATCAATACATGGCGTAGTTTGAGAGATCTGTTGAATTCGGTATACTTCAACAACACACGAGGCTAGAGGCTCGGAAACTCAGACCCGCGGTGTTAGTTTCTGGCACAAAATGGAAATAGGTATAGAATGTTTTTTGTCTACAGAAAAGCAGCTGAAAACATTTCATCATTTAGAGAGCCGTGACTGCGACAGTACAAACGAGGTGATTGTTCACACCCCGCAACGTACTTACCTACATGCGAATTTTGTCGTAAATAATGGTATTTTTCCTTCTTATTTCTCCTAAATTTTGTTATGTACGAGTATAAGTTATGAGGTAAGCACTTGATGTGAATGTTACCTTTAAAATATTTTATAATTTATTTACTTACAGAAATGTACGTAGGTACCTCACGGGCCTTACCATGACGTCTTAATGCGATTCAATTCGGATTCAGTTTAGGTTCGCTCGCTGTCAGATCCATACTAAAAATGACGGCTAAAACCTAAGTCGGGATTAAATAGATAGATAGATAAAACGTTTATTTGGTACTGCCAACACACACAATCAAGGTTACATAAAATATAAACATAACAAGCCAAAACTTAAATCTAGAACATTTCCTTTGTATGTGTGCGCTACAGTAGCACAAAAGGGCCATGGCTCTGTGGTCAACATTGCTCGTAAGAGCAAAACACTGGTTTAAATCGCATTAAGGCGTCATGGTAAGGCCCCTGGATGTTCACATCTTGTTATCTATTGTCTATTCATTTAAATCTCATCATCATTTCCTACCTATTAATACCTCTACCTCCTTGATGTGTCGGGTGCGCGACAGTCCCAATAGTATCCTGCAGCTAATTTGGGCTGACCCTGCCTGTGCGATGAGTAGGCACTGGAACTCTGTTCATATGGAGTCTAGGGGCAGCATCTATAGGATAATTTAATGTAATATACTCGTAATATAAATATCTCTATGTACCCAACTACCTACCTACTTACTAACATAGTCTATAAGTTCATGTATACTAACACTAGATGGACTTTGTCTGAAATAAAAGAATATTATTATTATTATTATTAATGCCCCCCTGCGAAGCACAGGCCTCCTATCAGAAAGAAAGGCTTGGGCTGTAGTTTCTAGATAAGCCCAGTGCAGATTCGGATCTTCCACGACTGCACTGTTGTACAGGTGCAAGTGCCATCACGATGTTTTCCTTCACCGAAAGAGTGATACATTTCAAATGAAGTGGCGCGCCTTAATTCGTTAAAACTCAGAGGTCGAGAGAAAAGTTACGTAAGAACACACGATGTCCCCTGTGATCCCGCTATCAACACAAAAACTTGTATATATATACAAATTTTTGTGTTCCTTATATATGTAGATAGCCATAGGATGACGTTATGCGTTAGTTCGAAGGTATAATTAATTTGTTCTTCTGGTTCGAGCCGTGCAAAAACCGTCTCGTCACTCCCAACGCCCGACACGGCTTAAGACAGGTGCCAGAACAAGCAGGCGTAACTACAGAACTAGTTGTCGACACCCCTGACCCAAATCTGTTTTTGCGGTGGGTTGTTACTGTATTTCTTTCGACTGTAGGCTTTATGGTAGCGTAGGTGCTTTAAACGATGACATTATACGTACCACTACTGTGTTCAAGTACATGAAACATTTCGACTACTGAAATCATGATATTCCATTCCACAGGGCATCTTGAGTTGGTTTAATATGAGTACACGAACACGAACTATCCATTTCATATTTCGTATTTGTTTTACTTTTAGCCCTTCGATGATATCATCCAGCGTAATTAAACAAATGATAAATACGAACCACCATTTTAGGCAATCCCGTTAGCAAAACGAATTGAACCCCCGTTTTGGATTTTACCGGGATGAATACAAAATTATTTCCCGTGTCGTTTTAATCTTCCACAAATCCATGGACAAAGCGGTTTTCTATTCAGAGATGTATTGTGGAGCATCGCTGGATTTTTTTTGTTATAACCCTCTGGGTGTTACGGGCAAACAAATCTGGTAGTATCCTAAAAAAATAATGGTCTATTCTTACTCTCGTGAATTAGACATTGAAGCGAACGAAATGTGGACTGTATGATAATTAATGCTTAATGGGTTTATGAGCAGGGAATCTAACTATGATGAGACAAACACCAACAAAACTGAACCACTCTTTTACTGCTCTCTTCAAGACAAAATCAACACAAGACATAAACAAAGAAAGATTCAAAAAGCAAAAACAATTAAAAAATATATAAAAAGTATCAAAAAGGTAAAGAGTTCGCAACATACCGGCCCCTTGTGCATGAATGCACAGATTAGCACGGCCAGCCAAGGTTCACAGAACCTTAAGTGACTGGTCTGACTATTGCTCTGGAGTCCGACGAAGCGAAACTCTAGCATTAGTTACGTCCACCACTCTGTTTTTTGCTAAAGACTAAAGTGAAAGACATACATACACATATTTCATCATTATCAAAATTCGTCTCTTCTCTCTTCTCTGTTGTTTCTGTTGCTTCCTAGTCTTTCAGTCTCTGTTGGCAGCAGTCATTCATTTCTGGTCGGTAAAGTGTATCTCAATAGCTAATTGCTAATCGGGGACCGATGAAACAATTCTTATCTGTGAAATGATGTCGGAACTCACTACACGTATCACCAAATGAACAGCTGTGGAAGCCAGACACGTAAACAGGATCCAGTATAAGCAGTTTCTGTTGACATGGAGAACGTCCGAAACAATGAAATAAAGCATTCGTGAGCAAACTGCTATCGTAGTAAGTGTCCATAAATTATGACATTTGTTGGCTTTGCATGTGGCAGGATAAGCGTTGATCAACCACAGCAGGTCAAAACAAAACAAATGAGTCGTGTGTTTCGCACAACCGTCGGATCGCTGAAGCTACTTGTTTTTCGGTGGAATTATCATTCCAACAAGTGCATCACGATTGGCAACCATCCAGCAAAATAGGTGATCCGATGTGACATCAACAACAACGTTTTCAACAGCTCTGATCCTGCTAGCCAAAAGAGTCAATGTTCTCCGATCACGAGACTCACGAAGCAACTGGGTTACAACATCGGTCGTGATTCTGCGACGGACCGATGTGTCTACTTCTCCCAATCCTTTCTGCGGTTTTCATTGGTGCGGGGACATAACAAAAACATTAGGTATTCAAAAATCAACAAAAGAGTAGGATAACAAAAAATATCAAAATAATTGGGGAAAGTAGAGTGGTGGACGCGAAGACACTCGCGCAGTGGCGGTCACTAACAGCGGTGTTAGGAACAAGTGTAAAATAATATGGCCAAATAAAATATAAATTTGGCTAATGACGCTGCAAAACACGTTCAGACAAATAAAATCTACGTTGCTTAATAACAATTACTGAATGAGAAATATTGCATTAATAATTTTGTGAATTTAATTGCGTACAGCGCCCTCTCGGGACCAAAGAGAAAATTAAAGAAAAAACTATCAAGCTCGTTTGGAAAGTTACTGAAAGAACGTTAAGCTATGACGCGAAAGAGGATGGATGTTACTTTGTTACTCTTTCACGCCAGTGCGGCTTAACGGATCTGGATGAAATTTGGAACAAAGATAGATTATGGTCTGGAATAATTTGCAGACGAAGTCGCGGGCAGCAGCTAGTTAACATTAGCGTGCGCGCGCAGCTTACGCCTTCTACGATGATAAAATTCAAAATGTTTACGTTTCTGACACGCTTCCGCAAATTCAGTTCTACAAATCTCAGATCTTTTATTGCTTGAAAGAAGCGAAAGTGTTTGCGAAGACTTATCAGGACAACGATTGATACCATTACGCAATGATAAGCTAATGTTTGTCGCTTTACGTTTAGAGTCTTTGACAGGCAATTCCGAGCGTTTACGCTTAAGGCTTTTGTCGCGGACTAATAATTGATTTTCAAAAGAAAAATGTTGCATATTTTGAGCGGAACTAGATTCAGGTGATAAACCGAATTCAATGTGCCGATCTAGCTCGCGTTTCAAAAAATCTGATAATGTTTCTGATTTAGGGGGTCCCGTAGTGTCTAACGTGGCAAAGTCAGTCCATCTTAATTTCATAGTAGGATTTAATTTGCCTAGCACTACGTGAAATAATTCAGGAGAGTATAAGTACTCTATTTGTTTTAGTTGTTTAGTTGTGGCAATGGAGTTACCTACCCGATTCGAGAGGGTTCCAAGCTCTTTAAGATCGTTACCCAAATGTGGAAGATTTCTTAAAACTTCCTTGTGCACGATGAGCTCGGGGCGCGCGAAGTTGCCTTCGAATGTGCGCATGACCACCTCCGGATCCTCCGCCAACATGAGCAGCGCCGCGACGGCTTCCCGCTCGGGGCCGCGGACCGCATTTTGCAAACGGTTAATATTCTCTGAAGCGGAGAAATTGTTTTTAGTAACATTATATATCCTTTTAAATTGTAACCATTGTAGCGTGTTACCAGAAAAAGGGAATAGTTCCAATTTTTTGACACCGGGGGCGCTAGCAAGTGCCTTGGCAGCTGCAGCGGTGTCGGCTACAGCTTGCAAGAGAGAAGCGTGTTGCCCCAGGTCCGCAGACATGAGCGCCGGCGTTATACCAGGCGCCTCGGACGTTTTGGCAATATTTTGTGGTCGAGTTTGTTGACAGTAGTCGTTGATAAAGGATGTAGTTGCTCGAGCGGCCGTCGGCTGTAAAACCACGCTAGGAGATGGAACAGAAAAATATTGTTCGCATCCAACTACAGGAGTGCCTTTATTAACATTAGCGAGTTCAATTTGGTCACGGTGGTGTTCTACCCATTTATTAGTTCTGTCAATGCTCACCCTGTTCGAGCTAACGCGGCTCCCTGCACAGCTGCCGGCGTCGGCGTCGATTGCGGCGAGCTCGGCGAGTAGCTCACTCTGCTCGACCTGATGTTGTAGCGCGGCGAGCTGTTGTTCGCGCTCGCGCTCCTGCGCGGCGAGCTGCTGCTCGCGCTCGCGCTCGCGCGCTGCAAGCTCCTGTTGTCGCTCTAACTGCCTGCGTAAGGCGAGCGCCTCGACCGCGGCCTTCTGTGCCTTCACCGTGGCGGATGAACGCGAAGACCTCGTTTGAGCGGTGCGAACGCTAGGTGCCTTACTGCCTTGCGGGTCAGAGCTGGGTTGCTGCGGAACTTCAACATTAGTCGGCTGACTAGGTTCTACGTCGAGTGCGCCAGGTGAACTAATTCGTGCAGGAATATTCGACATGGATTTATTTTTACTGCGGGTGATCATGATAAATTTATACTAAATGCGTAAATTTACAAATGTGTATGAGATGAAAAAGGTAGTCAAAATGTTTACTTACGTGAAAAATATAAATTTTGCCGAGATGTGACGTGAAAAATTTTACCGAGATGTCAAATGTCAAGCGAATTAAAACTATGTTAGGTTCACTGGAAATAACGGGAGATGGACCAAAATGAAGCGAACGAAATGTGGACTGTATGATAATTAATGCTTAATGGGTTTATGAGCAGGGAATCTAACTATGATGAGACAAACACCAACAAAACTGAACCACTCTTTTACTGCTCTCTTCAAGACAAAATCAACACAAGACATAAACAAAGAAAGATTCAAAAAGCAAAAACAATTAAAAAATATATAAAAAGTATCAAAAAGGTAAAGAGTTCGCAACAGACATGGTAGATTAGACACGATACATCCATACCTTGCCAGTGGTATTTTCAGTGTGATAGGGTAGATGGAGAAAACCTGCCAAGTGCGAGTCGGACTGGTCATTTTGGAAAAGAGCTGATAGTCTTCAAACTGCTGGACCGATTTTTACCAAATATTGCTAAAAACCACCGCAAGGAAACTGGGCTCTCGAATAAAAAACCGGCCAAGTGCGAGTCGGACTTGCGCACCGAGGGGCCCGTACCATTATCTAGAAATATCTATAAACCAGTGTAAGCAGAGCCCTGCTCCAAAACAAAATGTACGCAGTGTGGGGTCACTTTATCTATCTATCTATCTATTTGATTCCCTTGAGAGTCAAAAATTTTCGAAAATTTGCGGCATAAACGGCTGTATCTTTTGATTGCGTTGGCTTAAATGTTTGATTTTTCACAGCTCCAAGGGGCAGTAGACCTGAGTATCTAACTAATATTATAAATGCGAAAGTATGGATGGATGGATGGATGTTTGTTTGTTACTCAATCACGCCAGAACGGCCCAACGGATCTGGATGAAATTTGGCACATAGATAGAGAAAAGTCTGGGATAGCACATAGGCTACTTTTTATCCCGGAAAATTGCGTAGTTCCCGCGGGGTAGCGATAAACGAATTCTTTGCAGACGAAGTCGCTGGCAACAGCTAGTTTGATATAAATTTCAGCTTGATACCTCCACGCGTTCCTGAGAAAAAGGGTCTTGACTGACGGACGGACGCAGTGATCCTATAAGGGTTCCGTTTTTTCCTTTTGAGGTACGGAACCCCAAAAAAAACAGTATTGAAATCGTCCGTCCGCTTGAGAGCTACGATGCCACAGACACACGCACGCACACGCAAACACACAGAGAGAGAGAGAGAGAGAGAGAGAGAGAGAGAGAGGGAGACATTGACGTCAAACATATAACCCCCTTTTTGCGACGGTGGTTAAATAAATTGTTTCTCCAATTCCATATCATAAGTACTCTTTCCTCGCAATCATTATTGTGCTCGTATTCTTATGTCACTTCGGTTCACTTGACGCCATTTACGAAATCTAAGCACATTGAGCACATTACATAAATTGACAGCCATTCTTGCTAAATTCGAACAATAATCGTAGGCACTCAAGAAAGCGATGATTAATTTTCATCTCCGAAGTTGTGCTTATTAAGTTTAATTAATATACTTTCGTGTGACTCGAGTTACCTACTTATGACGTCAGAGGAAGGCATGTGGGGAAAATAAATACAGGAATATTCCACGGTTATTAGACACTAAATTTCATGCGGCTTCCTTCAACACATTATGGGTAGTTAATTGAATTTACATCATACTGCAAGGATTTCGTTCATCGCTATCCGGCGGGAACTACGCCATTTTCTGGAATAAAAAGTAGCATAATATATATTATGTGTTATTCCATGGTTATTCCAGACTATAACCTATCTAAGTATGTTCCAAATTTCAGCCAGATCCGTTCTGCCGTTCTGCCGTCATGTTTACGATGTAAATCACAAACTTTCGCATTCATAATATTAGTAGGATTAAGCAGTAAGATTTAGGATCCATCGATTCCTAAGTTTTTGTGCTAGTGTAGTACAGTTTATTAATACTACAGTAGCAGTAGTAGTACTTTATTTTCAGGCCAATTATACGAATAATTATGTGTGTCGGCCATAGTATAAGAACTAAATATGTAATGAAGTCTTCCCGTTTTGTTTATTAAGAACCCAATGAATATTCACAAATATTCGAATGGCTCCTACGAATCTAACCCGGATGGATTCCAGCAGTTTTAGGTTGAATACCGGAGGAAGAGAATGACGAATAATTTAATTTCCGTTAATTTTCATAATTCGCGGGTTTGTTTAACACATTCACTGCCGACAACGCATATTTACGTTTTTGGGATTTTCGTCCAGTGCCAATGTCACAATTTAAGAGTCAATTCATCAGTTATTCGAATGCACATTTGTGATTTTCTGGCACTTAACGTCCCGCATTTAATAACCGGCATTAGGATAAGGCCGTGAAATACAAATACAAAAATACAAATACAAAATCTTTATTGAAAGCGTCTCAAACGCCGCATCCTGTGTGTTACGAAAATAGTCTTGAGTTTTGCAAAACTCTAAGTACGTATTCCGCGAGCACGTATGTATTGTAGTGTGTGTGGTCGCGAGTAGCAGGGTTGGTCTCACTTCATAGACACATTCGACTATTTTCTTAACACACCGGATGCGACGTTTGAGACGTTTCACGGCCTTACCCAGTAAAGGAGTTAAAAAACCCTTTCATACATTTTATATCAGGTAAGTACTGAGAGTGAGCTGTTACAGTTATGTTAAAGTTTTGATAATAATATGTTCTTCATAATAAAACTAGCTTCTAGTAATGTTCTTTTTTGTTTTTTATTTTATTTTTTATGTGTCGTTTTGTGTCAATAAATGTTTTCTTTCTTTCTTTTTTTTTCTTTCTTCTGCCCGCGACTTCGTCTGCGTAGAATTATACATATAAACCTTCCCCTTGAATCACTCTATCTATTTTAAAAATATATACAAGCATACACAGGGACAGACAGACAGGAAAGCGACTTCATTTTATACTAGGGTCTTTTCATTCTTAACTGTCCTATTTGGTAAACAAAATTCTAACTCAAAACGTCTCATTTTTGATATTTTTTTACTATTTCATCGTAAACCATGCATAAAATATTGCCTCAGGTCTATTTGATAACATAATACGCCTTATTCTTTACAAATTTTTTTACATTGAGGTTAGAATTTTAGACCTTATGTATAGTGATGATGTAGTGTTAAGGTGGGTAGGTAGATTATTTTTTCAGGTTAATACGTCGTTGGTTTGCTTGGCATGCTAGACGATTCCATTCAGTGTACCAAAGTAAAGGTTTTTGTTCAGTTATATTTCGTCAGTGCGCAAGAAGGTTGCAGAAACGAGAATTTTAATAAAATCCATTGTTTATTTACACAACAATACAAAGTAATGACAGTATTTTTACTGTCACTTTTATCAGTCTGGCTGAGCGGTGTATATTAAATTCCTCGGGAACAGAATGAGTCTGCAATGGTATTTTATTATCGTATTGTGTAAACGTCTGCCATTTGACTATTAAGATTAATCCGACCTTTGCTTTTTGCTAGAGGGTTGAATTATTAACTTAGAAAACTGATGCCAAGATAATGAAGAAAAGAATAGAACACTTGTTTTTCAAATGAAAACTTGAGGAATCGATAACCAAGTATTACGTCTTACTTTCACACTAGTATAGAATTTTGTAACAATCCTTACTCATATTATAAATGCGAAATACAAGAGCAAAATATAGCTCATTGAAGATATAAAAATTAAATGTAATTTGTTGGTTAAAAGATGAAAACGATTTTCACAATGGGAAATTTAGAGTGGAATTATTAATGGAGGAGAAAGGCCTTGGTAATATAGTGGCCTGTGCTGATGTAAAGGAGAATGGTAAAATAAAGGATGCACAAGCGAGATCGCTGATAGTACAAATGCATAGGAGATAAATTTTTGGAAATTGTGAAAGGGTGCAAAAGTGCAAAAGATATGATAAATTCTCTAGAAAATATCTTTACACGAAGAAGTATTATGAACAAAATATTATTTTGAAAAAGAAGCTTATCGAATTGAAGTGCGAAAATAACGAAAAATTGGAAGATTTCTTTTTGAAATTTGACAAGCTAATAAGTGACATTGAAGTAAACCACTGGACCGATTATAATGAAATTTGGAATAGAGATCGTTTCAGTCTCGGGAAATGACATAGGATAGTTTTAATCCCGGAATATTGGATAGTTCCCGCGGGATAGTGACGAGCGAATTCCGCGCAGACCGGAGTGGCAGGCAACAGCTACCACTAGTAAATATGATTATTACATCGCAATTTTATATGAACTTGGAGGATTTCTTTGTTTACGAAGGCGTAAAATGGACTATAAATAATAACAATTTGTTGCTGTTGCGCACCGCTAGTGGCGCTGCTAATTTACCCATAGTAATTGAGACGCTTAACCCTTAATTTTTGATACTATATTATACAAGTTCTAAGAACACTTTTGTATTTTTTTTAACACAGAAATTTTTGAACTCTAATATTACGGTGAGGCTTGAGCCGTGTTCTTTTTTTAATTTGGTGAATTTAAGGGTTAATGTGAGCGGGTTTGCGACGCTACACTAGAGGGTTTAGTGTTTTCTCCGTCAACAGAACATCCGTGTTTTACTTATCATTTTAAAACACAATAATTGTGTAATTTTGTACTAATAATATAATTTTATTTGGGTAACTTTACCGTTAAATTAAAACAAAGCAACATTCCATTCATGATTTATAGCATTATTTATCTAAGGCTCGGCTAAATTTCCAAACGCGATTCATCAATATTCCGTGCCGTTCCGTTCGGGGTGAAAATAAATCATTCACAACATAACCGTGCAATTGGTCTGTTGATATCAGCTGATAACAGCTTTAGGTGGGAGAAATGGACGCCATTTTTAATCCCATGCTCTCATACGTGACCAATCAATCGGTGTTAAAGGTTGTCCAGGCGTGTTTGTAAACTGATAATTGTCTGTTGCGGCTTGCTCCGTGCGCTAAGGGTGAATCTTGGTCTTTTTTTTTTTTAGTTTTAGTATGGTAGGACCTTGGGGCAAGGTCCTTAAGGATCGCTTCCACTATCTTAAGCCATAGATAATAATCGCTCGCTATCGCACTGTAACTCAGTAACAGCCGATTGCTTGCGTATTTTTGTTGTCTCATTAAATGACGTAGGTATTCCATTTCCTATTTATTCCAACTTTACAATAATTGTATTCAGTCATAGAGTTGTATTGTACTTAGGGTATAGCGGAATTCCTTTTGAAAAGCTTACTCCGTACAATGCAGTTTTATTATTGACTAAGTTTCTTACTGCAATTTCCTTCAACTTAGCCAGTACTCGGTACTGTGGTAATTATTTCAATGGAAACGATTCAGCGCATGAAATTACCTACCAAAAATAAAAAATATACTGACGAGCGAGGATAACTACTTATTCACTTTTCATACAACTTTATATCAGTGAGACCCGTAAAATTTGCTTACCAGTTTATCTAGTTTTAGTATGATTGATACTTACATTTTATTGAAACAACTACGACAAATTTTGGAAACAGAAAATCTGTGTACCTAAACATTTAGGTACGCGATTGCGTAACTTAGCGTTTGTATACTAGTACACACAGCAAAACTATTCGGTAAGCAGGTTTAAAGCGACGCGTGCATGCAAAGGTGCTTACCGAATAGCTTTGCTGTGTGTACATTATTTATGTATTATAATACATATCGTCTGGTGCTTAAAGGAATAATATTTCGAGTTCCCATTTGATCTTTACAATATTAATGTTAACCTTTGTTATATCAAACGGTTTAATCAATCATTTATTGATTGAGTGACATAAAAGCACGTCCAAATATTTCCTAAATTTTCTCCTGATGTGAACACGCATTATAATTGAAGAGGAAAGAATACTTTATTTCAGAGAATAATTCAAATCAAATAATCGATGGTACACTAAAACCTATATAACACAAACCTATATAATATAAGTGTCTATAGGCAGCGGTGATTACTTTCCATCAGGTGACCTGCTTGCTCGTTTTCCCCCTATCGTACAAAAACAAGGTAATTTTAAAGAATATTACAATTTTAAGTTTGCAAACCAATTCAAAACAAGCGCCATCTTTAAACTAGATAAACAAAGCGATAACACAAGATGCTAATACGAATAATAGGATTCAAACTTTCCTTTTGTGCTTAGGAAAAAATGAAATGTTTTGAAAACTTGCCCGTCCCGCGTCGAACTCGTTTCCGATTTTGATAGAAGGCAATTTAAAAACATCGACTTTAACGCTTTCTCCCTTAGGAAATGAATACAGATTTTGGTAAGAGAAAATTTGAGATAACGGTATCCCTCGTTTTTCCTTAGTCAACAATATTGAACTTTCTTACTAGGTACCTAACATTATCACAGACTCATAATTATACATTTAAGTGCCTACACTCTTATTCACAAAATCCAAGGGGGCTGGGAATTTATAAATCACCTGTGTGAAAACATTACTCAAAAGCGGCCAAAATTTGTGTATTGCTGCAATGCTACCGCACGAATTTTATTTTTGACTTATTAACACGGTGATTTACGGCGTTAATTTACTGTGTATGTAGTCATCATCAGAAGTTGATTAACAGTGAAAGAGCTCAAAAAGATCCATACACCCTCTATTTAACCTTGGTGCGGTTGTGATCATTTTGAACTTTTGACTGTATATCAAATTCTGATGCTGACTGTATTATTTACTCTTCTTACTCAGAATCGTTTATCCTATCGATCCTTATACAAGAAAAAAAATGTGTCCCAAAACTTCCATTCCACTTCGTCACTTTTTTTAAGTGTGTATTATTTACTTGTACATTTCAAATTCAACCCAATGTTTTACGAGTTTTGAGTAGTTGCTTCACAGATATAATTTCAAACTTCAAATTCAAAGACAATCAAATTAAATTAATTTCAAACAAAATTTGGACCCAGTACTAGCACAAAAATGCCAAAGAGTCGAGTAGAAAAACGTAAGCTTAACAAGCCTGTATGAATAAGTACCTACCTAGTTAACAAAAAAAAAGTTTCTATCACCTGGGACCCTACCATGACGTCTTAATGCGATTCAGTTTAGGTTCGCTCGCTGTCAGATTCATGACTCAGACTAAAAGTGACAGCTAAAACTTGAACTGAGTTGGAATTAGGACGTCATGGTAAGGCCCCTGAACTATTCTCCATTAACCATGCGCCTAAATTGTTCAAATATGTGCTATTGTCATCACATATCAAATCAGGTTGACAACAAAACAGTTTGTAGAGAGCCAATGATATTACATATGAACAGGGAGTAGATATGTCACTACCGCGCCCGATTTGAAGATTCATAAATGACCCAATTGTCTCATTTACCTCAAACAAGCCACAGTATGAGTAGTCCGTGACAGTCAATGTGACAGTTGACAGAGGGAACGTTTTTCAAACGCAATTTACTAGGAACGTAACATATCTATACTTTGAAATGTCATTGTAGGGAGCATAATTAATTTAAACGCCAGCTGTTGCAGTTTACACTCCATACGATCAGACGTAGTCATTAACTGTATTGGTGTGTAAACACTAAACAGTGAAATATTGACACTATGCCGACAGCCGATTGATGGATCGTATGTTTGCACTGACAGATTGCGATGAAATTACTCCGCATGGCAATTAGTGCAGAGGACGTTACAGTAAATTGAATATTCGTATTTGGCTTTCTAAATGCAAACATTTTGTTAGTGTCAATCAAAAAAAATTGCAACTAGCGATAGCAGTAACTTACGATATCCCAATGATCCAATTGTGTTCACCGAATAAAGGTGCGACCACACCGCCGCTTAAAAAACGGTGACGTTACGGAATCGCAACAAAATGTATGAAGAAACGGTGAGAAAACGTGACGTCTACGACACTTCACGCGTATATGCGGCGGTTTGGTCGCACCCTAAGCCCCCAGTTCACATTGTCAATGTAGTTATTCCAACATAATACAATGCATGCGATTATGTCAAAGCAACGTCGTGCTCTAGCCCTAGTTCTTATGGTGATAGTTTGCTATATGATATTGAACCTTAGGCGGGATTGAAATTAAATTCCTTGATTGTACGTTACCAAGACATCAAAAACATCTATACATCTTTATGCAACAAACAATAAGGTCGGTCACACATATATTTGACACAATGGCTGTATCGATATTTATGCTTCCGACTGTACACAACTTTGTATGGAAAGTGTTTTGTTATTTTACTCGATTTTGTACTCATCCGAAATTATGAAAATAACTTCCACGTTAACCATTCAATCGAACTTTCACTAAGAAGAGTTATACGCAAAGTTCTCACTTCCAACATCAGCTCAGGAACATGCTATGTTGTAAGAATGTTAATATCAGGCGAGACAATAAATCTGTCGTACATGACGCCTGTCGCCTATGGAACGAGTCGACGCCGAGTTGACGGCCTTTTCGGGGAAAACAATGACTCTGCCACCTCGCTAGTCCTGAGGGACTACTCCGCTCATTTCGAAGTTCGTATCATACCGTCCCTTTCACTCTCCCATTAGTGACTGTTAGTGTGAGCACACCAGCAAAGAAACGGGCTTCGGATTCTTTACTTCGGAGTGTGCTTGCTGTTGCGATACAAAAGGCCGTAAGCGTCGTTGGAAACCGCGTAATATAGATTATTTAGGTACTGGGAGTCAATTCAATTTACCGTGTAATTAACGAAAGCACTGATTTACCTACCTACAAGCTGCTGTTGTCGCTTCCAATGTTAATTTATTTGCCAATTTCGAATAGGTTGGCTTGAACAGTTTTATTTAGTTAGATTATCATTTGATTTGAAAGAAAATTACACATTTAGGAACGAAGGATCTCTTTACGGATTCAGTTTCTTTACCTATTTTTCTACGACTATAGTTAAAGCAGATATCGAAGTGAAGAAAACACAACACATTTTCTAAAACCACAACTATTCTTACCATAAAACAGCACATATAATATACTGAATCCTTAATCTATTTACTAACTAAAAGGCTCCGGCTCTAGATTTATTGTGGCGATAAAATATACAGCTCTTGTGCCATCAACACCTTGTGTAAACCAGTAAAATACGTATGGCACCTCGTAAAGACTGCATTCGGATAGGAAGTGCGTCCCCATGTGTTTATCTAAAGGATTGGATGAAAATAAATTCACCTTCTTGGTGAAGGCCCGTCTGACAATGTTTACCATAAAGTGAATAAAATATTATACTAAAAGTAACGCTAGTTTCTTGTTAGCTTTAAGTGTGGCACAATTAAAGAATATATGGCAAAGGCGCGTCAATAGAGTAAAGTAAGGTATTAAGACTAAACATAGGCCCTAAATACTAAACTAAATACTTAAATAAGGCTAAATACTTAAACATCACACATCGGCTTGCCGAGATAAGTGTCTTTGAAAAATAGCGCCATATTCTCAAATCTGCTGAAGAAATGTAACGTCTTTTCCATTGACCCGTCTGCTAACGCTTTCCTTGGTATTTTTGAATATGGAAAGAATCGCTTTTGCTACGTCGCGACGCGTCGGTCTCTAGTCAGTTATTGCTTTAGACACGGCACTTAGCTTTATTTTATTCGTATTCCAAGAATTAAATTATTTGTTTAGTGTTTAATGGCCTATTCGTGCTTTATTATGGCATTCTTATGTTAACAATCCGCTATGCTTTTGCTCATCTGAGAAAGGTTGAATAGTCTTGATTGCATTATTGTTTTGACGTGACAACGTCTTATAAATTGGTTTGCCGGGTGACACTTCAAGAAACTGCGTTACGCTCCGCTCACGTTATGCGCTCACAATGAGAGCGAGTGAGAGGCACGCGGGCATGGTTAGCCCGCCTAAGAGCGAGAGAGACAGACATAAAAAGTGAAAGGCACGCGTCCCTTCCACTCGAGCACAGTTAGTGTTAAATATAATTCTTTGTATAAATAAATGTTTTAAATTGTTACTATTATTTCATCCTTCTGCCTACTATACGAATGAATATTCACATTAAAATTATTTTACCACTCAAAGTCGTTGTCACGTAAAACTTTCGCCCGTATACCGACTTTACAGGCAACCAATTTTTTTTTTTTGTGAAAACAATATCTCTAAACACTGCAGGTGTAGGTCTGTACTGTAAAAGTACAATCCGCTCAATGGAAGTTTTCAAAAAATGCCGAGTAAATTTTGAACATACTCGTATATTATGCATGTATAAAGAGATTGATGAATGTGGATGAAGCGAAAGAGGTATGTCAGGATCGTAGCAACTGGAACAAAGTAGTCTCTGCCTACCCCTATGGGAAAGAGGCGTGACGGTATGTATGTATGTAAATTTTGAACTGGGTACCTCTCACACTTGCGTAGGCGCAGTGCATACCTACTAAAAAAAAATCTTGTGAAAATTCTTGAGAGATCTACTACGTGAACTCTAATTGTGAATTACGTCTTAAAGTCAAAATCTGGTCATAAAACACAGAAACACAAGAAAATTGAGGTTAAATAAAATAAGCTAGTCCTAAATAAACGCCGACCCTTTTGAGCTCTCTGAACTGAAGGTAAGGGTCCGCGATAAAGGGTAGGATTAGTACGAATAAAGCCTGAAAGATGCAATAACAATCTTGTTCCGACCCGGGCAGACGTAATCAGGTCATGCTTGTGTAAGTTTTATAATTTAACTAGCGACCCGCCCCGGCTTCGCACGGTATAATATGCATGTATTATACATATAAACCTTCCTCTTGAATCACTCTATCTATTAAAAAAACCGCATCAAAATCCGTTGCGTAGTTTTAAAGATTTAAGCATACATAGGGATATAGGGACCGAGAAAGCGACTTTGTTTTATACTATGTAGTGATACGGCACTACGATACCGCAAATTAAACTTTCAAAGTTTGGACACCGTCCGTGTGATCCTTAGGATTCCCTATCACTAAAGTAAAAAGGTATCCTAGTAGGACCAAGATGTTTTCCGGCCTTAAACAAACACGACAGAAGAGTTTTTCCCGACAGATGCAACAGAGGCACTTCAAAAAGGAGTTTATTCTTTCCTTAAAGGACCGGCACAACGCCCCCCTATGTTTTGGATATCCACGGGTTGCGATGACTGCTTTTCATCAGCCGATCCGCATGCTCGTTTGCCTCCTATCCCATAAAAAATCAATTTGTCTACTCTACAAGATGCGTTTTCTCAGAAACGTTCGAATCGTTGTGTAGCTACGGTATCAGTGACGTGTCACTCAAAAACTCGATTCCCACCGGGTTCCCTAAATATTCTTCGTGTTGTCACCTGCGTTTTAACGCCACCAAACGTCTTTCTGTCGCTCTTTCATCAGTCGCCGCTTTATGAATATTTTATTTTATCTCAATTTATTTAGTTTTGATAGTTCTAATATGGATGTAAGTCTGGCAATAAAAACATTTCGTTTCATTTCATTTTCAATGTTTTTGTTTTGCAGTTTGCCTAAGGAAAATTTTCATGGGCTGCCACTGGTAGGTGCCAACAAAGTTAATAGGTGTTTTAGGTGGTCAACACTCGATTTGTTTACTCTACCCTCCCTCCATCATGTCAGACCGCTAATTCATGCTTGTTAAATTGCTCAATGTTTTACTAATGAACTAGTAACTTGACTTACAGTAGAGAATTCCTGGAAGGACCTTCACCGATACGATAATGTGTAAATGGGTTGCCTAAAACCCTTAAATTTCCCATTACCTTGTAGTCCTATTACTTTGTTTGTAGGCGTTTCTCCTATTTCAAGTTCAAAAGAAAATAAAACTCATTTAGAAAGCAAGTCAGTGAAAATATTGTTTTTTTTATTTCTACCATGACTATACCTAATTATTATTTTTTGGACAACCATTTGCGATATATTTAGAAACTAAGCTGGACGTCGATGAGTCAGTCAGTCCTAAATTTAAGTTGGTACAATTAAGGCACCG
The DNA here is from genome assembly GCA_963854515.1 of Pandemis heparana. Taxonomy (NCBI): domain Eukaryota; kingdom Metazoa; phylum Arthropoda; class Insecta; order Lepidoptera; family Tortricidae; genus Pandemis; species Pandemis heparana. The sequence goes on along the minus strand of OY978007.1, from coordinate 14,342,053 downwards.
TAAATTACTGTAATATGGTTAAGTTATTTTCAGTAAATGATACCTGAGGCCTTACCACGTCTTAATGCGTTTCAATTCTGAACGATAGTTGGTTCTATCGCTGTCCGACCCATACTAGAAGTGTCAAAAATTACAGCTAAAGAATCGGAATAGCATTAAGACGTCATGTGGCCCCTGTTCCTATTCAAATTGGATGCCTTCAAGGCCCATTACACCTCAAAAGCCTTTAAATCAAGCTTGCTTTATATTGACAAAGCGAGCAAGCCAAGTTTCAAACTTCGACAAGCTCGATACGTCTCGGATATTTTCAAGTCTCGTATATCTATTGTTTTCCTCACAACCCGAGCCGAAGGTCCATGAATCCGTGCTCCGAGTAAACGGCAAATCACGCGGTTCGCCGGACCGGCTGAATGACGACCGTGGACACGCCGCCATTATCCCTCCATCCATAACCTTACACGAGTCAGGGGCTAGACAGAGCGAATGTACAATGAGAATATACTTTTCATATCACGGTAACTTATTTAAATCTGGTGGAATAACAAAACTGTAATAGTACATTACCGCCCGTGGTTTGTATAAAGTTTTACGTCTTGCCTCGGCCAGGAAGTGAGATTTTCTGTTCGCGAAGCGGGCGTAAAATCCCAATTACGGCCAAGGGTGACGTAAAATCCCTAAACTTCTTGATTCGAGTTTCTTCAGGATGTGATCTTCAATAAAAAGTGGACTGTAGATTTTAGCTGGTATAATTCGGAAATAAATTGCAAGATCGTTACAGTCGTTATGAATTTCAGTTGAATCGCTAGAGAAGAAGATGACCAATGACTTATTTACATGTAATGTTGCTATTATAAAAATATTTACATAAGCACTCCATTTAACGTAATCGAGCAATGTATATAATTGCAGTTAGGTTGATTTAATTCGATTTACAATTTTAATATTATTCTTTCTTTAACTAAATTTAATTAGCTTTTAAGAAATATGATTATATAATTTTAATAAATGTGTAAATAAGAAATTAGGATTAAAAATTATAATTAATTTTTAAACGATTCTTAACAAAACCTAAAATGAATCGGGAATACCTTCAGCAGGTGGTTTGGTTTGCTTAAATGGACACCATTTGATTGATGTTTGAAGGTTACGGCGTCAAAAGGGTATTTTAATTTTAAATACATTATATACACACATAAATCACGTCTTTATCCTTTACGGGGTAAAAAGAGAGAGTAGAGTAACAAGACCCCCTAAAGCATGATTTCAAAGATTTTCGCCTTAAACCAAAACATACGGAAAAGAAAACCATTAGAGTAGTGTTCAATTATAGTGATTCTACCACCTATACTGAAATATCTAACTAATATTATAAATGCGAAAGTATGGATGGATGGATGGATAGATATCCATCTATCTTTGTTGTGGATGTTTGTTTGTTACTCAATCACGCAAGAACGGCCCAATGGATCTGGATGAAATTTGGCACATAGATAGAGAAAAGTCTGGAATAGCACATAGGCTACTTTTTATCCCGGAAAATTGCGTAGTTCCCGCGGGATAGCGATAAACGAATTCTTTGCAGACGAAGTCGCTGGTAACAGCTAGTTCCGGAATAGTTCTGAAACACCTTGTCTGAAAAAATATAGGTATAAGTAAAAAATATAGGTGCTCGCGGTTAGAGTGGCATCAGTTGTTACATAAGTTATTTTCTGATCATCCTTTATTCAAGAGCGTAACAGGAGAGCTTTCACTTTTCGCAAATTGATAATAAGATAATGGTAAGATAAGGGTGCGATCAAACCGCCGCGTATACGCAGTGACGTGCCGTATACGTCACGTTTTCTCACCGTTTCTTCATACATTTTGTTGCGATTCCGTAACGTCGCAACCTAATGGTTTGGTGCGACTGTTATTATTTTGACTAGATTTACATATTTTTTTATCTTTATTTTCAGGTACTGTATCTCTTACACGAAGTAATTCATATTCATGACTAAAACGTAAGTGTCTTCAATAAGTATAAGTAATTAAATAGATACCTACTAAACGTTTTCAATTCAAACTGTTGCCATGTAGCGTTTTGTACCAAAAATGTGGCATACCTACAATTCGTATATAACATGACGCCCGCAATTAACTGTACCAGTTTAGCTTACGCATATTGTCTTCACTTTAGTAACTAAGAAAAATAATCATTTTGCGATTGCTATGGCAATTACAATACATTGCCGTCATGTATGAATCCGTAATTCCGTAGCCATGTTTCCGCAATACAACGAAAGTTGAACGATTTGTCTCGTATAAGTATAATAATAATTTACTTCTAAACTTAATACCTAAACAAATATTGTAAGAAAGCCATCATGCACGTTATTTATTTAATCCCTTTTCATAATGCTTGTTAAACGGGTGGATTTTTGACGTTGTAATTTGTGTGCCATGTTTAAAGTATGGCACACAAATTACAATGTCAAAAATCCACCCAAACTATAGAGTGTTAAGTTTGCTAGTTTGGAACTAGGTAAGTCATGGCTTCAAATTGTCCTGGAATTTAATATTTAATATTATTTGTTATACATATTTAAATATATTTCACAAAACACAACTAAAAACACGAATAGACCTTAATTGATCCAGTATTTTTAATCTGTCTGTTGCAAGTCGTAATAAAATTTCCAGCAAAAAATACTCCGTAAGATTGGGTTTTCCGCTCTGGGACGTCAAAACAACTTTTCCCATCCTTTCTCTCTGAAAATGGCCCAAGTGAATTATCTTTAGAGAATTCAATCTGCTGTCTAAACGAGTATAGTCGTATTATCAGAAAATGATGTTTTGTACGACAAGAATCAAGCTTTTATAATATAAATATGGATAATTGTTAACTGCTGCGTTTTCTGCAGAAAATGCAATTTACTCGGATAAAAAGTTACTTATTTGTATTTTCAATGTAACCTATGTTATTGTTAAAGTTTAGCGTGATTAGTTCAGACCGAGACACCGAGTCATTTTGACATTTATACTCCTGATGCATTGGGCTAAGGGCCGACCTTCAATCGTCGAATAACTTTAAGGGTATTTGCCGGATAAGTAGGTATCTGAGGATTGAAAAATCGGTACTAAATTAAAGTCATAATAAATATGGCGCTCTTTCATAGAAATCGAGTAGAGGCGAATAGAATCTGACCAATACTAACGTTTAAATACGGTAAAATGCTTCTAGCCCGAATCCTCTTGTATAGTCGTCATGCGACCTCGTAATGTGGACTGTGCTGTTAATCTAACCAAGTGAACTATGTTTTCCGTAATTCCAGGCACTAAAATATGCCGATTCTAAGCGCTTATTGTAACTTTTTGGACATATGAACTCAATTTTGAAGCAACTATATTCAACCGATTGAGGTGAATTTCTGCATACTTGAGTAAGTCAGACGACAGTACAATAATCTGCTAGCTTATTACGTAACTCGCTCGCAATCGCCATCGACATTTTGACAGTTCTTGTATGAATGTGACAGCTAGCTGATTCCGATGCCAATTGTCAGCCCATACATGAACTGTCAAAATGAACACGATTATGATTGCGAGCGAGTTTCGTAATAAGCTAGCTGGTAGTGGAGTTCTGGTGACCCAGCCAAGATCGTCTTCGCAGGAGGGAACTCTTCAGGGGTTGGTCCGATTGACTTGAAATTTGGAACACATAATGTAGGACGGATGACAATGCAAGTAGGTACAGTCAGAAAAAAAAATCTTGTATTAAAAATGAAATTTTCGACAATAACTTTTCCATTCTATTAATTATTAAGACATTTACGCGCGTTCGAGACATTTTTTCTGACAAAAACTTATACAAGAGGCTCTTGCATGTCTGTACCTTCTATGAGACCGTATATAACTGTGCAAGTAGAACGTATTTATCGATGCACATTCAGTTATTTCTCTGATAGGTCTCGATCAATATTCCATTTCATGGCCCAATTAATATCGCCGAGTCATTCGTATGCGAATTCAGAAATTTGCATCCACAATAAAAGGAATACCTAACATTATTAAGTGACCATATTCAAAATACTTAAGTTATGTACATAGGTACGTAAACCACGTCTTTATCCCTTACGGGTAGACACCTAAGGTAACAAGACCTAAAGGTCACGTTTAGCAAATTTAAGAGAAGAATCTGGTACATTCTATGTTTTTTCTTTACCACCTCAGACCAGCATGGAAAAACTGAACTAAACTTAAATTAGACAATAACATTACAGTTACCTAGTATTTAATTATATACATACATACATACCGTCACGCCTCTTTCCCACAGGGGTAGGCAGAGACTACTTTGTTCCACTTGCTTCGATCCTGACATAGATACCTCTTTCGCTTCATCCACATTCATCAATCTCTTCTTCTTTTTAATATGACATTAGAAAACAATTTTGCTTTACATTTTTGATCTCGAATTAAACCACTGACTTTAAGTAAGGTATTGTAAGTTATGTTTCCATACGAAACCTTGTAAACTCCCAATGGACATATTAAAATCTCAAAGTAAAGCAAATTATAAAATAACGTGAGTGCAGCTTAATGTAGGCACTTGAAACGCGTCAATTGTTGCCACGATTCATGAAGTAGATACAACATGGCCGATTGGGGTCCCATCTCGTCAGAAGAGCAGCTGTCAAAGCACCCATTTGCCTCCAAACGGCGATAAAGAGCCGGCGTTCTCCACACGGTAGCCTCTCCACCGTCCGCGTCGCAATCGCAATCAAACGAGGGACTGTAACTGTTGGTCGTTCGTATAAATTTTTCAATACAAATAACCTGTATGGTATTTTCATTCTTACCTGTCCTATTTAGTAAACAAAATTCTAACCTCAATGTGCAAATTTTTGTAAAGAATAAGGTGTAAGTATTAAGTTATCAAAAATAAACCTTGTAGTCGTAGAGTGAAGTGGGACGATGATTTAAACACCCAAATTCGTAGAAACACTATATTGTTACCAAATAGTACACAACAATAAGCATACAACACTATAATTAGGGGTTATTGGATTAATTAAGAGAAAACAATCGTCACACGGCGGGAGCGGCAAGCGGACTGGCTGGCGCGGGGTATCTGCGCGGGGGGATCGGAACATGCGAGAGCTTGCTCGCGGCGCGGGAGGACGACGCTGATTGGTCCGCGCATTGACCAAGCATAAGTAAGCTAGGAGCGTGGTTAACGCGAGGTTTAAATTAAGGCGGGAGCGCAGCAAAACCGTCTTATCGTACTACAACCTGAGGTAACATTTTGTACATATAATTTTGCTGATATTTTATCTCCAGTTCCTTTATTTACGATGAAGTACATAGTTAAAAAATAACAAAAATGAGACGTTTTGAGGTTAGAATTTTGTTTACCGAATAGGACATGTAAGAATGAAAATACCTTAGTTTGTTCCAATGCATTTTAACGCTTTTAAAGCAAACGAGTTGTAACGGTTCAGGCGTGTCTCCACATGAACTCGCCAGTTCACGAATATATTTTCATACATTGAGAGATAGCATAGATTATAACGCCACCTTACGGACAATCATTAGCAACTAGAAGCCTTTAGGCAGCTAATTTATTTTGGGTAAAGAAGCTAGCTTCATAGTTCTTAGTAGTTCAAATTTATGATATGAGATGTCGCTAGTAAATTAATATTTGGTATTTAAATTAATTTCTCGTTAATTATTGGATAATGAGGCATAGGAATGATTTAAATAATTAACTAAGTATGTAGTATAAGTTTCAGGAATTTTCAGCAAGTAAAATTGTCGAAAATGTAGAGAAACAATGTATGTAGCAGAAATAGTAATATTACTAGGGAAAAACTCAAAATGCAAGGAAAATGCTTATTGAAATAAGATGTATGATTCATAAGCTTTATATTGACCAAATTTTATCAACTTTGGTGCGGTAAATAAGTCACTATTTCATTATAAAGTTATTTCGGAGTTGATTATGTCAAACGTATGAGAAAGTATAAGATTTCTATTATTACAAGATTAATGATTGAAATGCAAGGAATTAGCCTTTATCACAAGAAACCTTAAGGCGAAGGGATAGGCAAATGACCTTGCCCGTTTGTGACGTGGCAAGCAGTCCGATCAACGCGACATCTGTTAAATAATCGACGTGTGGACTCGATGCGAATGGGCGCGGGCTGATGGATTGAAATATTGCACTGTGATGTTAGTAGATGGCGCTTGTTTCAGTTTTCCGATTGCCTTACACACACAGCATAATGTTCAAATCAGATTTCGCAAAAATAATAAAAATTGTAACATTTCGGCATTCGTAACGTGGCCTTAAAGTCTTGTTACCTTGGGCTCTGTCTGCTCCGCAAGGGATAGAGACGTTATTTATGTAAGTATGTATGTGATATTATACATGAGAAAGTTTGTGACGATGTGAGTGAGTGTGTAAGTATGTTTGTTTCTTCTTTTTTTTTTCTTTTTTATATGTGAATAGGAAGGTAAACGAGCAAGTGGGTCACCTGATGGTAAGCGATCACCACTGTCCATAGACACCCGCAACCCCGGAGGGATTGCAGATGCGTTGCCATGCCAACCTAGAGGACTTAGATGAAATGCTTCTGCATGAAATTTGGAACGAAGACAGTTGGTACCCTAGATTAAAACAGGCTACTTATTATCTCAGAAAATTGCGGTGTCCAGGGTCTGTCTAGTCGCAACGTAAATTATTATTGCAGAATAAAGTAAAACTTGAACGTGTGCGGGAAAGGTACAGAATAAGGTATAGTTTTTCCAATGATTATTTTCAAAACCGATATCTAAGGGTCCGAGAGGTCCCCAAACATAAATCCGTTATCAAAAATGAAAAAGGTGGCCGCCATTTTGAATTCTTTAAGTTTTGAAACGACTATTTTCAAAATCGATATCTGAGGGTCCGAGTGGTCGTCAAACACAAATCTGCTATCGAAGATAAAAAAAACTGACCGCCATTTTGAATTCTTTACTTTTTGAACCGATTGTTTCCAAATTCGATATCTGAGGATCCAAGTTGGTCTCCAAACATGAATCCGTTTTTAAAAATGAAAAAAGTGGCCGCCATTTTGAAAACCTTTGTTTTTGGACCAATTGTTTTCAAAATCGATATCTGACGATCCGAGTGATTCCCAAACACGTATCCGTTATATAAAATGGAAAAAGTGACCGCCATTTTGAAATCTCTAGTTTTTGAACCGATTGATTTCAAAATCGATATCTGAGGGTCCGAGTGGTCCGCAAACATGAATCCGTTATCCAAAATGAAAAAAGTGGCCGCCATTTTGAAATCTTTAGTTTTTGGACCAATTGTTTTAAAATTCGATATCTGAGGATCCGAGTGGTCCCTAAACATGAATCCGTTTTTAAAAATGAAAAAAGTGGCCGCCATTTTGAAAACTTTTGTTTTTGGACCGATTGTTTTCAAAATCGATATCTGATGATCCGAGTGGTTCCCAAACACGTATCCGTTATATAAAATGGAAAAAGTCACCGCCATTTTGAAATCTGTAGTTTTTGAACTGATTGTTTTCAAAATCGATATCTGAGGGTTCGAGTGGTCCCCAAACATAAATCCGTTATCAAAAATGAAAAAAGTGCCCGCCATTTTGAAATCTTTAGTTTTTAGATTGATAGCTTTCAAAATCGATATCGGAGGATCCGAGTAGTCCCCAAACACAAACCCGTTATCAAAAATGGAAAAAGTGGCCGCCAGCTCAGATATCGATTTTGAAAACAATCTGTTCAAAAACTAAACATTTCAAAATGGTGGTCACTTTTCTATTTTGTATAACGGATACGTGTTTGGGAACCATTCGGATCGTAGGATATCGATTTTGAAAACAATCGGTCCAAAAAGTAAAGAATTCAGAATGGCGGCCAGTTTTTTTTATTTTCGATAGCAGATTTGTATTTGACGACCACTCGGACCCTCAGATATCGATTTTAAAAATAATCGGTCCAAAAACTTAAAGATTTCAAAATGGCGGCCACTTTTTTCATTTTTAAAAACGGAATCATGTTTGAGGACCACTCGGATCCTCAGATATCAATTTTGAAAACAATTGGTCCAGAAAGTAAAGAATTCAAAATGGCGGCCAGCTTTTTCATTTTCGGTAGCAGATTTGTGTTTGACAACCACTCGGACCCTCAGATATCGATTTTGAAAATAATCGGCCCAAAACTTAAGGATTTCAAAATGGCGGCCACTTTTTTCATTTTTCATAACGGATTTATATTTGGGGACCTCTCGGACCCTCAGATATCGGTTTTGAAAATAATCGGTCCAAAAACTAAAGATTTCAAAATGGCGGCCACTTTTGTCATTTTTGATAACGGATACGTGTTTGGAGACAACTCGGATTCTCAGATATCAATTTTGAAATCAATCGGTCGGAAAACTAAAGATTTCAAAATGGCGGCCATTTTTTTCATTTTCGATAGCAAATTTGTGTTTTACGACCACTCGGACCCTCACATATCGATTTTGAAAATATTCGGTCCAAAACTTAAAAATTTCAAAATGGCGGCCACTTTTTTCATTTTTAAAAACGGATTCGTGTTTGGGGACCACACGGATCCTCAGATATCGATTTTGAAAACAATTGGTCCAGAAAGTAAAGAATTCAAAATGGCGGCCAGTTTTTCATTTTCGGTAGCAGATTTGTGTTTGACAACCACTCGGACCCTCAGATATCAATTTTGTAAATAATCGGCCCAAAACTTAAAGATTTCAAAATGGCGGCCACTTTTTTCATTTTTGATAACGGATTTATGTTTGGGGACCTCTCGGACCCTCAGATATCGGTTTTGAAAATAATCGGTCCAAAAACTAAAGATTTCAAAATGGCGGCCACTTTTGTCATTTTTGATAACGGATACGTGTTTGGAGACAACTCGGATTCTCAGATATCGATTTTGAAATCAATCGGTCGGAAAACTAAAGATTTCAAAATGGCGGCCATTTTTTTCATTTTTCGATAGCAAATTTGTGTTTGACGACCACTCGGACCCTCACATATCGATTTTGAAAATATTCGGTCCAAAACTTAAAGATTTCAAAATGGCGGCTACTTTTTTCATTTTTAAAAACGGATTCATGTTTGGGGACCACTCGGATCCTCAGATATCGATTTTGAAAACAATTGGTCCAGAAAGTAAAGAATTCAAAATGGCGGCCAGTTTTTTCATTTTCGGTAGCAGATTTGTGTTTGACAACCACTCGGACCCTCAGATATCGATTTTGAAAATAATCGGCCCATAACTTAAAGATTTCAAAATGGCGGCCACTTTAATTTGTCATTTTTGATAACGGATACGACACGTGTTTGGAGACAACTCAGATCCTCAGATATTGATTTTGAAATTAATCGGTCGAAAAACTAAAGATTTCAATATGGCGGTCTTTTTTATTTTGATAACGGATCCATGTTTGGGGACCACTTGGACCTTCACATATCTTTTTTTTTTCTTTCTAATGATAGACTATACATTGGAGTACTACTTGCCTAAATATCAAAATTTTTCATGCAGTAATTCCAACCAAAATCCTATTTCCCATGCTTGTTCGCTAAACAGCAAGTAAGTATCAAACCAACCTGCCACTAAGTTCCCAAAAAACGGATTGAAAATAATAACTTTTAACTTAATATAGGTATTATACGTGCGAAGCGAACAAGTACGACTTTTTGAAGCACTGTTTTGCGCCTATTCTGTGACTCAAACAACATGCTTAGTCAAACCAATATGAAAAAACGCAAAGCGAATATTGGCAACGTCGCGTCGCTTACACACTGCCGCCACCGAGCGAACATGCAACGTTGCTTTTTCCTTATTATTTTCATACGTCTCATCCAAATTATTTTTTTATTTATTTATCTATTATTTTTTTATTTTTTTTTTATGAACATTTTTGGTTTTATCTTAATAATTTATTTCATTGTATTATCTTTTTAACATTTTTTTTGGTTTCCGAATTTTTTTGTACATTGAAAAGCGCCTGATTGAATGTGCGGGCAAATATTGCGTTCGCCCTTTTCACAGGATCAGGGCAGTACTACTCTCTAAAGCCTTATTTGTTGGCTAATTGAAGCAAATGCACCGCGGAATTTTAATTATGAGTTACTAGAGTGACCTCGTCGAGATTGGTAGCAAACAGATTGGTTTCAGCCGAGCAAACCGTGTACAAAATATTTGCGAGACTCTTAGAGCAAACGAATTTTTGTACTAACTACGACATTAAGGAATATGTTTTCACCGGTGAATTCTAATTCAAGACATGTTTTATAGAATGTGCAGTTTTCAAAACTCCAAATTGTGTATTATCGCCATAAAACATGCACAAAAACAACCAATTTATGAGCTTTTGCCTATCCCTTCGCCTTAAGTTATAAGTAACCGTTTGACTAAATTTCATCAGATTTTGGTTAGCAGTTCAGTAGAAAAGAGTAACTAAAATTAGCAAGGGAGAATTTATTTCATACAAAATGGCGATAGAAATTTCATTGAAGGTAATTAAAGTTTTTTAATTACGCGTTTATAAATTAAAGGAAAATTATCTTTTAGTGTTAAATTTAAAGATAGTTCTGAATTTAATCTTAGAAATATTAAATATGCTGATTAAGAATTAAGTAAAATTAAAAGGTATTGAAATGTATGTTTTGACGTAGCCGGAAATAGCTGATGTCTCCGATAGCCCCTAAGTCTTCAGTGGCTCTCGAGTCTTCGAAGTCGGCGGTAGCGCTTATGTCACATCGGCTATAAAAGCAGAGGGATTTCGTAAATGGGGGCTTTTTGACTTACGTCAGTGGACTTGATCGGATCTCATATTAATTTGTTTTTGGGTTTGTTGAGTATTTATACTTGTTAAAGTTAACGTGTCGTTTTCCGGCTTTGCTTATTCTAGTGTTTATAATGCTAGGATGGTCATTGTTTGGGAAATTATGCTTTAATTTGCCCGAAGTTGAGTGTTGAGAACTGTATCAAGTTTCAGCTAGTGAAAGCTGATATTTGAGGATTGATACCCGGGTCACCTAACGGTGTTTCACAACTGACAGGGTAGCTTTCCTTCGATACATTTTAATTAATAAAATAACCACATATGGAGTACGTGTGGGGTCTTGTATTATACCTGAAGAGACAGACCAGATTTCTCCCAGAATTGTGAAGGGTTTGTTATGCCTACTGGTGTTTCAAATTCATCATCGTTCTGTCACCTTTATCTATCTATTTATACATACACTCGGATTATTCGTCAGGTGGTACTCGATAAACCCAGTCCAAACTGTCTTTACCACCAAGCACACGAGTCTTATGGCTAAGTTCTTAGAGACTGACTCACTCACTTAGGGGTAATTTAGATCAGGACCCATTCATCGTATACGAGTGGGAACGCGAGTAAATTAAATGTGAAAACCGGGTTTTTCTAGCTTGTTGAAACGTGTATAGTAGATGTTAGAGCAGCTAGGATTTAATAGGATTTAATAGGATTAATAGGTTTTAACTTTAAATTCATTGTTAGATAATGGGGTAGTAGGTAGTAGGTAGCAATATAGTAATTAATTGAATACAGATGAAGTTCTAATCTGAAGTGAATTATTATAAAAAGTCCTTCATTTTTAAGCATATATTTAATGATCAAATCTTAATATTTATAATTAAAGAAAATACTTTAAAACTAGCATTCAATATAAAAAGAATGAGATTTAAGGAGGTTTACCGAGTAAAACCATGCTCGTCAACTATCCTAAGAAAACGGGATAAGCGACGGTAACACCAACCTTTTATACCATTCAACAATTAAATAAATAAAATTGTTCTTTGTCTTGCTAGATCTATCTGCTTTCCTAAATATAAGGATATTTGACTCATAAATAGAGAGCTTGTATTGTTTCCTAAAGATTGGAACAATCTGTGTTCATGAAATGTAGCAGTAGTCTAAAAATGTTGACTATAAGTAATGAAAGTTAGACTTTGTATTTGTACTAAAGATCTTTTAACAGCATCGAAGTTAATGCTTAATTTTTCTAACTATATGCAACTTTAAGGAGATGTTTATAGTTATAGGCTGGTGTAGTTGTTGGAATCGGAGGGGATGGTGGTAGCGATTCCCCCCCCATAAGGGGGTTATCTCATCTGAAGTACAATTACAAATCTACTTAGAATCTTTATTCTGTCTTTGGACCCACTTTTATCATTATCTCTTAGAGAATTATAATACAGCAAACTCTTACTAAAGCCTCTACATTATGTTTAAGTAACTAAGTTTTAATTAGGTATTCATTAAGGTTTATATTAAAGTTCCATTCTTATTTTTCATGCAAAGAATCTCAGGTTATTACAACGTTCACAGTGTAGGTCCATCAGCCATTAGACGATTCACGCAGCCACTATTATTACTTATTTTAGGTAGGATTAGTTTGTTTTAAGACAGATCTAAGAATCACTAAGTCATTGAATTAGGGAGGTCGATGAACGCTTAATTAACTACGGATTAATAGCTAGGTAGCGTAAGTAAGTAGTTAATGTATGAGTTAGGTAGTTTAGAGGTGTATATCTTTATTTAAAATACGTTTAAGGTAGGTAGAGCGTTACATTTTGGTGCCGTCGAGCCGGGATTCTAGATTTTGGGTTTACTACGAGTTTTTGTTATTACTATTATGTGATCAAAGCTCTCTAATTCTGTGAGGAGGCCTGTGTCCGGTAGTGTGACGTAATGTAGGTTGTTGAAGATGACGTTTATGTCATTCGGTTATGTTATGTTCATTTGGCTTTATTATTTAAAGCATCTAGGTAATTTACTGTTTCATTTCAGTATAGTATAGTATAGTGCTCATTATTGATTTACATAATTAAATTTATTTAAGTTTGATACTTACTTGAGCAACAAATTTACATGATAGGATAGTCTGAATTATAGGTCTATTTTTAGGTCATTGACTTGCTATTCTTAGGTATATTACGTGACTATTTGTTTACAAATTAGTCACATTTTGCTGTCTGTGTAATGGACATGAAAAATAAGAACTGGTTTTATATTTTGCATTGCTAGAAGGAATAGGATAGGATAGGAAAAATAACGTTAAAGCAATAAATTGTTGAGACATTTTAATGTTACATTAATGAAAACATTACAGAGTGCTGATAGAAAAGAAGTCATTGGTAGATAGTTGGCTATATAACAGGCACTTTTCACTGATAACACTCAAAGATTTCTATTTTCCATCTGTAAAACAAGCATTTTTCTGTTGAACTAATAGTTTTCATAAGTTGTGTTCGAATCACAACGAATTTGTTCATTTGAATTGTAGTAGCGGTAAATGTTACTATTATTCAGGTTTCCACTTCACTCAGAGTCATTTATGAGTTATATTTAAAGTAACTGAGGATTTTAAACAATCAAAAATGATTAATAAATAAATCGGACTAGTAGCCGTGTTTAATATTCAAGACGCACTGACGTAATGTTTGTTTGAGGTTAGTTAGAGAGAGACAAAAAAAAGGAAAGAGAAAGAAACGTCAGTCTGTTTTAATATCAGGAATTAGTAGTTGTAAAAGAAAAACATTATCATTATAAAATAGGGAGGTTATTTAAAATTAAGGCATAAGTAGAATTTACAATAATAATTAGAAATAGCTAAAACTAGGTAGCTGAATCTTCTTGAGATGAGTACTAAGGATATTTTTAAACTTAAAAGTTTGGGGGACGGAATTTAAGTTTGCTAATTAAATAAAGTGTGCCGAGTAAAAATAATAAATTCATGCTCTATAAAGTACACAATGAGAGATACTTACCTAGTATAGTGGAATAATTACTAGCTTTCAGTTAGGTAGCATTGTAATATATAAAGGAAAATATTTCAATGAGCAACATTGGCATACAATGATAGATTCAGTAGTACATTATGTATGTGTTATCATTTACTTTATGTAAAGAGATTGAGTGATGGGAAGAGTAAAATATGAAGACAACCCATAGCTATTTCATAGTAATTGTGAGTTAGTTAAGCAGAACCAAGTTCTTAAGTTTCAACTTTAAAAATTATTCAAGAAATTTAATATTGATAGCAGAATATTTTATACACTTATTTGCCATCCAGATAGCATGCAGAGCTTGAATTTACTGGAATATTATTATTAAAGTAATAGTAAGTAAATAGGAGGGAAAATTAGGAATCATCGTTGGGAAACCTGTATAAAAGAAAACCATTCAAATCAGTTTATTCATTTGAGAGCTGTGATATCTTAGATATACAAACAGACATGCATAACAGATAAATTCATAGCGTTACATTTATGTAAAGAGTTAGTGAAATTAAGATGGGTATAAATTATTTCAGTTTGTCAGCATTTTGAGGGTTAAGTATGAAGTATGGATAAACATTGAGAATGTTTGAAGACAAATAATAAGTAAAGCAGCAGTTTATATTTAAAATGGTATTGAAAAAAAAAGTACTTCCAACTTATTAGCCGCTATCATTTAGGAAAACTTAGATAGTATGAAGACAATGTTGTTTTAGAGTTTCAAAGGTTTGGGGACGGGTCTATAAAGGTTTATAACTCCTATAAGAACTAGTATGTATGTAGTTTGCCTAGATAAGAGAAGATATAAAAAAAAAAACAAAAAACACAAAAATAAGTATGTCAGCAAGTACTTTGATAAATAAAACAATAAGGAAATAGCTTTTATTAGGTTCTAGTAAGATTGAGCTTTATTTTTAGTCATAAAAGCATTGTTGAATATAACAGAAAGTTAAATTTGATTCTCTAGGAGTAAATGGTTGCATAACATGCATAGCGGTAAAAAAAAAGTTTTATCAGATAATAGTTTTACAAAGAAATTCTGATGGAAGTACTGTATGGTTGCAACATGAACTGTATTTTCATTCTTGAAGGCTTCATACTTGCAGACAAGTTCAGTTAGTTTCAGCGGTGTTCATGCTATAGTGAAGTACTATAATAGGCTAATTTTGAGGTGATATTCTTGGTGAATGCTTCAAACATCTTTTAGGTTGTGAAGATTGATAACTTGATGTCAGATCTGTAAATATAGTGAACACAAATTAGCTAAGACAGCGTTCAAACTAGTAAATTGATATTGAGATAGTTAGCCGATAATAGTTGGATTATTGAAATATGATTACTAGAATTATTAGGATAAATTAATAAATAAGTCAGATTTGCTCGCTAATGTAAGACAAAGACTGTTGCGTTACTACTTTTACATTAAGTATGTACAAAGTTTTAAATGAGGAAATTTGATAGTGAGATAAAAAAATAGTTCGGCGAGTTAATTATTTGAGAGTTATTTTAAAGAAGTGTGTGTTTATGATTGTTTGAGCGTTCATGCAGAATAAATAGCTAAAAACTTACCGAATGTTTTCCTTAGATAGTTATTGCATGTATATAGAATGAATCTGCATTTCTGTATAAGTTGAGAGTGATCTTTGTACATATTCAATTCGAGTGAACATTAAAGTACTTGGTCAGCTTTGGATCTTCAATATATCTTGAGTTTTAAACATAAATAATTGTACCAGAAACTGAAAAGGATGAACAGTTTTATTAGAAGTTACATTCAGACACTAAGGAAATTAAGTTATTCGCATTATAGTTCATTAAAGAGACGGAACGTTAAGTAGGCATTATAAAAGATTGTTAGAGAGGATTGTTTGATTAAGTATTAGTAGTGGTTTTAATAACGAAAAGTACAATACCTGTATAATCACTTGTTGAGAGCAATTTCGGTTCACTAACACTAAGTGAGCATTGTTGAGTGCTTGTTGTTGTTCCGTGATAGGTTAACGAAAGATTTTAAGTCAAAGCTGGTTTATATACACAGTTTCATAGAATATAATTAGTAATTTGAAGTTGAAAGCGCTTCGGAATCTCGATTCATAAACAATTTTATACAATACGAGATTTATTTTTAAAGTTTGACAAAATGACTTTTATGTGAGTGCAAAGGAAATAATTCCATGCAGCATTATAATATGCAGATGAGTAAAAAAAAAAAAAAAATCAAAATTAATATGTTGATGGTATTTACGTAACCATGGAAGCTCTATATAAATGCCAGATTTCAAGTCAGTAAATGATTATTTAAAAGAAAAGGAAAAGTACAATGATAGGAATCTCTTGACAAGTCATACATTCATCACAAAATCGATTTCTGAACGTAGATCGGCGCGTTTCGTTCCGGCAACATGCTGTGTTTTCGAATTCATATTGAATTAATTTTGTAAAGATTTACAATGACAAAGATCACTAGATAATTTTGGAAAAGTTTAAGGAGACCAAAATAATTCTATTTCTATTGAGATACATTTTAAAGAACTCAACTGCTAAATAAAACAAGCGACTAGAATTGAGTAATCGTTCATAAATTAGTAATGTTGGACTGCAAGGTGTTGAACTAAACGCACTAAACGTCACTTTTTGTCAAACATAATCATAACATACATAGTTAGTTTAGTAAACGGGAAAGTTTGAAATTGCATTTTAGTTGAGTGGTATAGTTAAATAATGAAATATAGTGAATGATTGAAGTTATAAAAAGAATGGAATTTTAAAATTGTTGAGGAGTTAAAGTGATATTAATTGTTAGACTGAAAGTTTTAGTGAGGGGTTGCTTTGTTATATGCAGTTGAAGAATTTTGGTATTTACTATTTTCAATGCTTACGTACAGTTTAGTTTACGCTTTTAGTTAGTGAATGATTGTTAAACTTAATTATTAGTAGCAAAGGTTAAATAAGGGTATGGGGACGTTTACTGAACAAATGAAAATGTAAGGATTATACATTTTTTGTAATGGAATTAATATTAATGGGTGATAAGTTATAATTATTAAAGTCATAATTAAGGGTGATTATACGTTGGCTGTCGGTGTGGTTTTAGCTAGCATCATAGAATTATTCTATACGAAGTAGATTTAAGATAAATTAAAATAATATTTTGTAGATTCACTTTTTGATGAAGTTTAGTGCGGAATTAAACTTTAAAATTTAATAATTCAAATAGATGATTTCAATAATAAAAGATGTTTGCAAAACTTGGAGGAGTTGGTGCATAATTTAGGTATTGTAAGGTAAAAAAAAAAAAAAAAAAAAAAAAAGAGCTATGTTTTAATCAAGTAGATGAATGAAGTTTTGCTTATGAAAGAGGACTGAAAGGGTACTTAATTGGTATTTTGCAAAGTAAAGATTTTTATTTTAAAGTCAAAAGGGCTTGATCTAAAGGTTACATCAACTTTAAGTTAAGGCAAACCATTTATCGGTAGTTGCCCAAGATACAGCACACTACACAAAATGAACAGTTAGTGGTGATGCTTAGGATTAGGCAAGAAATTCTAAGTGCAAGCTTAGGATTTAGCAAGTTCAATTTAAATGTTGCGATCTAATAGTTCATTTACTCTACTAGTAGGAACAAATTATTCGTCCCACACTGCACATGGTCCAGTATTTTGTTTGTTGTTATGTGAGAAAAGAACTCTAAGCTAGATGGAGATTTAATGATGAATTAACATTGTAGCTACCATGAATAAAAACACATACAAAGAACTTTATGCATTCACGGAAAGGTACTTCAAAGGGTTTGTGTTGCGCTAAACACTGACGGTGACAGCAGATTCTTTATACAGCTCTTACAGCAACGTTTGTCTCACAAACGAACGCTTTTGTTGAGTGCAAATTGTTTGGCAATGATGGAAATTATTTCATTACATGATTCATTGAAAGTTTCAGAGGTTTTATCTTGCATAATTAATGATTTAAATCTGGTTTAAAAACACACCACACAATATAGTCTGTCAAAATTTTATTTGATCCTGAAATAGTGTCAATACAACAGCTTATATAATGGCAATAATGTGCATAATAAAATATCATGTCAATATAAAGTGACTTGATTTAATGTTAATATATATATTAAAACAAAACATTGTTTTCAAAGAATTAAAGTTAACATGTTTAGCTTTATAACAATTACTTTCATCATAATCTGATTTATATAATAAAATATTCTTCAGATTCGGATTTCAATGAAGTTTGATGTCTGATGTCAAATAGTATTTCTTGCCAGTAAAAATATAATAAAACTACTGGAAATACACAATATAGTGAAGGCCAAATAAAGTTGGGTCAGACTTACACATCGAAGGCAAATATTGATAAAAAAAAATATATTCATGAATTTTATGATGATGGTTCTAATTGTATCGGTAGCTAATTTGATATAATTACCCACCTTAACAATTAGAGGGGACGATTGTAACGGTTCAGGCGTGTCTCCACATGAACTCGCCAGTTCACGAATATATTTTCATACATTGAGAGATAGCATAGATTATAACGCCACCTTACGGACAATCATTAGCAACTAGAAGCCTTTAGGCAGCTAATTTATTTTGGGTAAAGAAGCTAGCTTCATAGTTCTTAGTAGTTCAAATTTATGATATGAGATGTCGCTAGTAAATTAATATTTGGTATTTAAATTAATTTCTCGTTAATTATTGGATAATGAGGCATAGGAATGATTTAAATAATTAACTAAGTATGTAGTATAAGTTTCAGGAATTTTCAGCAAGTAAAATTGTCGAAAATGTAGAGAAACAATGTATGTAGCAGAAATAGTAATATTACTAGGGAAAAACTCAAAATGCAAGGAAAATGCTTATTGAAATAAGATGTATGATTCATAAGCTTTATATTGACCAAATTTTATCAACTTTGGTGCGGTAAATAAGTCACTATTTCATTATAAAGTTATTTCGGAGTTGATTATGTCAAACGTATGAGAAAGTATAAGATTTCTATTATTACAAGATTAATGATTGAAATGCAAGGAATTAGCCTTTATCACAAGAAACCTTAAGTTATAAGAGTAGTGTATAATTGGGGGACCTGGATCAAACGAGATCCAGGATCCCCCAATCATACGTTATAATGATTACTGATCATGAATCAATACATTAATACATGTCAATCGAATTATCTGTTGAGCATATAATTACAGTACAATCCGATAATCAAGTGCTAGTTCAATCAAAAACTACTTCAATTAAATTCTAGTTCTAATACACTCTGAGCCAGAACCGCCACAAACACCATCGATCACAAATACTAGTCTTGTTTTATTTATGAACTTTGAATAGTGAAATAAAATGCACTGATATTATATTAATAACAAATACTCAGCATATCCTTTGAAATCTGGATAGTCAATATTTCCTTCACTCCATGTTATGCCACAGTTTTTCCTCATGCACCGCACCTGTTTTCGTTCTTCATCTGTTAACTTAGAATACGGGTACGGTGATTATATTAAACTATTTTGCGCATAATTTTCTGCAGCGAAGGCAAATTCCTTTATTATAAAATTATTCTCCTTCACCTTGAAGCCTTGCACGTCGACTATGTAAGTATTTGAATTCATGATACTTTCTTCGCAAACAAGAAGCAGTTCTACACAATAACGGTGGGGGATACTACTGATTGAAGCCTAGCGTATTGTTTGTATAAATAAATAAAGCACTAGCTAAACAACCAAGCTTTAGCTTACATTGTAAAACAGCGCTCCCCGTTTTCAATCACACAATGTTAATTACGTAAGTATTTGAATTCATATTAGTTTCTTCGAAAACAAGAAGCAGTTCTAGACTATGACGGTTGTGATACGACTGTTGAAGTCTAGCGTATTGTTCGTATAATAAACGATAATTATTATGCTCGAATTTCGCAGACGGTAATAAAATCAAATTATATCTTTAGGTTTATTCCTAACATTAGGAAGAAAGTAAACAAGGATTAAGTATTACATAATTTATTTATACAACATACATTTTTAAAGACACAAACATTATAATCAAATTGTTTATTATTATCCGCAGCGAATAAATAGAACACCATCATATCCTTCACAACACTACTATTTCTATACATAACATGCTCAGGTTTCTGTAACCACTCAGCGTAATGATTTAGAAACTTCCAATTAGATTGGTAGCAAGTCTATATAACATTTATCTATTTTAATTACTCGAGCTGCTACTCGTAATCCTGTGTAAAAGATTCGTGAACGTTTAGTTTTATAATAACTCTGAGTTATTAGCACACCAGAATAGTGCTCAGCGTTTAATATTTTGACATCATGACGACCATGAAGCTAACATTTATCAATGATAGCCTCGGCGATATCTCCTATGCTGATATTCATTTTGATTATATACTTATTATAAAGCTGTTACGTTGACAAATATTGGTATTACACAAATATATAATATGATTGTTAATTTATTTACATAAAAATATTATTATCTACACACCACTTATTTAAACAAGATACATTTTTAAAAGCACATGTTTTGGATACGGTTAATACAATTATAAATGTCGGAAGAAATCAAATATTTCTCACTAAGTGTTTTTAAATTAGGACAATTAAAGTCTTCTAAATTGTATACATTGTCACTTTCTATTATCTTCTACCACTTTTTCAGTACCTTTTGTATAAATACGCTTATTTTTACAAAAGTTAAATATCAAACTCTTATAATTGAAGTATGACACATAGCCCTCATACCGTAATATTCCTCTGTTTCTCTCTATCCATGAGGCTTGCAACCGTTCTTTCTTAGTTAAATTATAAAATGGATAAGGCGGTTTAATCAACAACACAATGACACCTTTTTTGCAAATAATTGCTATTTCTTTAGGTATAAATGTATGAATCTGAATCTGAATCTGAATCTGATGGCATCAATCTATAGTAACAATTAAAACCCTGATCGATGATTAATACAGAAGCTTACCAGCATTTGGCAAACTTCGTCGTTGCTGCATGTAAAGAGTACAGAACCTGTACTCCCTCACGTTCGTAAGCAAGTACTGCTGATCTACAGGCTATTACGAAATTATTTTATTCATAATGTTAATCGTTCGAATTCATGTAACCAGCAGCTTAAGTCTTTTAACACAAAATATAGTATTGTATTTAAAAGCATACGAGATCCAGGACCCCTCCAATTATACATTATAATGATCACTGATCGTGAATCAATACATTTATACATGCCAATCGAATTATCTGTTGAGCATATAATTACAGTACAATCCGATAATCAAAAGCTAGTTCAATCAAAAACTACTTAACTTCAATTAAATTCTAGTTCTAATACACTCTGAGCCAGAACCGCCACAAACACCATCGATCACAAATACTAGTCTTGTTTTATTTATGAACTTTCAATATTGAAATAAAATGCTGCAATAATAATTAAAACCATTTATTTAACTATTAATAAGATTGTTATATTCTATGTATAACTGTCTAATACGCTTAAATTTTTTAAAGCATACCTTTTTTTTGTTTAATACATTTAATATACGGATTGCCGACATTATTAAACATTTTATGCAATTCTTCAAAATTAAATATAAGATCACAATCAGAAGAAATTAAGATGCGCCAATCATCATTCAAATTAGTATTCGTCATTCAATTTCTTTATTCGAGAGATCGTTCATACTAACAATCATCTATTCAAAACATGTATTCAACATTCAACTTCGTCGTTCGAAAGATCGCAGTACAGTATTTATAGAATACTTCGCCATTACAATAACGTATAACTATTATAGGAGTCCGCTGATAGAGACTCCTCAATTCTATTGATAATATTTCGCACAGTCTGGTAAGTATCATCCGTCAAGACGTTTTACCGAGTATTGAGCACACAATCCGACTTCGCACTTACAGATTTGATCACTGTGATCAAATTTATCAGCATCAAATATTTCTATTCTGATTATTTTAGTAGCGACACCTCGGTTTGGTTTTTTGATGTATGAGTAAAGCATAGAATTTCTGGTTTTCTTTTACGAGCTAATCCCATCATTCGTGGTTCGGCCGAATGTTCTCGCGGCTGACTCGATGGAATAAAATTGAAGAGATGATCTTCCGTATCGTGAAAACCCGAATAAGCAATAATATTAATGTGAGTTTTATGTATAAGAGAGTTTATGGTTCGATTAAGACGTAGAATACTTTTTATCTGGAAATTACATAGTTGGAGCCTTTAGTAATAATTATGACTAATATTTAATTGAGAAATGGAAATAATAATTATAGCTTATTCACTAGAAAAAGTTAAATTGTTTCACTTTACTTACCAACATTTTCAGTGATAGAGAACCGCTCGCTTAGAAAATAAGTTATGAATTATTTCAGTGAATTTTTTTATAATTTATATTAATCGGAATGCTGGTCGTCAGAGTTCAAAATCGCTAATTTATTTCAAAGAGAGCTAACATTCCTTATAAGAAAAAATAATTATGCTGCGTCGGCAGTAAGATAACACCGACTGTGTTTACAACTATGCTGCAAAGATAATACTCGTCTGTCTGTACGACACATTAATGTTATTTTTTCCATACTTCTTGTGAGCCAGCAAACTCGCGAGTGAAGACTAGTTTTATGTAGTTTATTCTAATACGAAAAGATGGTAGCGGATATTGACCAATATGTATATGAAGCTAGAAGTTATTTTCCAGCATGCTATTAACGTTTATGTATACGATGCACAAATGAAAATTAGATAGTATTTTGTATACACACATGATTTGAACATTATTTAAAGCATAACTCAGAGTTCCTGTGACCCACGGTTTGGTTCCTGTTTCTGACTACCTCCTCCCCTCCGATACTCTTACCGAGTTCAGTACAGTTCTTGAGTATGAAATCATATAAGTATTCTTTAAAACTTTTTATTTTATACATAAGTTTCATGTAGAACCATACTCGGAACAATATTCGAATCCATGAATCAGTCAATCAATCCAACAATCAATCAATTAATCCGGGTCTGAGCCCGAATCGGCGATACCTCTTGAGACGCGCGAAAATAAAAAAAGCAAGCACGCAAGAAGCATCAAAACGTAAATGTTTAATTTAAATGATGTATAGTGTAACTTTAGAACTTAGCTCGATAGATTCCGAATAATATTCTATAAGTACTCACTTGTTATTGATCACATTGTTTTAAATGAAAAGTTTTCTAATAAATACTGAATGATTTCTATGCTGAAGGCGTATAATACAAACATGAAATCGGGTTGTATAAAAACCTACATCAATCCTATTTACCTACTTCAAAACCTATATCATCGGGTTCGAGTTCGAATTCACGACAGACCCATCCCTCAAAACCGGATCACATTACATAGACCTAAAAAATATATAAGAGCAGTGAGATTGAGAAGGTGTTACCGGTTAACAGATGGCGTCAATCTATAGTAACAATTAAAACCCCGATCGATGATTAATAGAGACGTTTGCCAGCATTTGGCAAGCTTCGTCATTGCTGCATGTAAAGAGTACAGAATCTGTATGTGTATTATGAATATTATTAACTATGTACTTCCTACTACTATTATAAAGGCGAAAGTTTGTAAGTATGGATGTATGGATGTATGGATGTTTGTTACTCTTTCACGCCAGTACGGCTTAACGGATCTGGATGAAATTTGGAACAGAGATAAATTATGGTCTGGAATAACACATAGGCTACTTTTTATCCTGGAAAATTGTGTAGTTCCCGCGGGATAGTGATAAACGAATTCTTTGCAGACGAAGTCGCGGGCATCAGCTAGTATTAAATAAAGCTATGCGTAAAGGTTATTACCCGCATTCGTTAGCAACTATCAACTATGTATGATTAGATCTTTAAAACTATGAAACGGATTTTGATGCTATTTCTTAATAGATAAGAGTCCTATTTTCAACAGATCTAACGCTTGCACAGTAGGCTGTTATGTTAAATGAGAAGATTACTACGCTTGTTATATTATTAAGACACTTCACGTAAAGTTAACTAGATTATAAGAATTCGTTTAACTGTATAGGTTCTAAGAATACTTAATCTCTGTGCACTGGCGACGTACCGGAGGCGCTGCAGACGCTACGTTGCGAATTCCTTTAGATAGCTCGCCTCGCAACGGCTCCGATGCACAGTTCGAGAGTAAAAGATAAGTCAGATCTAAAATATTATTCAGACGGTTCGGACCTGAACTTTCAAACATTATAATTAAATTGTGAATTGAACTTTTACATACAGTTTACACTGTAAAGTGAACTATTACCCAAAGTGTTGTCAAATCGATCAATATTGATTATTTACCGTTTACACTAAAAGGTGGACTTTTGTACGTATTTTGTGTTAAATCGAATAAAAACATTTGAAAGTGATAAAATAAACTTTATTTATTAACTCCACGTCCGAATCGCATATTTCGCTTATAAAGCAGGAGTTACATAATTCTAGACATCATATATAATTTTCGATGACGATGGATCGAGGAACGTGTAAAACTTAAATGGGGATGTGTTATATTACAGACAAGAGCAATTGGAAACGAAAATAAGGTTTATGTGTGCATTATGCTCTCTATGATAAACCTGTCCATATTTATCATTCAGCACCGTCCAGCGCTGATCACGGGAGTGTATAACAAAGACAGACTATTAAACAGTGTAACGATGTCGTTTATATTTCCCATTAAGTGTTATATTAACAAGCGGTTAGATAGCTTGAAATTTAAAGACTTAAGAAAGTGTGAGGCTAACACTTATGGCAGACCGTGCCTCAATTACACCCAACTACGGAATAGGTATTGCGAGGAGCATCATCACCTGCTGAAATTAACCTGCGAGGCCTATCATTACATAGGCCGAGGGTATGAGGATATCTCGCAAAGTACTGTGGCATGGATGGAGTTGAGTATGCGAAATGCATACGTTACTCGGTTCAACATCACCGCTGACTACGGACACAATCGATGGAAGGAGCATCTGACAGAGCTTGCTAGTCAGCAGCCGGAAATATTCCGTATCGCATGAGGTTCTGGAAATGAGGAACTATTTCCTAGATGAAGTGTTTAAAGGCGATCCTGACCCGCAAGCTCGTGTATTTAGTGAATTAAACATTGACATTTGTGCTAGGATTAGGAAGTATAGTATATCAGACTGGAGTGTAGACTATAATAACGAGCAACAAGCAGTTAATAGATATAATATTAATTTACACTATTTTAATACATGTATATTTAATCCGTTTAGTTCTATTACAAGATTTACACGACCAAAATCTTCTATCATATGATATGAAATGAAATGAAATATTTATTCGTAGTAAATGTTGTACAAAAAAAAATTTAAAATAAAAAATAGAACCGCCTTCAATTCGCTACTTTAAAAATGTCAAATTAAAATTATTTTTCGGTAAGTGCTATCTAATTATTTATATGTTGAAGTCGGTGCCTCAGTCCGCCCCACTGTTATATTTATGTGTGATAAGCTTGGCAGAAGTGGACCTAGTCTATCTGCCTATTATAGTACCTATAAGTATATTTTTTTAAGTTCTCAATCATAGTCATATAATTATAATTCATTCAAATTTGTGCTTTTAAATACGATACTATATTTTGTGTTAAAAGACTAAAGCTAGTGGTTACATGAATTCGGTAATGTAAAATGAACAAACAGCTCGCTGTTCATTTTAACGCAATCATGTTTCAATAATGCGGATTTAATAAGGTATAAAATATCACTTCGAATCCCGCATAGGAAAGTCTAGAGTGTAAGGCATTTGATTTCCTAGGAAGGTTTAAGCGATATGTAGCAATTCTGTTTCTAACTGTTGTGCCAATTATTTCAATATGTTTACAAGCGGTTTCCGATGAACAATTTGATTTGTGCAAATTTGTTCTTAAATGAAATCTGTATTTATTTATAGCCATCTCAATCTGACAATGATCACATCGCATAAAAACATTGCTGAATGAGTCGAGGTAAGTAGGCGGAGCTGTAAACAAAAATATGATTTTATTGATAGTATTTAGTCATAGATTTATCTAATACATAGTACAGCGTGGTAATGCTGCGAGGGTGAGGGGGCACCTTTGTGCTGGGTATGTCGCGGGATGGATTATTCGACAAATTGTTTTCTTTTTGTGTATTTTTTTTTTACATTGTTTTTGATACAATAAAATATTTTTTATTTTTGTCTTCTTTATTTTGCACAATAAAGAGTTTACATACATACATACATATTTTATACATAGTTAATAATAAAGGTATAAATTAATATTAACACTATGTTGGTAAACCCGCTCTATAATGCACTAATCATGAATAACATACCAATTTCGTGATCATTAAATACAATAAGAATAAAAAGAAAACATAAAAATAAAACATTAATAGTAGTTGCTAATAAATATCGGAGTACAAGTTCTATATTCCCTACGAGTCAATGTAATAAAGTCTGATAAGTGCTGCCAAGCTGTAGTATTATCATCCGTCTGAGTTTTTATATTAACTATGGCTTGTCGCCATCTATTAACAGGTAACATGTTTTGAATCTCGGAGCACTTGTAAACTTTTAGTTCAATAAAGTGCGAACCTGTTTTTGAATGATTCTCCTGTCGTGAAAACCCCTTGGCTAGTCTTCGCGTGATATAAGACCGTAATTTACTAGACGTGGGGATGATACTCGAGGATCGCTTCTCATCCTCGCTATCGCTTCCAAAAAGCTCCGTAGCAGTTGTGCGGTGTGGTTTCACAGCTATGGGATTAATTTTGACCTTTTTTGAAGCACTTGAAGATGATTGTAGTGACTTTGCTTGGTTTTTCTTTATTTAATTATCTTGGGTCTAGTCTAGATCGT
Organism: Pandemis heparana; assembly: GCA_963854515.1. Taxonomy (NCBI): domain Eukaryota; kingdom Metazoa; phylum Arthropoda; class Insecta; order Lepidoptera; family Tortricidae; genus Pandemis; species Pandemis heparana. Next base: position 14,315,309 of record OY978007.1, on the reverse strand, counting down.
TGCTTAAAATGACGATCAAAAGAAAGAGATACATTTAATAATTTATTTGATTTGATTTGGTTGCATATATAAAAACTTTTTCATTCATGCTGAAATATATTTATTCCTTTTTTAAGCTCAATATAAACAAAGCATAATTATACTTCTAAACACACATCACACGAATACAATTTTACGATTTCTTAAAAAGAAAAACCAATACATAGCTCTAAATTACATTTAAAAATATAATAACCTTTTATATAAGACTGTTTTTTTTATTAATATCATATCTTCAATATGATAATATAATTAACTACTTATATACTTAAAGAAATCTTTTCAAATACGTACAAGGTATTTCGTATATCTATTAAAAAATTGTATTACAGTGACCCCAGGGGAGCGTTTCTATGTTACCAGCTAATATTTGCCTCTTGTCATCATTACTGTTTAAAACTACTTTGTTTACTTCCTGTGAATATAAAACATGTTTAATGGATTTAATCAGATTCATTTTTCGTCTAAAATTTTTTTTGGTGTGTAGCGCTGTTTTATAATCGGAAAGCTGTAATCGATTCGTTATAGGCGTTGCTAACAAATGTCGGAGTACAAGTTCTATATTCCTTACGAGTCGATGTAATAAAGTTTGATAAGTGCTGCCAAGCTGTAGTATTATCATCCGTCTGAGTTTTTATGCTGACTATGGCTTGCCGCCATCTATTAACAGGTAACACGTTTTTAATCTCGTCGCACTTGTAAACTTTTAGTTCAATAAAGTGTGAACCTGTTTTTGAATGATTCTCCTGTCGTGAAAACCCATTGGCTAGTCTTCGCGTGATACAAGACTGTAATTTACCTTTACCAGGTGCAGGGGTGATACTCGAGGACTGCTTCTCATCCTCGCTACCGCTTCCAAAAAGCTCCGCAGCAGTTGCGTGGTGTGGTTTCGCAGGTACAGGATTAATTTTGATCTTCTTTTTTGAAGCACTTGAAGATGATTGCGGTGACTTTGCGTGCTTTTTCTTTTTTTCACTCGATTCAGCCGGTCTCGCAGCTTCATCTTCAGAGCTTGACGAAGAAACTACAGCTTTAGATGAATGTTTCAATCTGAAAAAATAAAAAACGATCGTTAAATTAAATCGAGCTAATAAAATTTTTGCAGAGACTTGACTACATTAGAGGATATTCAATGAAAGTAATTAAAATATTGATTGGGTCTGATTAAACTTAAACAACATCATTCAATAACACAGAATAATCTTTAGTATCGAGTCGAATCAAAAGATAAATTGAATACTTACGTTTTGCTATGCTTCCTCTTTCTTATCTCACTCGATTCGGCCTGCATCGCTGACTCGTCTTCCGACGGAAATAGTGTTTCAGCATTGTTAGAGCTATAAATCTTCGACCTGAAATAAATATTAAAACATTTTAACTACAGTATTTAAGTTATCTATAATATTTGACCCTACTTTTCGTTTTATAGTAAGTATTTAAATAAGATAGAGGTATATTTAAAAAGTATCGTCATTCGTCTTGTTTCATACAATTTACTAGCGCAGCCCTCCCCGAAATTATAAAATTTTGCACTACTATAAGAATGACGCATAATAACATAGCATCATTAAACTATTATTCTTTACCGCTATTCGAATGACTCATAATTTTATTGATGATATTAAGTTAAATTACTCTATTCAATAAACAGCATCATTTATATTGAAGCCAGAATTAGTTAGCATAACTCTATCAAATTCCAATATTTACACTACTATTCGAATGACGAATAATTTTATTGATAATATTAATGACTCCAATGTATAAAAACATCAACATTTAAATTATTAGACAGCATAATTGAAGCTAGAAAAGTAATTAACTTTTCTAGGTATCTATTCGAATAGATAAATAATAAATAAATATCCATCAGTCCAGAAATCCGCAACCTCGCTTTATAGTCGGTGTTATGTTACAAACGACTCGACTATTCAATCGTAATGATGGTTGCATAATTTAATAAATACATTTAGTTAATAAGATAGACACTTACATTTTTTTTGATGATGATCCTTCAGCTTAGGAGATGAGGTGATGGCTGGTTCTTTACTTTGCAGAGGAGATGAATGATGCACTAGATTCGGTATCAACCGCTTAAGTACTCTCTAATCCACGTGAATATCTTCCTTATACGGAAAGTATCCGCGTGACTTTAAAATAGGTCTCATCATGTATCAGCAGTAACCCTTTTAAGCGGTGTAATCTTAAACTTCTGCGTTAACGCTTAGTCTTAAATGGGAAGCGATGATTTTGTATAGTTTAATACTGTGGTTTTGCTTGGCCGATACGGATTTACTAACTGATTCACTAACTTCACAATTGGTTTTAGTTTATATAACCTATTGTGCGAAATAAAATAAAAAAACGTTTGTTAGTTTTCATATACGAGATCAACAAACAGACATACTTACCTCCAAATTCAGTGTATGTGGATGCAAATGTCGACATTGCAAATCATTGAGACTCATTTAGCATAGACATCTTTGATATATGGTTAGGTCTCATATTAACGATAAAACGATTTTACTATGCGATATTAAACCTTATGGTTTCTTTTTTATACTTAAAAAATAATATAAATAACAAGAAATTAGAACATTTTAACGATTAGTATTTTTGCAATACACTGGTGAGCAGTTCAGTAATGTCGGTGAGTGTGTACCTATTTTATTATACTTGTTATTATTTAATAATAATCAATATCCATACCGACGACTGGATAGCTGAGTGGTTAGAGAATCAGGCGACAAAGCTTGAGACAGATATTATGTATGAAAAATATGAAAGTTTGTTCTTGAGCTTCGAGTGTTTAATATATAAGTAAAGTGTTTAGTATTTAAGTATATATCTATCTATATAAGTATGTTTATTCGTTGGCCAGCACCTATAACGTAAGCTTACCTTACTTTAGACTCAGGTTAATCGACATCAATTGTCTCTGATATTTATTTATATAGTAATCCAATGCAAGCTTTATTGTAATACTCGATTTATAAATTTTAATGTCGTTTAGTCATGATAAGAATTCTTTTGTTAATTATCGATAAATTACGATTAATTGTTATCAAACGCCGATGTTACTGACAATTATTTGATTCAAAAATTTTGAATGTCTTTTCTTTACAGGATACAGAAGATCTCTTTAATTTTGTACCAGCGGATCAGCGTGCTACGCATGGAGCAGAACAAAGATCTACCACTCATGATGGCGCTTCTCGCAAGAGAACCAGAACCGAACTACCATATTCTTCATACATAAAAAGAACTGTAAAACGTGCGACAAAAATAATTAAAATAGAAATTTATGACGCCGAGAACGCACCGAAATCTGAACATTCAATGTGTACTTGTGAAGCAGAAATCTGCGCCCAATATGTTGTGAAGGGTATATTATTTGATGACGTATATAGCGCAACTAAAGATATCATAAGTAAAATTCAGGATGATATGGATTTGAGAATAACTAAAATGTGTTAGTTAAGTATAATAATGTACTACTATATTGTCTACTTATTAAAAATAAAGGAGTTAATGTAATATGATATGTTTTATTTATAATAATTCAGATACTTAACTATAGCGTTAATAATCTTATATAATTACGAGTCTGAACGCTGAATAAATAAATTTAGACTTCAATTTAGAATTACGTAATTAAATTACTATTCAAGAATCAAATAAAATAAATAAGTTTCTGCGTAAGACACGTAATATAACATAGTCAGCATAGTAACTGGTGAGCGAGGTAGGTCTGTTGCACAGTGGTGTGCAGCGGATTCTGCTCTAGGGTAGGCTGGATACTTTTCTGATTGAGCTTTCAATCCAAATTGAATACCTAGTAGAATGGACAACGGTTTCTCATGAAATATGCATCACTGATGTTACACAATAATGATAACATATTACCTATTTAATATCTTACCCGTTTCGTACGTCAAAATCAGATTATTGAATTATATTAAGCAATTTATAGTGAAACATATCGAAACCTTACATTAAGTATTCTCTTCTTACAATAAATTTATAAACAAAGAATTATTGATTAAATAAAAAAATAACAAAATTGAATCCCTGTTTCATATTATAGCATCGCTAGTGAAAGATGACAGCTTAAAAACTCGGTCTCACCTGAGCCGTTGTTTATACTACGTCTCAATGATTCGTCAAACAACACGCCATTATCACGAATGCACTAGCTTGCATTTTCTCTATTGCTAACAAAGAATTTAATATCGTAAGTATTTGAATGATAATATGATTGTATAAAAATGGTGACTTAATATATATGTTTGCTCCATAACCAACGATATCAGAGTGTACCTATTAGAAATAGAATTTAATTGAAGTAGTTTTTGATTGAACTAGTATTTGATTATCGGATTGTACTGTAATTATATGCTCAACAGATAATTCGATTGACATATATTAATGTATTGATTCATGATCAGTAATCAATATAACGTATGATTGGGGGATCCTGGATCTCGTTTGATCCAGGTCCCCCAATTATACACTACTTATAAGTAACCGTTTGACTAAATTTCATCAGATTTTGGTTAGCAGTTCAGTAGAAAAGAGTAACTAAAATTAGCAAGGGAGAATTTATTTCATACAAAATGGCGATAGAAATTTCATTGAAGGTAATTAAAGTTTTTTAATTACGCGTTTATAAATTAAAGGAAAATTATCTTTTAGTGTTAAATTTAAAGATAGTTCTGAATTTAATCTTAGAAATATTAAATATGCTGATTAAGAATTAAGTAAAATTAAAAGGTATTGAAATGTATGTTTTGACGTAGCCGGAAATAGCTGATGTCTCCGATAGCCCCTAAGTCTTCAGTGGCTCTCGAGTCTTCGAAGTCGGCGGTAGCGCTTATGTCACATCGGCTATAAAAGCAGAGGGATTTCGTAAATGGGGGCTTTTTGACTTACGTCAGTGGACTTGATCGGATCTCATATTAATTTGTTTTTGGGTTTGTTGAGTATTTATACTTGTTAAAGTTAACGTGTCGTTTTCCGGCTTTGCTTATTCTAGTGTTTATAATGCTAGGATGGTCATTGTTTGGGAAATTATGCTTTAATTTGCCCGAAGTTGAGTGTTGAGAACTGTATCAAGTTTCAGCTAGTGAAAGCTGATATTTGAGGATTGATACCCGGGTCACCTAACGGTGTTTCACAACTGACAGGGTAGCTTTCCTTCGATACATTTTAATTAATAAAATAACCACATATGGAGTACGTGTGGGGTCTTGTATTATACCTGAAGAGACAGACCAGATTTCTCCCAGAATTGTGAAGGGTTTGTTATGCCTACTGGTGTTTCAAATTCATCATCGTTCTGTCACCTTTATCTATCTATTTATACATACACTCGGATTATTCGTCAGGTGGTACTCGATAAACCCAGTCCAAACTGTCTTTACCACCAAGCACACGAGTCTTATGGCTAAGTTCTTAGAGACTGACTCACTCACTTAGGGGTAATTTAGATCAGGACCCATTCATCGTATACGAGTGGGAACGCGAGTAAATTAAATGTGAAAACCGGGTTTTTCTAGCTTGTTGAAACGTGTATAGTAGATGTTAGAGCAGCTAGGATTTAATAGGATTTAATAGGATTAATAGGTTTTAACTTTAAATTCATTGTTAGATAATGGGGTAGTAGGTAGTAGGTAGCAATATAGTAATTAATTGAATACAGATGAAGTTCTAATCTGAAGTGAATTATTATAAAAAGTCCTTCATTTTTAAGCATATATTTAATGATCAAATCTTAATATTTATAATTAAAGAAAATACTTTAAAACTAGCATTCAATATAAAAAGAATGAGATTTAAGGAGGTTTACCGAGTAAAACCATGCTCGTCAACTATCCTAAGAAAACGGGATAAGCGACGGTAACACCAACCTTTTATACCATTCAACAATTAAATAAATAAAATTGTTCTTTGTCTTGCTAGATCTATCTGCTTTCCTAAATATAAGGATATTTGACTCATAAATAGAGAGCTTGTATTGTTTCCTAAAGATTGGAACAATCTGTGTTCATGAAATGTAGCAGTAGTCTAAAAATGTTGACTATAAGTAATGAAAGTTAGACTTTGTATTTGTACTAAAGATCTTTTAACAGCATCGAAGTTAATGCTTAATTTTTCTAACTATATGCAACTTTAAGGAGATGTTTATAGTTATAGGCTGGTGTAGTTGTTGGAATCGGAGGGGATGGTGGTAGCGATTCCCCCCCCATAAGGGGGTTATCTCATCTGAAGTACAATTACAAATCTACTTAGAATCTTTATTCTGTCTTTGGACCCACTTTTATCATTATCTCTTAGAGAATTATAATACAGCAAACTCTTACTAAAGCCTCTACATTATGTTTAAGTAACTAAGTTTTAATTAGGTATTCATTAAGGTTTATATTAAAGTTCCATTCTTATTTTTCATGCAAAGAATCTCAGGTTATTACAACGTTCACAGTGTAGGTCCATCAGCCATTAGACGATTCACGCAGCCACTATTATTACTTATTTTAGGTAGGATTAGTTTGTTTTAAGACAGATCTAAGAATCACTAAGTCATTGAATTAGGGAGGTCGATGAACGCTTAATTAACTACGGATTAATAGCTAGGTAGCGTAAGTAAGTAGTTAATGTATGAGTTAGGTAGTTTAGAGGTGTATATCTTTATTTAAAATACGTTTAAGGTAGGTAGAGCGTTACAGAGTGCCCCAAGTTCTTATACAATTTTAATATAATAATCATAGTACATTTTACACATTTTATACATTTTAATATCATAATATAAAAAAAGCCGTGGTAGCCTAGTGGTTTGACCTGTGGCCTCTCAAGCAGAGCGTCGTGGGTTCAAATCCCGGGCTCGCACCTCTGAGTTTTTCGGAATTTATGTGCGAAAATTACATTTGTAATTTGCCATGAGCTTTTCAGTGAAGGAAAACATCGTGAGGAAACCTGCACACATCTGCGAATAAATTCAATGGTGTGTGTTAAGTTCCCAATCCGCACTGGGCGCGCGTGGGAACTATAGCCCAAACCCTCCAATACACGGAGGAGGCCTATGCCATGAGGCACGCCGAATTACGCGACAATTTAATAAATAAACGACAATAACAACAACATGTACTTACTGAAATTATAGCGAATTCGGAATAAAAAGGCTTATAAATAATAAAAAAAAAAAACATAGTATAATTATTATAAAATGTCGTCAGATATCAAGTACGATTAAATACATTCCGGTGGATGTGATGCTAAATTTGCATTCAATGAGTAATTGTGTGGGAAGTTAGATGAGTATTTTGCAAATTGGTCGCCATGGGTTCTTTTACATGAGTGATGTGTACTTGACCTGTTGTTTAATTAGTTTAAGGTGGTAGGTAGGTACCTACTTGGTATTAAAACGTCTCCATGGGACCAGATTTTCAGCAAAATTGAGATGATTTACACCCTTCGTTGTAATAAATTAGGTAATTACTTGAAAGGTTTATGATTCTAATATTTCAGCCTAATTTTGAAATTTGCCTGGTATATTTGAATATACCCCTAGAGAGAATATGAAAGTTTTTAGCATATTTAAGTATAATCATCATAGTTGCAAAATCAAAAAAGTTGATTGATGATTGATTACTGTTTTTAGCTTTATTTTTAAATTTGTACGGGGTGGCACTGTTTTTTTTAACTGTTTAATAAAATCATAAAATATACACATATACAAAACAATCTGTTTTAACGTGAACGTTAGAGAAAATAACAATCTAACTAATATTATAAATGTGAAAGTATGGATGGATGGATGGATGTTTGTTTGTTACTCAATCACGCCAGAACGGCCCAACGGATCTGGATGAAATTCGGCACATAGAGAAGAGTCTGGAATAGCACATAGGCTACTTTTCATCCCGGAAAATTGCGTAGTTCCCGCGGAATAGCGATAAACGAATTCTTTGCAGACGAAGTCGCTGGCAACAGCTAGTCTTTTATAGTTCTTAAAATTATTAATTAATATCTATTCTGTACTTTTTTAGACTTAAAAACGTAAACGTTACATTGCAATTGTCCTTGACCTTATTTGATACGATTAGGCCACCGATAAATTCCTCATTGAAGGTACTCTGTGCTTTCCGCTTTAGATGTGGACGTAATGACCCGAGATGGCGCCTTGATTGTTTCATCAAGATAAGCGGTTCGATTGGAAGAATACCTAGCGAGGTGAAATAGTAAATTTTGGGTTGGGTCTCTTAAGATTTCAGGATTTCATTTCTATGAATATTTCAGCAGGTAGTATAATGCCTATAGTTATAATATATTATTATAATATAATTATTCTTCTTCTTCTGGTGCCATCTTCTATCGAAGGTTGGCGATCATTACGGCGACTTGAACCTTCGACACAACAGCTCTTAACAACGATCGGGTGCTTTTATTGTACCACTGGCGTAGATTTTTAAGCCAAGATGTTCTTCTTCTTCCTGGGCTTCGTCTACCTTGGATTTTACCTTGCAAGATAAGCTGTAACAACTCGTACTTTGAGCCTCGCATGATATGGCCCAAATACTCCAGCTTTCTTCTTTTGATGGAGAGGAGAACTTCCACCTTTTTCCCTATTCGATGCAGCACCACCACATTTCTAACTTTGTCTCTCCAGGATATCCTTAACATTCTTAATATAATTATTACGAAGTTTAAAGGAAAACTATCACAGATTGGCTTTACAATTTAACGACTAATAGTCGACTAACCTATATAATGTACCTATAAGGTACTTGAAACCGTAAAAATGTTCATACTTAGTAGTACCTCTCTCTCTCCAGCCTATATACGTCCCACTGCTGGGCACAGGCCTCCTCTCAGAATGAGAGGGTTTGGGCTATAGTTCCCACGCGGGCCCAGTGCGGATTGGGAACTTAACACACACCATTGAATTTCTGTGCAGATGTGTGCAGGTTTCCTCACGATGTTTTCCTTCACCGAAAAGCTCATGGCAAATTACAAATGTAATTTTCGCACATAAATTCCGAAAAACTCAGAGGTGCGAGCCCGGGATTTGAACCCACGACGCTCTGCTTGAGAGGCCACAGGTCAAACCACTAGGCTACCACGGCTTTTCAATACAATAACTCTTTATTGAACACCACATATAACAATCAAAACAGAAAAAGGTATACAGAAGTAATAAGGTAACAATAGGCGGCCTTATCGCTACAGAGCGATCTCTACCAGGCAACCATAACGGACTGGAGAAAAGAACAGATCTGAGCAGGTGGTGCAATTTAGTACATATTAATATACCTAAGTAGTGAAAATACATACATACTAATACACATACAATACACATGCCTAAAAAGAAAACCAGCTACATATAAGAATCATGGACAGGATGACAGATAGTGCTCCTTCAACATAGCTTTAAATAAGGGCAAAGATTTAGCGCACCTTATGCTTATAGGCAAAGAATTCCACAACAGTATAGCCTGAACAGTATAAGAATAGACATAGAATTTGGAATTAGAAAGAGGTACAGTAAGGAGAAAATTTTGAGAGCATCTTATAGATAGAGCATCTTATTATCTTAATATCATACAGTTACTGACATTATACTTACAACTGCTAAAGAAATCATTCTAAAATTAATTAATTTGCAAATATCCTGTATGGTTTGACTAAACAACATTATGTCCGTACCATGATATTGTAATAAATTAAATGCTAATGCCATTTCAAAGTGAAATGAACGTCATAATCTAATTATAGAAATTGTAGATACAAACCTCGCACCGCACTTTATTGGTTATGTTCAGGCTCTGTTACATTTTCAATTAGCCCAAACGTTTACCAAAATGATTATTTTTTGGCTCCTGTTTCGGTAAAATTCATTTGAGTGACTGCCATTCTTCGAGTTAAGCTATGCGAAGCCGAAATATTCTGAAATTTATGGCCCACAATTCTTGTTACATAGCAGTTTTGTGCGAGATAATGTAATAATGAAGTTTGCACAGTCCTACGGGGATGAACTAAATTTAATAACAGTACCGTAACGTTGTTTTGGATACGCGTGACGTCAAAAGGTATAATTTTATCACACGCTGTGTGAGTGTGTTCTCTTTACCTTACGTAAAGGCTGTAGAAAATCATAATTGATTCAGGATCAAGAAAATGGGTCGAAGGACTTGAAGGAGACAATATGACATATGGAAAAAGAAGAAGAAAGATAGAAGTTTGAAGCTTTTTTCGGTTTGATGTTAAAGTAATATCTTTTGGTTGTGTACGATTTTGATGGAAAACAACCGGCCAAGTGCGAGTCGGACTCGCGCACTGAGGGTTCCGTATCATTATCTATAAATATCTATAAACCAGTGTAAGCAGAGCCCTGCTCCTAAGCAAAATGGACGCAGTGTGGGGTCACTTTATATTGGTCACTGACATATACAGGCATACATACATATTTACGATTTTCGCAATTATTCCTTAATTTGTGCTATAAGGTCTACCTTCATACCAAATTTCAAGATTCTGCGTTCACTTTAATATTATTGTGGTAGAAGTAAAAAGTGGTAGAAGTAGAAGTAAAAATAAAAAGTGTAAGTAACAAATGTAATTCATTTCATGTTGGAATTTGAGGAATGTTTTCTTCAATAAAGTAAGTACGCTTTCATTCCCAATCATACATATCATACATAGGTAACACAAATTGACAAAATTGGCCGCACTTTAATTCAGTTTACGGTTCTTATTTTAAAAATATCAATCCAAAGTGTCGATGCATGATGTCCAACTTAGTAGTAAAACCCTTCGTCCTCAGTCCTCACACTAAGCGGTCAGCCATATAACCAAAATGGAGCTATTGGGAATACAATTTGCAATTTCATACAGCCCTGTATGGAAAGCGACTCGTTATTTATTTTCCTATACCCAAAATGGCGCTATTGGACATAAAAATTGCCGTTTACCAACAACAAGATGCCGAACATGACAACGAAGTCACTACCTCGCTTAGCAAAATCCCGAGCGAGTTGCCTACTGCAAATAGTATGGAGTAGCTCAAAATCTATGTGGTATGACAATAAAAACATACTTTTTAATATAAGACAGTTAAGCATGAATTAGGCGTCATTGCCTGTTCTTTGGGCAGTGACAGCTTAGTATACAATAAGTGGATAAATTCAGTTTCCAACCAACAAGAGAATCTTTTAAATGTTTATATAGGTAGTAAATAAAAAGAAGAAAATTGCAGGAGACTCGTAATACACGGTTTTATAGGCAAAATTACTTTGGTGAAACTGATTGGGTGGTGTGTGTAGTTTAAATAAGAGGAACGCTATAATGACACGCACGAATCGTATTCGAAAAACTGCAAGGGAGGACTACGAGCTTAAAATTACAACTATACTTAACGCAAAAGACGTTAATTTCTCCAATCTATTCCCTAGCAAAAGACAAATTGATCAATACGAAGATGTGCTAGAACAGGTACTTCATCTGACTCAGATGTACAACTTGAGAAACATCAGCGTCGGCGAAGTTACATTTGAGTCTGTGAAACATGATTACGGCATCGTCGTAGCGAAAGAAAATGCCAATCAAGACATAGATGTCATTAATTTCGGTGACAAACCGCTCAAAGCGTTTTTATGTGGCAATTTCTCACAAAGGGTGAGGGCGAGCGCAGTGAACAAAATCATTGTGACACATGAATTTGCACATGTTCTGACTGATTCAGTCCGTAATAAAGCCGAAGCTGTCTCGGCAGCTTACTGGAGAGAGCTCGATAAAATATGGAAGCCATACGAAGAGCAGGGGCGTCAGCTCTATCAGGACAATCGCCATATCAGCATGTACAGCTTCTGCAACATTGACGAGTTTCATGCAGAGGCCTTTGTGGAATACCATTTGAGCGACACACCCTCACCTGAGGCTGTCCAAGTGGGCCAATTGATTGATAAATATTTCAAGAATGACATCAATTGAATTATAAAGACCATAGATGCCAACGATCATAATTCTGAATGAAATTAATAATGTGACTTAAATATTTTGAACTGCACTAACCCGGGTCCTTTTTCATACATTTTTGTATAGACAAAGAACCGTAATTTTTGCTCGTCAGTATATTAAAAAAAAACTATTATCGCATGTCCCTGAGAATCATAATAATCTTTTAGATATATGAACCTTGCTGCGCAAACGCATGTGTCACATATTTTCACTTAGTTTGTCCAAACGCAATGAGGAGTAGTTAATCACTACTGATTATCTAATACCAAATTAGTTTCACAGTTTTCAGTCGGCATCTTGCATTTATAATAAATAAATAAATAAAAATAAATATCTTGGGACAATTGACACCAATTGACCTAGCCCCAAACTAAGCAAAGCTTGTAATTTGGGCACTAGACAACGGATAAACATACGTATATAGATAAATACATACTTAAATACATATTAAACATCCAAGACTCGAGAACAAACATTCGTATTTTCATACAAATATCTGCCCCGACCGGGGATCGAACCCGGGACATCAAGTTTCATAGTCAGGTTCTCTCTCTAACCACTAGGCCATTCGGTCGTCAAAAATGGTCATTGATGATTCCACAACAATTAACTTTGGACCATGGTGCAATTTTGGTCGTGCTATTTTTTCAGTTTTACGGATTTTTGTGTTTGAATTGAATTTTTAACATGAAACTACAGTAAGACTCACTCATTCACTCACTGTTCGTATTTAATGACGAACACTTTTTTTTTGAACTCCTACTTTGTTACTTGTAGTTTTTGTTATGTGACATATTTTGCTGTTTTATTTATACATGCGAGCAGTGGTTTTGTTCGGCGAACGGATAACAATATGAATATGACACACAGATGATAACAGTGCAATGTAATCACGTATCTACCACCAGGCTTACGTCATCAATGCCGACTATGTTTGGTGTCACATTAATGCGATAGTGACCGCTAAGGATGGACGACTCAGTGTGACATTTTCTATCTATAATTGAGTATAAATAAAGACATGTTATATGGTTAAGGATAGCTAATCATGGCTGCCACGGGCTTACATGTGACACTAGCATACCCTGAAGAAGACTTAGTATTTGCGAAGCATCGTTGAGAGAAGAAAAAAAGCACAAGTTGTTAACAACATCGAATTTAACATGTTATGCTAAATGCATTGAATGATTAAGTGTTCCTAAATCAATCGCAAATTTGATAATAAGGAACATGATGTTTTATTGAATCAGGCGTTACTTTGCGGAGGTCCATGATGTGTTTTACGAAATACAGTGAGAGCAGTTTAGTGACCTAGTGACAGTGAAATGATGGTTTTTTAGGCACTAGTAACCTACGAAATCTTGATCCAATATTAAACAACGCAGATGAACTTTAATAAGTGACCCACGATATTGTGTTTTCAACAGTGTGACATGAACATATTATAGAATACTTATCGCTATCATGCAAAATTATCGATACATGCCTACAACGCTTGAATTGTAAGTGCAAAGGACCATTCGCGCCTTGTTTTAAAATAATAATATATGAAATTTACAAGACTGTAATAATTTATCTAGTCAATTTAAGTTAATAATTTACCTTTTTATAAACTTAGAATAAATGCACTTAAATTTAATACCTACTCAGTAAGATAGTAGATTATTTTTGTTTTATTTGAAACTATTTATTGCGCGCGGTTATTCCTCTTTTCTATTATGACTCGCAAGCGTAAGTCCAAACTAGCGCGAAGCTCTAGCCGAGCTCGAGCAGCAAAATTAAGTAGAATGAATGAATCCGGTGACCAAACTAAAGCAAGAAGGCATAATCAAGTTGAAAGACAAGCTGCATTAAGAGCTTCGGAGACCCCAGAGCAGTCTCAAGTCCGTCGGGCTTTAGACACTTTGCGTCATGCATCAAAAAGAGCTGCTGAAACTCAGGAGCAGACTCAGATTCGTCAAAACGTAGATGCTAATCGACATGCGTCTCGGATAGCTGCAGAGACCTCCGAGAAATCACGCACCCGTCGGATATTAGATGCTAAGCGCCGCGCGTCTCGGAGAGCCTGTGAGACCCCAGAGCAAACTCAGGCTCGTCGGACTTCAGATGCTCGGCGCTATGCAGCTATGATAGCTGCAGAGACACCTGAAGAGTCACAAAAACGCCGTGACTTAAATACTAAACGGCAATCAGACAGGAGACTTGCCTCTTTACGCAGCAAGTGGAAAACTCTTAATAATGTCGCATTTCAATATGACCCACTGATTGATTACGATAGTCATCGTTTACTAGATATAGGCAAAATGAATGAGACATGTGGCTTTTGCGAAGCACTAAAATGGAAGGATGAACCAAAAAGTATGTGTTGTTCTGGCGGGAAAGTTTCGCTCCCTACTCTAGGCGAACCAGAAGAACCGTTAAAAACACTACTTTCGTCTAATTCCGAAGAATCGCGCAGTTTTTTAAATAAAATTATGAGATATAATTCGTGCTTTCAGATGACATCATTCGGTGCAGATGAGGTGATCCGTAGTCCTGGATTTTCACCCACTTTCACAATTCAAGGACAAGTTTACCATAAAGTTGGCTCCTTGTTGCCTGTAAAAAACGAGCAACATAAATTTCTACAGATTTATTTTATGGGGGATGAAAATAAAGAAGTAAGTCGCAGATGTCAAAGTGTCCGAGGAGTCGAAAAAGACATTGTACTAAAAGTCCAAAGAATGTTACATGAACATAATCATCTTGTTACCACGTTCCAAATGGCTATTGAGAGACTGCCAGAAGATGAGAGAATGCCAGAAGATATTTATAAATTAGTAATACCTCCTGATCGAATGATGCGATATAATGCGCAATTAATAAATGGAGTCGCAGCAATAGTTGCAGACGAAGAGTTTGTAAACCGGGATATCGTTTTACATACCCGTAACGACAGGTTAACGAGGGTGCCCGACACACATAAATATTATGATGCGATGCAATATCCGATAATATTTAGCAAGGGGCAGGAAGGATATCACTTTCAGATACCACAAATCGATCCTAAAACACGCTTTTCCTTACCAAAGAAAAAAGTAACGTGTATGGATTTTTACGCCTACAATATGATGGTACGTAAAAATGACTTTAACGTGTTATCACGATGTAGACAGCTGGCCAATCAATTTTATGTTGATATGTATGTAAAAGTTGAAAGCGAACGATTACGATATATTTCATTACATCAAAAAAAATTAAGGGCTGAAAACTACATACATCTAAAAGACGCCATAGAAAATGATGCAAATGTAGATCCCGACAATCTAGGGAAAATGGTGATTCTGCCTTCTTCATTCATTAATAGCCCACGATGCCAGCACAAGTACACGCAAGATGCCTTTTCCTATGTGCGCGCGTATGGTCGCCCTGATTTATTTATTACTTTTACGTGTAACCCCGCATGGAGTGAAATTTTGGATGAATTAATGCCAGGACAAGAAGCTTTTGATAGACATGACCTAATTGCTAGAGTTTTTCAACTAAAAGTACAAAAGCTTAAGTCAGTCATACTTATGGGGAAACTGTACGGAGAAGTGTTATGCATCATGCATTCTATAGAATGGCAAAAGCGTGGTTTACCACATGCTCACATTTTACTTTGGTTAAAAGACAAATTCCGATCTGATCAAATAGATAACATAATCAGCGCCGAAATACCGGATCCAGTCAGTGACAAGAAACTACACGATATTGTTGTCAAACATATGATACATGGTCCGTGTGTCAAATATAATCCCCATTCGCCTTGCGTGAAAGATGGCAAATGCACTTCAAATTTCCCACGACAACTACACAAAGAAACTGTTATCAAAGAAAGCAGTCACATTTTATATCGTCGCAGGGCACCAGCAGATGAAGGTAGAACGGTATCTATTAAAATTCGAAATGGTGGTCACGTTACTGTTGATAATAGTTGGGTGATTCCTTATTCTCCAATTTTGTCAAAAACGTTTGATGCTCATGTCAATGTAGAGACATGCAGTTCATTTGGTGCCATAAAATACATCTGCAAATATGTAAAAAAGCGCAGTAACCAAGTTATGTTCAATTTTAAAAATGACAACGAGGTGTCTGCTTATCAATCCGGTCGTTACGTCAGCAGCAACGAAGCCGTGTGGCGGTTGTTAGGATTTCCTCTACACGAACGATACCCTGCAGTAATACACCTCAGTGTTCATCTAGAGAATGGGGAACGTGTTTATTTCAATGAGAAAAATTTATTTGACCAAGTATCTACCCCTTTAAAAACGACACTAACAGCATTTTTTGAACTTTGCTCTAAAGACAAATTTGCTAAAACGCTACTATATGTTGAAGTACCGAGATACTACATATGGAATGCATCAAAAAAAGCGTGGAAACGACGGGTTCAGGGAACTCCAGTTGAAAATTGGCCTGGAATTAAGTCAGGTGATGTTATAGGAAGAGTTTACACTGTGCACGTGCGCAATATGGAATGCTATTGCTTAAGACTGATGCTACACCATGTCCGGGGGCCAACATGTTTTAATGATCTCAGAATACACAATGGTCAGACTCTGTCAACATTCAGAGAAACCTGTGAGGCAAAAGATTTGTTAGAGAATGATAATCACTGGGAGTCAACCCTAGAGGAAGCAGTACAGTGTACTATACCAGCTTCAAAACTGAGAGAACTTTTTGCTATACTAATATCAACCTGCGGGCTTTCAAATCCTCAGCAACTGTGGAAAAAGTATGAAAATAAAATGGCCGATGATATATTGCGCAAACAACAAGCATTTAATGATAATATCTCTTCTAACTTAATTTACAACGAAGCTCTAGTAGAAGTAGAAAATAAAGTGAATACAATAACTGGAAAAAAAATATCTGATTTTGGAATGAATAGACCACATAGAAATAAAGAAGTTATAAATGATTTAGTAAGAGAACAAGACTATGATATTGTTGCATTGCAACAAAAACTAACAGAGGACCTTCCACGTATGAACCCTGAGCAAAAGACAGTTTTTGATAATGTTACGCAGCGTATCGAAAGTGGTAAAGGTGGTTTATTATTTTTAGATGCTCCCGGTGGCACCGGAAAAACTTTTCTCTTGAACTTAATTTTAGCACAAATTCGCAAAGATAAAGGGATTGCTTTGGCAGTTGCGTCATCTGGAATAGCCGCTACGCTGCTAGATGGCGGACGAACGGCACACTCAATTCTGAAACTACCATTGAACTTAGCGCACGAGGAGTTGCCAACGTGCAATATTAGTACAAGTAGCGACCGTGGACAATTGTTGCAACAGTGTAAGCTGCTGGTTTGGGATGAATGCACAATGTCCCATAAAAGAGCAATAGAAGCACTTGATCGGACCATGAAAGATATAAATAGTAGTCAAAATATAGTGGGAGGTATAGTTGTTTTGCTGGCTGGCGACTTCAGGCAGATTTTACCCGTAATGCCAAAAGGTACAGCAGCAGACGAAATAAATGCGTGTTTAAAAGCTTCTAGGTTATGGGAACACGTCGAAATATTTAATTTGACTACAAATATGCGAGTTAAATTGCATAATGATACAGAGTCAGAAAGATACTCTGCTAACCTACTGAAAATTGGTGAAGATCAAATTGCCACGGATAATGACGGTTTGATAACATTAAATCGTGAACTTTGTACCGTGGTTCAAAACGCAGGTGAATTAATAAGTAAAGTTTATTCTGGATTAGAAACTAGTAAAGGTAGTAACAAAGATTGGCTGTGTGAAAGAGCAATATTAGCGCCAACCAATGAAAAAGTTAACCAAATTAATGAAAAAATTATGTCAAAAATAGATGGAGAAATGAAAGAGTATCAATCGGTAGACAGTATTATGGATACTGAAGCGATATCTTATCCTGTTGAGTTCCTTAACTCACTAGAGTTAGCCGGAGAACCACCTCACAAGTTGAGTTTAAAAGTTGGTGTTCCAGTCTTATTATTGCGGAACCTAGATGCTCCTAGACTGTGCAACGGTACGCGGCTACAAATAACAGACCTAGGGCGAAATATTATACAAGCAATTATTCTAACCGGAATCGCAAAAGGAGAACTCGTTTTGATTCCAAGAATCCCCGTAATACCGAACGATATGCCATTTCAATTCAAAAGGATGCAGTTTCCCCTCAAAGTAGCATATTCAATGACTATTAATAAAGCGCAGGGTCAAACGCTCAAAGTGGCAGGCATACATCTAGAGGAGGCATGTTTTTCTCATGGCCAACTTTATGTAGCTTGTTCACGTGTGTCCAGTCCTCAAAACCTGTATGTGTTAACAAAAGATGGCAAGACTAAAAACGTGGTTTACAAAACCGTCTTGTCGTAGTGCAAGTACATAACGGGAGCTTCGAGGGCTAAGAAATTAAATCAATAAACTCAGTTTAGCGATGAGAGTACCGTACATTTCCACACTTCTTAACCCTGAGTTAGAGACGTTTACTCTGTCTGCGCAAGCCCGCCTTAGTGAATATTTAAAATGACATCAATTGCAAACATTTCTAGAGATGCGAACTCAAAATGGGAAAAACTAAACTTAAAATTGCATTTAGTGGGTACATTTGCCACAGGCATTGGAAATATGAACTAAGTCTGAAATAAACTTTTTTTTATTGTAAGTAAATAGGTACCTACGTGAGAACTATGATGAATGAAATTTTGGATGTAAGTAAGTTGATATAGGTGTTTTAGTTAACCGTTACAATCTATAATAATGTAAGTGCATTATATTCCTCTATGACTAAATAGCAACAAATAAGCCTACCAACTATGTACTTATAGAAATCTGTGCTAATTTACTCTGTATTTGTAAATTTTCTACATTGTGTGTTTTTCAATAAAGTTTTTTTAACATACTATCAGACATCTTACTTATAAAATGATGCTAGCAAAATCCTATGCTGAAAACCCACAGTTGATGAATTGAACAGCAAAATCTGTCAATAATCCAAAACAAACTACTTATATGGTTTGTGCGATTGTAGAATCAGCGGCCTTGCAAGGTCGTCGTTAGAATTCGTTGGTCTACATTATTGGGCTAGCTTAGCCACAGAATATATAATGGCTTTGCTTGTAGATAGTAGACCAGGATACCTTAACGATAACTTTAACCATAATAGACGATTCAGATAAAGATATTAGGTCAAGATACCTTAAAGATAACTTTAACCATAACCGACGATTTAGTTAAAAATAGTAGACCAAGATACCTTAACGATAACTTTAACCATAACATAACTGACAAGTTTGATATGATATGTTCCATATTTCATGCAGCTTTCCCCAGTATTCTACGCACAGAGCCTCGTTCGTATTCCGCAACAAAACTGTCAGAACATGAGCAAATTCGTGGGTTACGATAATTTTGTAGATGTAGTAGTGTGTTTGTGGCGGTTCTGGCTCAACGATGGCAAGTGACGACTTTGGCGCGGATGACGTAACAGTTATGAGCTTGCTCAGCTACGCTACTTGCGGCGTTAAGGCGCTGTCAACCACCAATGACCTTGAGCAGCGCCACTCTTCACACTACGTTCCGCGCGCCTGTTAGTAAAAGAGAAAAAACTATTCCAGCAGCGTGTGGCGCACGTCTAAATTCTTAGTGTCGCAACGGTTTATGAACGCTCGGCAAAAGTGGTGGGGGTGTTTGCGCAGGTGTATACTGTCCTCCAGGGACGCGAGACGTGTGAACGGGGCGCGGGAACGAGAAGCGACTTAATGAACCAATAGAATGCATTCGCGCCACGTGGCGCGCTACCTCCCCGCGTCGCGCCTCAATCTCCCCGCCAAAGAGACCCAAATAATGAATTCTGCGCATTCAAGGTCACCGCTCATAAACCGTTGCGACACTTTGTTTGTACATTATTTGTGTAATTGAACTCGTTAGTGGTTTATGTTAAAATTGTGATTTCAATTGCAAATTCCTAAGTCAAAATAATATACTTAGATGTAAAACCGTTTAATGATGATTTTTAGACCAATCTTTATAAGTGCCGGCACGTAAGTCTAGCGATGATCATGTATGCGCAGAAGAATAAAACACGGTATCCGTGGGTGCGCAGATCTCCTCCACGTGACTCGTCATCGCTAGACTAACGTGCCGGCACGTATAAAATTATTTTCTAACGAGCCGGTTTCGCCCAATCATGTATCGAGTATGGCCACGGTCTTTGAAACATTATGAATATGTTTTTTTTTATGCTCCACTAAAACAAAGAGGTTCTCTAAAAAAACTGTTTAAGTGATATCAATTTCAACAATTTTAGTGTTGACAGTCTAAAAAATATAATTTACTTTTTGACGAAATGCTCTCGGGAAGCCACCACAATCAATATGTAAGGTTAATTTTAATGTCAAATTGGAACATACGCGAAAACTTAGAAAAACTAATAAATATAAGGAGAAATTGTTCAGAGCATGCTTCAGAAGTCTCCAGATCTCCGAGGGTGATAGACTAATTAAAAAAGGGTAGTGAATAAATCCTAAATAAAATTGATAGTTTTATTTTTCAAGAAATGACGAGATCGATAATTGCGATACTCTATTGGGTACTGGGTATTGGGTATTTGGTATTGTTTAAGAAGACAATTGCGAAAAATAGAAGAAAGTTCCGGCAAACATCGGTGCAGGAATTCCAAGAAGTGGTTGCAACCATATTTAATGCAGACATGGTAAATTTCTCCGAACTGTTCCTTAGCGAAGAGCAAGTCGATCAATACATGGACGTATTTGAGCAAATCCTTTACCTGAGCCAAATGTACAACCTGAGAAATATCAAAACCGGCAAAGTAACATTCAGGTCGTCAAAAAATGGCGTTTATGGATCAGTTGATTCTCACACTAATGTTGATCAAAATATAACTACCATCAATTTCGGGGACAGACCGCAAAAGGCGTTTTCGTCTGAAGACTTTTCGAGAAGACTGAGAATAAGAGATATGAACAAAATTATCGTAACCCACGAATTTGCTCATGTTCTGACAGTTTCGTTGCGGAATACGAACGAGGCTCTGTCCGTAGAATACTGGGGAAAGCTGCATGAAATATGGAAGTTATACAAGGAGCAAAAGGATCAGCTTATCAAGGACAATAGGCACATCAGCAATTATAGCTTCGAGAATATCGATGAGTTCCATGCCGAGGCATTCACGGAGTACCACTTAAGCGACAGGCCCTCGCAGATAGCTACCGATGTTGGCCGATTGTTTGATGAATACTTTAAAAAAGAAACACTGTCATGCGACACTCTTTTAATCGACAGGCCCCTACACAAAGTTATCGATATGGAATGAACGAATAACAAAGTCGCAGTTGACTGAGTGACTTTTACATAAAATCAAAGTGGAATGGACATTCTTGAAGAATAAGATAAAAAGTGTTTCTGTGTTGATCGACAGACATTTTGACCTAAGTATTGTAATGTTAACGCTATTTGTTATAAGATTTTTATACTTATCGAATATATTATGCATTTAAAAAATAAATGCTTTTTTTTCACATTTCCTCTTTATTTCCAGTCTTTTGTTTTATCATTTTCGTTGCAACAAATTTTTAAGCCGAATTGAATAATAATGGAGTATGGAGTTATGTAGGATACGTATCTAAGGCAATGCTATGGCGCGCTAAATAGTCTAGGTACCTACACGTTTTTATTTCTTATTATTCGTGTTTTATTCAAGAATTTCGACGTGCGCTGCGCCATGCTGCCGGAATAGTTTCTTCTCTTTCAATAAAAGGCGCAGACCGTATGTGTGAAGAGTGGCGCTGCTAAAGGTCATTGGTGGACGAAGAGTGGCGCTGCTCAAGGTCATTGGTGGTTGACAGCGCCTTAACGCCGCAAGTAGCGTAGCTGAGCAAGCTCATACCTCTGTTACGTCATCCGCGCCAAAGTCGTCACTTGCCATCGTTGAGCCAGAACCGCCACAAACACACTACTATATATATATATATATATATATATATATATATATATATATATATATATATATAAATGGATTTGTTTTGGTATTGCATTCCAACTCCAACACATCACAACAATCACAACACTCTCCATGTTCTGGGGAAACAATTATTTACATGGTCCAACATTTGAATATTTGGGAACAATTCACACAAATTGACCTAGTCCCAAATTAAGCGCAAGTAAGGCTTGTGTTATGGGTACTAGACAACGATATACATACTTATATAAAGAAATACATACTTATATAGATAGAAACATCCATAACTCAGGAACAAATATTCGTGCTCATCACACAAATATATGCCCTTACCAGGATTCGAACCCAGGACGCTTGCTTCGCAGGCAGGGTCACTACCAACTAGGCCAACCGCGTCGTCAAAAATATCCTATATCCTATATAGGTATCCTGGTCTACTATCTTTAAGTTAAGCTAGCCCAATAATGTAGACCAACGAATTCTAACGACGACCTTGCAAGGCCGCTGATTCTACAAGCGCACAAACCATATAGTTTGTTTTGGATCATTAACAGATCTACTATTTATATCTAAATCGTTGGTTTTGATTAAAGTTAAGCATCTTGATGCAACCCACAATGCTCTAACGATTTGAATACAATTTTGTTTGTCTTCTTCCATGCTGGTCCATGGGTAAAGAAAAAAATATATAGAATACGTCCCAGTCGCTTCTCTTCCCGCGCGGATGATAAAGAACTTCGAGGGAATGGGTGAAATTCTTAGGAATCATGTCATAGGCGATGCGGCTGCAACACATCACTATTTTGATTCCCCTTTCCACTTTTACGCCCACAATCATGCTAATCGTGGCCTTTAGTCTTGTCACCATAAGCCCTGTCTACCCCGTAAGGGATAAACGGGTGCGTCCCACGAGATATAACTACAAAATATCTAATTTCATAATAATAACGTTCACAAGATATAATGAACAGCAAAAAGTATAATTTTTAACGTATACTTAAGGCTTAAATTATATAACGTTATTTTTATATAACTTCAATTTGTATAAGATTTATATGGACTTACTAGCTTTTTCCCGCGACTTCGTCCGCGTAGACTTCATTTATTGACAAATAGCTTTTGGCCACGGCTTCGCTTGTGTGTACCAGGAGTATTTCGAAATTTGCTCTCTTAATGCTCCCTACACTCCCCAAAGAACCCACTTGCCAAATTTCAGCTTTATACGGCCAGTAAAACGAAAAATCCCGTTTTTTCCCGTTCCCGTGGGAATTTTGGAAATTTCTCTCTTAATGCTTCTTTATACTCTCCAAATAACCTAAATGCCGAATTTCAGCGTTCTACAACCAGTAAAACGAAAAGTTCCGTTTTCCCGTTCCCGTGGGAATTTTGAAAAATGATCTTTTATAGCTTCTCTACACTCTTCAAGCAACCTACATGCCAAGTTTCAGCTTTCTACGACGAATAAGACGAAAAATCCCGTTTTTTCCCGTTCCCGTGGGAATTTTGGAAAGTCCTCTCTTAATACTTCTCTACACTCCCCAAGCAACCTACATTTCGAATTTCAGCTTTCTACAACCAGTACAACGAAAAGTCCCGTTTTTCCCGTTCCCGTGGGAATTTCAGGAAATTGTCTCTTAGTGCTTCCCTACACTCATCAAGCAACCTACATGCCAAGTTTCAGCTTTCTACGACCAGTAAAACGAAAAATCCAGTTTTTCCCGTTCCCGTGGGAATTTTGGAAAGTCCTCTCTAAATGCTTCTCTACACTCCCCAAGCAACCTACATGTCGAATTTCAGCTTTCTACAACCTGCACTGCAGTATAACAAAAAATCCCGTTCTTTCCCGTTCATTTCCGCCAGAATTTTGGGAAATCCTTTCGGTAGTGCTCCCCTATACTCTCCAAGGAACCTGAAGGCCAAATTTCAGTTTTCTACGATCATTAAAACGAAAAATCGATCCCGTAGATCTGAATATAAATCTCGTTTTTTCCTTATCTAAAACTGTTTTTTACTATTATAATCACCTACTTCCATGCCAAATTTGAAGTCTAGTAATTATAGTTCATAGGATTTCGTTGAACTGAATATATAAATCCCGTTTTTTCCTTATCCCGAGAGAATTTCCAAAAATCCTGAAAATATTTTCTTAGTTTTGTAATCATCTACTTGTGTACGAAATTTTAGATAGGGTCACTCGGAATCGAATATAATAAATCCCGTTTTTTCCCGTTCCCGTGGAAATTTGTGTGTGTGTGTGTGTGTGTGTGTGTGTGTGTGTGTGTGTGTGTGTGTGTCAGGTAGGTATGTGTGTTGTTGTTCTCGTAATCAGCGACCCGATAAACCGTACAAACAATACTACCCACTATAATATAATAATAATAATACCCACGTTGATTTTCAGACTTTGTAACCCCCTATCCCCTTTTAGGGGTTGAATTTTAAAAAAACCTGAAACAGGTGTTTACTCATTTATTGTTAGGATTACTCCTGTGAAGTTTCGAATAAAAGTCTAACTAATCTTGTTTCCCCATACAAACTTTGGACCCCCATTCAACCCCTTTAGAGGTCGAATTTTGAAAAATCCTTTCTTAGTGCACCCCTAGACCTTATAAGGAACCTACGTGCCAAATTTGGAATCTTTAGAACCAGCGGTTTGGCCTGTGCGTTGATATGTCAGTCAGTCAGTCAGTCAGTCAGTCAGTCAGTCAGTCAGTCAGTCAGTCAGTCAGTTTCTTCTTTTATATATTTAGATTTCTTCTAACATAACAAACATTTAACCTAACTGAAACAGCTGCAAGACATTGTTTAATTTTCGGCGAGCGAGCAAGACGGTA
This sequence comes from Pandemis heparana, assembly GCA_963854515.1. Taxonomy (NCBI): domain Eukaryota; kingdom Metazoa; phylum Arthropoda; class Insecta; order Lepidoptera; family Tortricidae; genus Pandemis; species Pandemis heparana. Next base: position 14,290,443 of record OY978007.1, on the reverse strand, counting down.
CGGAGCGGAAGCGACTCGGATAGGTTAGGTTCAAAGGCTAATGCGCATTAGCCTTTGGTTTTAGTTATTTCTTTTATAACCACCTAGAAAACCCCCTAACCACACAGCAAATTCAATAAACAACTGTGCATTATGCTTTTTGATGTTAGCTGTTATGAACATTATATGCTTTGATCGTTATTTCAATTGATATTATATATAAACAACGTTATACCTTACAAAATTAGATATTTTAAGATTATAATTTTCGTTCATTATATCCAGTAAACGTTATACTAAACGAGTTTATATAAAGTGAGCGTATATATTATGAACATTAGATAATAAGTTGTTATATCTCGTATTACTTACCCGGGATAGACACGTGATTTATGTATGTATGCATGTTCGTTTGGTTTTGCCTACCATAATAATTAATCCAACAGTAAAGGCAACAGATTGCCATCGTTCTATAAATTTATAACATGCTCGTAGGTCACGATAAACTTCCGATATTAAAACTGTCCTTTATGGCTATAAAGCAGTTGCTGGATCGACACGGATATCGAGCTTATTGTATCAGAAAGCCAATAAAGCACTCTACATATAGGCTAGTCTATGATGGCAGTGCGAGCGAGCAGAGGCATACCCCCTTATTCATAAACGCACTATAGGCCTCTGCTAAGTTAGTAATCGTTTGTCCTTATCTGTGAAAGGTAAATGTCAAAGTGACAGATAAGGACAAACGATTACTAAGTTAACAGAGGCCTATAGTGCGTTTATGAATAAGGGGGCTAGGCTTTACGTATACTCGGTACATACAAAACCTTCTAGGGTTCAATCATGTTGCGATACCAATTTTGCAGGCACAATAATGGAGCGTTGTTAACGATGAACTCTAGCCACTAGGATAGGAATTTTTCACTGTTATTATGTACTCTTAGATCAGATAGTTAAAGTCATAGGTATTGTTGAAGTATAGATAAAACACTGAAGCACTGTTGTTGTTCTGTTCACCAGTTTAAGAAAATAACACAATATTCTTTCTAATACGACCATCGCGGGAGAAGGCTACGCAGGCATCTCTGTCTGTGTCAGACCACAGACTAACCCCCTTATTCATAAACGCTCTATAGGCTTCTGCTAACTTAACAATCGTTTGTCCTTATCTGTCACTTTGACATTTACCTTTCACAGATAAGGACAAACGATTGCTAAGTTAGCAGGAGCCTATAGAGCTGTTATGAATAAGGGGCTTCAGGCTACAAGGCATCGTTCAAAAAATAGGCTTACAGTATAAGTTTGAGATGTGTTATTGGCTTTGAAATTAAAACAGCTATATTTATTTGACTTTCAAAGTTGTTATTTGACATAATCTATCGTAAAACTCATTTCAGCTGAGTCCCACTATAATTCATGCTAAAAAAAAAACATTTTCTAGATAAAAGTATGAATGCTTGCCTTGAACGATTGATCTATCTTCAAGTAATCCATTTCATTTTGAAAGATAACCTGCGAAAGTTGTAGTTATTCACAAACTTCACTACTACCTTTTCCTTACCTTTTTTTTTTACATTTTTTTTTCCTTATGTTAGGGAATGGCGACGAATCATTCTAGGGACATTTGATTTATTGTTCTGACGATGTTCTGACCGAAACTTGCTTTTGTTACAGGTAAATAAAGAGTGGAAACAGAGATATAGAGGTACGATGGGGTCGGAGACTAAATAGCACAAGAGTATAAAGCGGTGAATGCGGTAAGTCACAAAGATAAGATTTGGTCCTTTTTTAACCCCCGACTTAAAAGAGAGGTATTATAACTATTGTACCTACTACTTACTTAAGAATTATCTATTAATGACTATGTACTATTGTACGTGAGATATTTTATATAAGATATATGGGTGTACTTTTCCTGAAATAAAACATTATTATTATTATTATTATAAGTTTGACGGCGATGTGTGTGTGTGGCATTGTAGCTCTCAAGCGGATGCACCAATTTCCATGCGGTTTTTCCATTCGAAAGGCAGTTTTCTTTTTTTTAGCCATCTTTAATATAAATCGTTTCAGCTCAAATAGTTCCAACCGAATAGGTACCGATGTTATAATGGGAGCGTGGGTGGTGGCGCGGGATGAGGCACAGACTTCAAATATAAATAAGAAAGGTAGCACTCACCGAAATAAAAATGTAATTGGACATTTCTAAAGAAGCTTAGGGAGGTAATTAATACAATTTATTATGAAACCTATAGGCGGATTTAGGCTACATTTGAAGGCGATTCTATTTTTTAAGTTCGTTGCTATATCATTTGAATAATGCAGATTATAGTCCGTGGTCAACCCCGGAAGGGTGCAAATGATGTCGGGTGCGAGGAGTCTCGCTGACAGCACAAGATGGATGATGACCCAATGACGGAAATGGACGACTCCTGCCGACCGACTGATGATGCTTTTGGTTCTTAATATGGTATTTCCTTTGCATTATTAAACTTTACGTCGCCTAATGTCAGCGACGTTAATAATATGATGTGCTAAATCATATAGGTAGGTATATACCTATAGGTGATTTAGTCTTTGACTTAAAACCATCGTGGGAGTTAGCCGTAATTTTAACCACCTGAGACCACGGATTGGTTCGAATCATGACACGCCGCGACTAAAAAAATATTAGTAACTCGTAATTTTACTTCGCTTGTTTTATTTTGATCTTAAATTTAAAAAAGAAACCTTGTGTGTGTGATACGTCTGTATTTGCTTTACTTTGCCTAACTTGTAATTAACAGAATAAGTTTTTGCTAAAGAATTAACTTTGAATGCAGGCATCGTTTGCTGACTATTTATGACTATTCTGTTTGGAGGGACTATAAACCAAGTCAATTAAGTAGGTAAATAGAAATGGACAGCATTGGACCCGAACTCACAGACATTGCAAGTTTAATAAAAGTTTTAAAATAATGTGTCCATTCAATAAATTTTCTGTTTCGTCTTAACAATTATCTAAGCGAGCAAAGGTTTTGTAATGTTTAACCGCTTACACTTACATAGGTACATAACATACCATCACGCCTCTTTCCAATAAGTAGTGGTAAGCAGAGACTACTTTGTTACCTACACTTACTACGATCCTGCCAAACCTTTTTCGCTTCATCCACATTAATCAATCTCTTCATACATGCTCTTTGATTTGATATACTCTTGACCTAACCTTTTATCAACACTTCCCCAATTTTGGTCACGGAATGTCCGTTTAGGTCTAGGCCTTCCCCATCCAACGCACCCATACCACTGCCTATAAGTCAACCTGCTCGCTTATTTGCGTAAAAAAAAGTCAGCAAACAGCGTTACGTTTGCAGCTTTGTATCTTTAATTCCAGTCGATTGCCACAGACAAGCCAAAATATCGGAAAATATTGTGTTGTCGATAATAATAAAATAACAGTTTATCTTAGTGCGTAAGCCCGCACTCCATTCGGGCTGTGAAGGGATAAAAAGCTTATTATAAGCGGGTCTTATCAGAGAGACGTAGGTATTGATACAAGAAGATTTTGTGGCTCATCATTATTGTGTCGATAAAGGCCTTGGGAGTGGATTGTAGGTTTCAGAGTTGGGCAAGTGGACTGGACGCTAGTCATAAGAAGCAAACTTGGCCGTCAATTTCTTTATAATTACCATCATACGCAACGTTTACACAAAATATTCACAAATGGGTCGAAGTGTCTCCGTAGGGACCCCTAGATTTAAGATCATACACAACACTACAAGAATATTGTTAAGGAAATCCTATGGAAGTTGAGAATATTGGTAGACCAAAGATTTATTTTAAAACTAAGTTAAAGCAATCTAACTAATCTAACTAATATTATAAATGCGAAAGTATGGATGGATAGATGGATGGATGGATGGATGGATGGATGGATGGATGGATGTTTGTTTGTTACTCAATCACGCCAGAACGGCCCAACGGATCTGGATGAAATTCGGCACATAGATAGATAAAACTCTGGAATAGCACATATGCTACTTTTTATCCCGGAAAATTGCGTAGTTCCCGCGGGATAGCGATAAACGAATTCTTTGCAGACGAAGTCGCTGGCAACAGCTAGTAAATTATAAATGATTAAACCTGTTCACAAAATTTCAGGAGAGTTGGTTGAGAAATGCTACTTCAAAAGAAATACACCCACCCATACAGCCGGAGTCGGTAATACACAAAAGAATTATATTACATGCAAACAGTGCATGTAAAATAAATATACGTGTACGGTCGCCCTAATAAGTGGTCTACCACTTTTCATCCATATTCCTATCAAATGAAAATGTCGCTAAAGTCGAACTTTCAAGTTGACAGCCTGTCTTATCGACGTTATATATTTTATATTGTGACGTGCAAAGGAATTTTAGCCTTAGGGTGGTAGACCACATATTTGGCTGATCGTACTTATTCGGTACCTATTGTGATTTAGAGCCGACACGCCCAGATAAATTGTCAAACTTAAAATAAAAAAGCTTTCATTTAATTTGATTGTGGTTCTATTGTTTAAAAGTGCTTTTGTAGGCTTCACATCATTTGACTTTCTTTTGTCTATAGATGAAAGTCAGAAGTATGCTAAAATTAAGACTTCAATTAACCTCGGCTTTATTTGTTTTCTTATTATTTTTTTCTGAATCTCCATTCTTAAATTCTTGAGTACTTTTTACTTTATTGTTTTATTATTAGATTATTACTATCTGCAATGTATATGCAAAGTTGCACGTGCTTGGTGTACAAATTTCACGTGCATTATTTTATAAACAAAAACCAGCCAAGTGCGTTCCGTATAAGGATTCCGTATTGATGTTAAATTTCGGATGCCTTTATTGCACGTTTACTAATAAAGGCTAGGTAGCTATGGTAGTTTATCTTTTAAATTCGTTACTGACCGTTTTGGAGTGAACATAGCCGGAAATGCAGCTAATCTAGGAATCGAAAAATAATTTTCACTGTCTTGCTGTATCATAATTTTAAATGAGGATGTCGTAGAGAAACATACATTTATGTCACAATGTTCGCGGAAGTTACAGTTGTGCTATTACACAGTATTTAGGATCGTAGTAAAAAATGTGGAATCAGTTCACTGGAATAGTTTTTAATGATCTTCAGGGATAACTTCCCTTCATGTGTCATTCTCTGTCCCCTGTCTAACACTGTATTTTTTTTCTCTTATGCGCAATAAAATTAAGAGTAACACTTACTAACTTTTTATATATCTACAGGGACAAAGTGCGGGAATAATTTAGTGCAAAGGTTGTATTTTTCTGGTGCTGAAAATTTTAAAACTCTCGCCAAATAATAGGTATCTCGAACGTAGATAAGCTTGTCTCTGAAGTGTTTCAATGGCGGCCATTTGTCATACTTCCTGCGGTAACCGTCGCTATAGAATTCAACGTCGCCACAATGCAAACGGACGAAGCCCTCGGTTGGTGTTTTTGGAGCAAATATTTTTTTGTCCGAACTTGGCGCATCATTTATACAGGTAACGAGTATTCTGTGGTGTGATTATATTTTTGCACTTTTATAAACTGTTTGGAGGGACGTTAGTAACTTGACTTTTAACCGGTGTATTTTGCTTAAAACAGGAATAATTCGTTTAAAATTAAGACCTTTTTGTGCACACAAAGCAATCAATAAATGAATATGAATATGAATACTAACTGACAACAAAATGTAAATATAACTACAATTACTTAACCGATTTATATGGTATCTATTTTTAACTGACTTAAAAAATAGAAGAAGAAGAAGAAGAAGAAAGAAGAAAAAAGTTTATTCACAATCAAAAATCACAAACAAAACATCAAAATAAAAAAAAACACATAATAGGTACAGCAGATAGTAAATAAATAAATTGTCACAAAATGGTCCCAACTCAGCATTTGCTGGCCTTGCAGCCAGCGCTGGTCTTCCGTTGGGACCATAGACATACCAAGTGCCTTCAGCTAAAAAGATAATCATCATCAACAAAGTCGTCTCACAGCACAGAATTTGCACATGCTCGGAGCGAGGCGTAGTTCTACCCAGTCTCACTCTGTTGGCTACATACGTATATGATTTACCTACTATAAACTTTTTTCTGATTCTGTATTTCACCGAATTTTGTCTCTACTTTTTATTTGGTCCGAGTCTCTAGTAAAATCAATTAAATTTTATTTAAATTGCTGAACAAAAGCAGACTTTTATAATGACAGCAGGGCTTTTCTAACGCACTTAAAGCGCCATCTCGTCTAGAAAAATCTCATTATTCTTGGGAAATTTAATTATAAGTCCTCCAAGATGATGGTTGTCCCGCGCAAATCTTAGACAAAGGCTTTTTAATCACGCGTTTTTTTAGTCGAATGCAATAATGCCATGCCGGGCGGATAGCACGATTTGTTTTTCTCATTTGCCATTGAGTGTTTTTCTTTTGCACATGTCGGGTTAAAAATGGATGGACTAAGTGAAAACCCGAGTCGTGGCAACTCGCAAAAGCAAATCATTTTAAAGCTCTAGTTCTTATGAAGTGGGTTTTAGTTTAGTCTTTATTGTCTTTATGTATGTAGGTACCTAATTTTAATGAATTGTTATGTCCAAAGTTGGTGCTAGAAATATGAATATGAGTACCTATAAGTAGGCATACAAGATATCTTTGAAATTTTGAATTTAAAATTAAGCCACCCATTAAGACGCCGTAACATCGACCAATGTACGCAAACGTTTTGTCAACCACATTTAAAAATTCTGGAAAAAAATTACAGGGGTCACAACTAACTAATAATTCTAAAGTACCTACCTAAGTAATTAATTAGAATTAGTTTTGGGACACGTTCTAGGTAGGTACTATTCGATTTATCCTTTCAACACACTGCACTGATATGATAGCTCGTTTCAGCCAAGTAACATCAAACGTCTTATGTAATAGCCTGTAGAAGCAAAGCACGTATTGACATACGTCGATGGAAATAGACGCCGATTCTTGTAGAAAAGTTTACGTAACGCAATATTTAAGCTTCCAAACGATGTCAAGCACAATGTAACAGAAAGTAACATGATTTTCGTGTAAGTATTCTTTTACCGATTTGTATTAAAAATATGCTTAAGGCTTAGACAAAATAAAACTAAACAATAATCATGGAACTATTTTAATGACACCAGTTGACAATTGTCATAGTCCCAAGCTAAGCAAAGCTATGAATATTCTGCCCGCGACTTTGTCCGCGTAGAATTAGCAATTGACATGTTTATCGCTATCCCTCTGGAACTGTGCAATTTTCCGGGATAAAAAGTAGCCTATGTTTCAATCTAGGGTACCAGCTATCTTCGTTCCAAATTTTATCCAAATCCGTCCAGTCGTTTTAGCGTGAAGAAGGAACAAACATACACACTCACTCACTCACATCGTCACATCGTCACAAACTTTCGCATTTATAATATTAGTAGGATTCAAAGACTCGAGGACAAATCAAAACAAGTAAACCTCAAGCTTTGTAGTCACTCAACCACAAGATCTGTAAAACTTTTTGAGCCAAGTTCCATTTTAGTACAATGAAAATGTTATAATTAGCCTAGTTGTCCTGGGTGAATATTCAAGCGTTTCGACCACTCGGCTCATGTGTACGATTATATTAGGTACCCTGACGGAAGGACAATTTGCAACAACTTTGGATAGATCAGATGCAGCATCCATCCTGTGTTTCGTTGTCACAAAAAGTTTAGTCTAAGCATCATCTCTTTTAACGGTATAATAATAAGTTGAGAGGAGAGGAAAAAAAATGCCGTAAAAACGCTGAACATTCACCCTCCTCTCTAGACGGCCGAGTAACCTCACTAGTTATTCTTACGCTATGACTATAGTCATTTATTATAATAAGAGTACTATCGATCTAACTTTCACCTTGCTCCACAAAAACTAGCCAGTAAATATGCATAGCTTTTAAAATAGCTTAGGTATAGGTCCAATGAAACATCTGCGGTGGAAGCTTCACAAAAGCGGGCAAGACAATCAATTCCGCCCGTCGGGTCGGGGTCAGTTAAAAAACCATTCGCGTACTCAGCTATAGTCTCTCAAATTGTCTACGTAATAGTGAACAATTTACACTTTATCTTAGTTTATTTTGAAAGTTAGAAGCCAAATTAGATCGTCTTCTTATTAGCTGAAATAAGACGTCCATGGCTGGACATAGGCCTTCCCCGACCGGAATTCCACGATAATTTTGTATTACCCCCAATCTGAAGCTTCCGCGATTTTCACCAGCACGTCTAGCACGAGAGCGCACCAAGAGTCGCGTCGCGCGCGAGAAAGATTGTCCGTCTTTTTCTTACTGTTCGTTCTAGAAAGGGACGGGTAGCATATCTTTCGGGCGACGCGATTAACGCGCGCTTTTTGCTATATTTTCGAAGTTCGTAGCATACCGTCCCTCTCACTCTCAAATTAATGACTACTGTGTGAACAGAACGGCAGGAAACGAACTTCGAAAATCTAATTTCGGAGTATAAAGCCTGATCTTAACGTCCATAGTGCGGAAGCATGTGTGTGTGGGCTTTTGTGCGCGTGTGTGTGTACGCGTGTGTTGCGTGTTCGCGTATTTGAAAAGCCTTCTACACGATCGGAATACCTACCGCCGACCATCGTGTCCTTGGTCGGGTAGATTTAAAAATGGACCGTGTAGAGATCGGTGGGTCCGACCGATATTTTGCTGATGTCAACGGCCTTGGTCGGGAGCGCATCCCTTCCGACAGGCTGCGTCCGCGGCGGTTGACATCAACCACCGACCGTGTAGAACGAATACAAAAATTGGTTCATCCAACCAAGGATACGATGGTCGGCGGTTGATTCCGATCGTGTAGAAGGCCTTTTACTATTAAATTGTACTACAAGATCAGAGTGACAAGGATCGAGTGTAAAACACAATCTCAATTTCGCCTACTTATCAAACTTTTGAGTCGTATCAAACCTCTCAAACTAAACGATGTTGAATGTCAAAGTGTCCCTAAACTTGACCGACATCGCAACTATCAGCTCCACTCTCGAAACAGTCCAGTTAAGAGCAAAACAAATGGAAAACCAATTAATCAAAGTTCAGTTGAAATAGGACAGAGAAATTGACATTCTATTTCCGAGTGGAGGCCTGAACCTTGAACGGCGAGCCGATGTGCCCCTGACCGCTGATATTTTTACCTTACCTGGTTTAGAAGATGAATTAGTAATAACTAGCAGACGGCTATATAGCAATATGCAAGAGAATGGCAGGATTAGACGGCCAATATTATCGTGATAATATTGTCAATATATAAAAAAAAATCTAAACAACACTGAAAATTAGAACATAAAAATCCGAAAAGTAAAGCTAGGATCCTCATCATACCGTGATGCCTGCTATAGCTACCTACCGCTATGCCACACATAGCAGTGGCCGTACCATGACGTACGTGCGTAATGCGTTTCAGTTTAGGTCCGCTCGCTGTCAGATTCATACTAAAAGTGACAGCTAAAACTTGAACTGCGTCGGAATTAGGACGTCATGGTAAGGCCCCAGGTCATTGTCAATATTATTATAGGAAAGCATATTTCAAAACAACTGGATTCAATGCGATAGGTACGCATCTACATTTCGTAATTATGGATCGCCATTTTCTTTCTTTCCTTTTCGATTCCCCTACCTACCTACGCCCGCAATCGTGCTAAACGCGTGGTCTTGTTACTTTAGGCTCTGTCTACCCCCATTACCTTACCTACCTGCATTGCACGGTCCCATCGTCTACGACTAGACTCTACGGGAAGACGGGTCCCTTCTAGGCGCGGTCCTGGCGGAAGCCGGGGCCTCCAGGGGCGTTTGTGGTCCCCATCGCACACCGGATTAAGGCAACGCCGGAGAGTTTTTAGTCTGGGTACCCCTTCGGGGGGAGTCTCACATATCTACCTCTAGGCATCCCCATGCCTAGGGCATCCCTAAAGATTTCTTCTCCGTTAAAAAAAAAGGCTCTGTCTACCCCGTAAGGGATATAGACGTAATTTGTGATTTGTGTAATATGTGTAGATCGCGATATGCGTGGATCAAACATTATAATGAACGTCTAATAATTAGACTCTAATTCATATCAACAATAGGGATTGCAATCCCGCAGCTCATTCAATCCCGCGCAATTAAAGGGATAAAATAATATATATCGTTTCATAAGAAAATAAAAGTCAATAAATTATTGCATTAGACACACTAATACACAAAAAACAAAGTGCACTACAGACACACATTTCAAACTTTTATTCAATTTCCGTGAAACAATCGCAAAAAACACTAAAGATTAAAAGATTTAAAAAAGATTATGTCTTCGCTATTAATTACCTAAGTACCTATAAGTAATTAGTAATCGGTTTTCTTCGATTCATCTTTAAATGTTTGGCATAGTTTAATAGTTTTGTAGTTTATATTTTTAATTCAATTTTATTTAATGACTAATATTCCAATCACAACTTTCTTTTTAATGATAGATAGATAGATAGGTAGTATTTATTCAAAAAACAATACATGTATCGTGTTTGAAATGCAGTTGTGCAAATTAATGCCATTTTTATGTTATAAAACTATGGTGATAATACGCTCTTTAGCGCTAGTTTTAACTCCAAATTTTTAATTTGCGGGATCCGCGGATCCGCGCTTTAAAGGTGCGGGATCCAGCAGATTAATAAAAGCTGCGGGATCCCGTTTTGCGGGATTGCAATCCCTAATCAACAAGTTAACCGCGGATGAGCAAAGATTGACTCGCCAAATCGGAGCGATCCGTGTATTGGGACCCTCTGTGTACAACCTTTTTGCGCGTCAGCATACCTAGTAGTGGTTTGGTCGAATAAAGCTAAACACACGTTATACACATTACAGTTACATAAAACGCGATTCAATATCTTTTCCTTCGCCCTTATTTCCGAACGTACCATGCAATGTTGGCAACACTGCTCTTCAACACCCACCCCCACCTCCCTTTCCCCCGAATTCGAAAAACATGGACGATCGCGCGCGCAGCCGCAGCTCTGTGGGCATTTTTTAATAAAAAATTCCGCACAAGTGTAGTGCCTCTTGGACTTGAGAAAAACAAGTGAAGTGCTATCGAAGGAAGTGGTGACAATTAGTGTCAGTGGTACGCAGAACCTCATCATCATCCCAGAACCAGTGCCTTCAAATTCAGTGCATCCCAGGTACTTCATCCGACGTAATCCTCTTAAAAATCAACCAGGGGACCGATTTTTGAAAGCACATGTCTGAAAATACCACTCGAAAGTGGTGAAAAATTGTGCTAAATTTGAAATACAAGTAGCTTAGAAGATACTTACGGCTCTCATTAATCATGTGGACTAGGCAAAAATTTGATTAGAGCCGTAGTTTTGAAGATATAAACAGATTTTTACCATTTTCGAGTGGTACTTTCGAGTGATGTGCTTTCAAAATTCGGGGCCCAAGTAGCTATAAAGTACGACTTTATTTTTTTGCTAGCTTGTAGCCTTAGCGCGTGAAGTCAACTGGTACTTAGCCAGTTGTTTCTTTATAATTAGAAAAACCTATTACCTACACTTCGACGTCTTCGACCAAAATGGCAAGGAATTGCGATTCTACAAGTGGTTGCCTGAATATAGCGCCGGGAGGGAAATCATTCGCGTGAGCCCGGAAATTGCCAGATTGAGTCGCCTAGTGAACTAGTTACAGCTGTGAAGGCTGCTACGCTGCTACTGAAGGTCCTTAACCTCCAACAGGGAAATAGGGATAATTTAGTACCTATAGGTACCTATTACTGTTGGTAAAATGGTTAGTTAGCGTTACCTACGCGGCATTGAATGAACTAAGTAACAACCCAAAAGTTCACAAATTGCTAAACTTATTGCTAAATTATAAAATGAGGCAAAAACTAGTTTAAAAACGTGCCCAAACTAAACGAAATGGTATGAAAGTATGTTTTAGTAGATTTTTAATCAGATTACAGTGCCATCTAGTTAAAACTGTAAACATTAATTTTCCTACATTGTGACTGACTTCATTATGCAATTAACTTACAGCGCCATCTGTTTAAATTATTTGAAACTACGGAATAGGCTAACCAAACTACGAACACAGTTGCAAAGCGCTGTGAAGTCGTCTTTGGTTACCATAAAATCCGCTAGATGGCATTGTCACTTCAGTTGTTTCTTGTTTCAAATAGATGTCAGTGTAATTCTAATTTTTGAGGTTCTATAAAACTTAGGTATGAATCGGTGCGTACTTAATTTCATGAAAAATACGGTCTGATTTCAGTCTGCATTTGAACTTACATTATAGGCTAAAACACCTTCGTTTCAAGACTGCTTTAAATAGTTTTAATTAAGTAAATAGGTACCTACCTAGTACCTGGATGACCAAGCATTGCTCGGTATTTTTTATCGATTTATAGTTATCGCCCCCAAAATCTCCTTCATACTAAATTTCATAAAAATTGTTGGAGCCGTTTTCGAGATACCGATAAGGTACAAGAATTGCTCTTTTAAAGGTAGGTAGATTAACACACACGTGAGTATAATTTTAATAATGCTAACCGGTGTTGCATTCCCTGCCTCATAAGCTCATACCACGTTGTTAACGTAGTTAGTTTTCACCAGAAACTCCAAATCGTAAGCTGAATGACACAAATTCCTCCGTAAGTTTTTATCGAACCGATACCTAGATAAATAAACTGATTCGGAGACACTTTGGCAGCCTTCCAGCCGTCGTGTTGAGATGTCGAGATCATCAAATTTTCCCGACGGTGGGTGAGGGCACAACTTCAGATCTAAAGCACAGTTTAGAACCTGTAAGAAAATCGTGAAAGTCGCATTAATGCGGCACTAATATTTAAAGTTCAAGTGCATCTCCTTACAGTACTTTATTGAGTACCTTTCTTTAGCGGCGTTGAGCACTTTTTGGGATGGGTAAAAAATGTTAAACTCGTGCCAGGCGTAAGACGGAGGGAGACTTTAAGTACCAGGATATCAGATCCTCTAAGAGCTTATTTTGAAATACGAATGAATCGCATTTGATTTTTGAAGTGTTTGGTTGAGTCGTGGAGTAAAAGTACTAGGGCATCAGCACATTGTTAGAGGTCTGTCAATATAGATAATACGTACGTTTTTTTTTGTAAGCGGCCAGTACGATACGCGTGTTGAGCGTTAAGGAGGTTACAACATTAAAATCTAATCTAAGCTGCTGTTTTTACTTCTGCCGGCACTCCCGGAGTGCCTCCCGTCGCTTTTTTTTGTTTTACCATTCTTACAAACATCAAAAGGATAGACGTTTTCTAGACCAACACTCGTATCCTCCTGCTCTAGTGGAAAACTGTCCTTACTCGGAATAAGAATGATTTTCCGAAGCGATTTAAGAACAGGCAATGGTAGCGTCGCGGAGCATGCAAAATGGAACCGTCGGTTATATTTGTTTGCGCTACAATTGTACAAATGGTGCCAATTGGTTGAAGGCAGACGCGATCTTCATTTAACACAGAACAAGATGGTTTTGTTCGGTGAAATGTTTTTCGAAACAGGTTATTGAACGATATTTTTATTTGGAATCTTTGTTTAGTCGCATCGTCTACGTCTCGTGATGGGCTTTTGTTTTCTGGAAATATGTAACAAAAATAATTTTGAATACCTAGTCAGTAAAGGATGCTCCTTGGTATCTACCTTCATACAAGAGTACTCGTAAACAGAACTGTAGGAACGTTTAGCAAGTAGGCTACGTGACAGCCTAACTAGGTGAGATTCATAGACAAGTGCCTAATTATGTGGAGAATAGGAGAAACGACGCAAATTATACATAGTTTATCTTGATCATTTTTAGGGTTCCGTACCCAAAGGGTCAAAACAGGACCCTATTACTAAGAATTTGCCGTCCATCCATCCATCCGTCTGTCTGCCACCAGGCTGTATCTCATGAGCCGTGATAACTAGATAATTGAAATTTTCACAGATGATGTATTTATGTTGCCACTATAACGACAAATACTAAAAACCAGAATAATGTATGTATGTCTGCATATATCAGTGACCAATATAGAGTGACCCCACACTGCGTACATTTTGCTTTGGAGCATTGCTCTGCTTATACTGGCTTATAGATAATGGTACGGAACCCTTCGTGCGCAAGTCCGACTCGCACTTGACCGGTTTTTAAAAATGATGAGATATCGCTTCGCATCCACGCATGTGTAATACGCATATGTAATTTAGAAAATATAAGAACATTTCCGAAGTGACGCTAGTTTCGCGGCTGCGCTGTAAAAAATGAAGACCAACTAAGAACAGTTTTCTCTTAGTTGACGTTAAGTTAATTACAATAATTAAGATTTTATATGAATCAAAGAAAGCTGATCTCTTAAAACAATAAGTGTATCTGTGATTGAACTAATAAAGTAGGTATGTTATTAATCCTAACAACATACCTTGCATCTGTTATTGACTTTGTTGGCATAATTATGTAACGTAGATTGATTCAATCCTTAACAAATTCATTATGACAGATATGTACTTATGCTGATAGTTATGAACATTTTCATAGTTTATTTGATTATTTTTGTCTTTGTAGATTTACATAAGATTAATTTTGATGTAAATATTGAACAAGATCTTAATTGGCTCAGTTACATAGCAAAGCAATCAGAAAATTTGTAAATTATTTGATGTGTCTAAGTCCTTGTTAGGCTCGTATGGACTCAAGACGCTTGATTATGACTATCAAGATATTGAAAGGGCCAACCAATTTTGTTTGTGGTGTCGCATTAAGGGCTAAAAACAGTTCTCAAGAGTGCTGCTAATGCTTCCGGTCACACCCTGGTAGTTTCGAAAGTAAATCAAATCACAATCAATGCCTTCCCGCTTATCGATGCTTTACGATCCTTTTTTATAGTAATAGATGCGTAAAATTTACGGCGGTCCCACCTAACGGAACAAGTTACGCCAACGTTTTACGAAACAAAGGAATGGATTCAGCTATTTGGGTCACGGGTGTGATCTTTTACGACTTATTTTTTCATTCGTCCCCCTCAAATTTGTTGGTAAATTCAATATGACGCGTGCCAATTACGTTAATGCTTTGCGTTTTGATTTCGTTACGCTTTAAAATTTTACCTACCCCGTGGGAGTTTCGAAGTCTGATCTTAGTCTGCTTTTACGGTACAAAGGGAAATTTAGGCCCAAATTTTGGCTTTCTAGATTTAGTAGATTTGGCTGTGGCAATGAAAAAATAAAGTAAGGGTGCGACCAAACCGCTGCGTATACGCAGTGACGTGTCGTATGCGTCACAATTTCTCACCGTTTCTTCATACATTTTGTTGCGATTCCGTAACGTCACCGTTTTTTAAGCAGCGGTGTGGTCGAACCTAAGTCAATGGAACCCTTGACTAGTACTGTAGAGCCTTCTTTTCTCAACGTCGGAGTACTTTGACACGGACAGACGAACAAACCGATCACTTATTACGATAAGATTATGTATGTATGTATGTAAAACTCTTTATTGTACATAAAACACATGAAAAAGATGAATACATTCATTACTACATACACATACATTCATTTGGTTGACCGTACCTAAGCTGCAGAATGTGTATTTTCTGACATACAAAATAATTGCTAGATAGATAAGTAGTATTAGTAGTGGGAGGTCCAGTTGACATAATTATATCTCACATTCGAGATTGACGTACCTAATTAATTTAAAGAGCCGATCCCTGACGGAAATGTCCACGTATTTGTCGGACAATCCTCATCGACGGTCGTATTATCGCTCTGATGCCTTTAGTGGTCACACTAACAAATCGCACAAATAATTATAATAGTTTCAGCGACTGAACTTGTACATTTCAAGTTTTAAGGCGCTGTCAACAGCAAATGACCTGGAGCAGCGCCACTCTTCACACATACGGTTCACGTGCCTGTTAGTGAAAGAGAAGAAACTATTCCGGCAGCTTGGCGCGCGTCTAAAATCTTGCAAATAAGACACAAATCATAAGAAATAAACAAAAGTATGGATTATTTGTGAAATATGACTCGTTAGCCGTTTAGGTATGAATATGATGACTTTATGTTTTTAATTGCAGACCCATACGTCGAAAAAATAAAGACATAGAACCGTTTAATGATGATTTTAAGACCAATCTTTGCAATTATTTTCTATCGAGCCGATTTTCTTCAATTATGTATCGAGCCCGTCTAGCGTGTTTGAAATATGATGAAAATTAACATAATATTTTTTTTGTATTTTTTTTGTGTGCAGTTTTTCTTAAAAAAGTGTTTAAATAACATCAATTTCAACAAAATTAGGTGTTGTCAGCCTCTTAATTTGCAACTGGCCAGTCAATAACCATTAGGTCAATTTGCCGCATTGGATCGGGCCGAGCTCTCCTACGTGACAGCCTGTGAAACAACACTCTTACTATTTATTGGTGCAACCCAAAAAAACTTGGTAGGTACTAACAAATTGAAAAACAAATTGGTAGTATTTACGAGAAATTCGAAATATTATAAACGGGATGTGAACCGCGATTACCTTTATTGAGCACCCGATATTTCGATGCAGTTGCATGCATCATGATCACGGGTGGACTGAAGAACTACGACGGGTACTACTGTACTGACGGGTAGATATTTCAAATGAACTTAACCGTGATGAATCATTAAAAACTTTTACAAGAAATATCCATTTTAGGCCTGTCAATACAAGTTACGTATTAATTTAGCTCATTTGCATACTTTTTTGGCTGACAGCCCCACCTAGGAAGGTAAAATTTCACAAAAAAACAAGAATGAAATAGTTTACTTCATGGCTCCTATTTCGCTCACAGAAGGTTTAACATTGGATTAACATTGGATATCATCACGAGTAATAATGGCACCCTCTGCAAAAATACCTACATTCTTTGGCTGCTGTTATTGCAGAATAAATTGTATCTCAATGGAATTTTTAATAAATTTTGAAACAGTAAATACAGCGCCATTTTGGGGGGAGTCGGGCGGGACCACTTTGCAAACCTTTAGATAAATCAAGTCAAAATTGGATTCTCAAAATAGCTAAACTACATAAGAGCACCAATTACTAGGTACTTAATCATTTTCGATATAAATTGTTTTATTAAATTATGTTATAGCAATAATTTTGTGCAGAAATATTTAGTTATTGTCTCGTTCGCTTTGCGCTCTCTTACTTCAGTTATTTAGGAAACGGTTTTGACGTGTCTTTTTATTGTTATAAAATAAACAACAGCAAATTACAATTTAAAATCCCTGGAATATTGTGATTTATTTTGTTATTGTTTTATTATTTTCCAGTTGCCGATTTTTAAAAAGTATTTTTCGATAAAATGACACGTCAAGATTGTTTACCCCACTTCTTTTGCTACGAACTGAAGTATACGTGGTTTATGTCCGAGTTAAGACCGGTGCAGCGCGCATTTGGTATGCGCCAGCCTTTATAGTTTGGTGAATATTCGCTAGTCGGCAGTAGGTCAATAACGATTAGGTCGCGAGGGGCCGGCGAGTGCCCTCAGTCCTCCCAAACGATAGCCCTACGAATTGTTACGCTTACTCTTGGCGTGACCTCCGCTCCAAGTTGCTATAGAATCGCATTTGCTAAACAATAGCACGGAATAACGGAATGTAGGTCGCCTGCGAAATTTTGTGATAAAAATGAGAGTAGAACATTTTTTTGGAGTAAGAACTTCTTTAGCGCCGTAAGCACTTTTTGGGATGGGTAAAAATGTTAAAGTCGCGTCAGGCGTATGTAAGACGGAGGGAGACTTTAAGTAGGTACCAAGACATCAGATCCTCTACGAACTTATTTTGAAATGCGAATGAATCGCGTTCGATTTTTGAAGTGTTTTTTGTTGAGCCGTGGAGAAAAAGTACTAGGGCATCAGCACATTGTTAGAGGTCTGTCAATATAGATAATACGTACGTTTTTTTTTGTAAGGGACCAGTACGGTGAGCGTCCTGAACGTACAATATTAAAATCTGATCTAAGCTGCTGTTTTCACTTCTGCCGGCACTCCCAGAGTACTACCCGTCGCTTTTTTGGTCACAAGCACGATTGACACTGAAAAGTGCAATGCGTTTTATTAAGTTATTTTAGTCTGTTAATAGTTTTGAAGCCTTTAGTGATGAGTTAGTTATTCATCAACCTGTTAATATAGTCGAATATTATTTTGTCGTAATCTAATGTATGGTCTAACTAGCTGTTGCCAGCGACTTCGTCTGCAAAGAATTCGTTTATCGCTATCCCGCGGGAACTACGCAATTTTCCGGGATAAAAAGTAGCCTATGTGCTATTCAAGACTTTTCTCTATCTATGTGCCAAATTTCATCCAGATCCGTTGGGCCGTTCTGGCGTGATTGAGTAGCAAACAAACATCCATCCATACTTTCGCATTTATAATATTGGTTAGATAATTGTTTCGTCTAATTCGAATAATGTTGAAACCATTGCTTCATGAAAAATATAATTGTTATAATAATCTGACTCATCCCATTCCTTCCCCTCTAAAGTCTTTTAGAAATTCATAATTACGTACCTATAGCAAACTTAATTTAAATTAAAATTAAAATAAAAAAAACTTCGGTACGACGGGCACAGAGCACTAAACAGCTTTAATTATTATGAATGGTTTCAGCAAAAGCTAATATTTTGAAGGGTCTGAGCGCCATCTGTGTAAACTGTTATCGTTAGTTTAGCATTGAGAACGCTCAATAAATTAACTAGAAACCTATTATAGCCGGAGAGCTCATAACGACTGACCGTATAGAACAATGCTTATAAATCTTATCTCTATAGTATTAATGAGACTATTAGCTGTTTCCCGCGAATTAGGCTGCGGAGAATTCGTCTATCGCGCGCCCGTGGGAACTATGCAATTTTCCGGGATAAATCACTACGGTAGTATAAAACCATAAAGGAAGCCATCTGAAATATATCAAACTAGCTGTTGCCCGCAACTTCGTCTGCAAAGAATTCGTCTATCGCTATCCCGCGGGAATTTTCTGAGATAAAAAGTACCCTATGTGCTATACCAGGTTTTTCTCTATCTTTGTGCTGAATTTCATCCAGATTCGTTGGGCCGTTTTGGCGTGATTGAGTACCTAACAAACAAACATCCATCCATCCATACTTTCGCATTTATAATATTAGTTAGATATAAGTATATAATAGATTGTTTGAAACTACATGCATCAGAGGTAACAAACCTTACGTTTCGAAACATCCTCCTTTTTAACCGACTTCAAAAAAAGAGGAGGTTCTCAATTCGGTTGTATTTTTTTTTAAGTCCGTAACCGTCGCACTGAACTAAATCTATTTTTTTTCTCAGTATATCATCGGTCACGGGTGGAATCTATTAACCCAAAAACTTTTATGACGCATTCTACGCTGGCCAGTTTCAAAACTACCGCAACTGCCAAATTGTAATTATCACTCACCCACACATGCACATAATGGAGCCGCCGGCGTAGCGGTCCTTTGTGCTACGGCTACGGGTGCCGGCAAATTTAATTGCTACGAAATCCTCGCTGTTTTTATTCTGCTAGAAGCGCTACGCTATTGACTCCGCGTCACTCGCTTTCAGCCTTTATTTGCGGGTTTTGGTACATTAGTTGACATACCTACCCTTCGTGATTGTTGGAACAGAACTGAAGTATTTTTTTGTGATGCTGATAATTATTATTGGGGGCGGCAGACGTAAGCTTGCCTTCGGAATCCAAAAGCTTATCGGTTACTTACTTGACATGAAATGCATATTTCATAATTTTTTTTATCATATTATATTTTTTTGCTCTTTTTCTCATCGACATTGGAGATGTCTCCAATTAACTTATTTGACGATGGAGGCGTTTTACACCTCCACTGAACTTAAATTATTTTTATTCACTTTTTTCTTTCTCTTTCTTATCATTATCGCCTATTTTGTTTCGCTTTGACCAGTAGAGACTTTATACATCTCTATTATAGACCAATGTAATTTAAGGTACGGACTTAACTTAGGGACCTTTTACATCCCTTTTATAAAATGTATTAATTGTATTATAGGTAAGTTAAGTAGAATTTAAGTACTATTGTAAATCTATTTTATTTTGAAAAAATGACTTTCTGCCAAGTTTCTTGCGGCGCATTCTTCTTGGCAATGATGATCTTTCCGAATGCGCTGGTAGGTTAAAAAAAAGACATGTAAAAGAGCCCTCGGCGGCCTATTTGCAAAATAAACTTGACTTTTGACTTTTTGACTTTTATTATGTGTCTTAAAAGTAATCCAGAATACTTCAGTAGGTGGTTGACTTAGTTTCACTGAACATTATAATATAAATGTTTATGAGGATCTTTTAATTGTGTTAAAATTTGTTAAAATGTTTCCATGCATGGTCGATGTTCAAAGTGTGCGGCGTCAAGGGGATGACTTTATTTGTAATTACAAAGAAATTTAAAATGCAAACCTTCACAGGAGTGTTTATCGCCCTCGTCTTTGGCTCGTGCGACAAGTTTCGATCTGAGACATTCTTTATTATCACCACCCTCGGAAGGAAAACATCGTGAGGAAACCTGCACACAACTGCGAAGCAATTCAATGGTGTGTGTGAAGTTCCCAATCCGCACTGGGCCCGCGTGGGAATTATAGCCCAAGCCTGAGAGGAGGCCTGTGCCCAACAGTGGGACCTGTATAGGCTGGTGATGATGATGATGTCAACTTTGTTTAGTTTCCAACGCAGTCTTAAATTAGCGTCAAGTTTTGCATCTGATTTTGTTCATACTGACTGATCACAGTTTTCCTAATAAAAAAAAAAGTAAAACAAATAAAACAAGAAAAATAATTAAATCAGCTATAAACATTTAGGAGGAAACCATTTTACAATTGTTACCTTTCGATACAAAACAGCCGTGAACAAAGAAAGGTGAGAGAATTCTTGACCCATATTTCACGAAGACTAAAAATTAATCATTTGAGAAATGACTTTTGTATTCGTTTATATTTTCTTCGTTGATTTTTTTTGTTATTTTGTTTTACTGTCCTAAACATTTTGTAAACGTAGCACGACTCGCATTAATATGACGTCATACTCAGAAAGATGTAGGAGGTACCTACATTTTATTAAGTTATGAGTATTATAAAATACGATTTAAAAAAAACATAAATTCATCGTCAACTCGAAAAGTGTAGAATTCTACTCCTAGACTCGCTTTAAAGTCTTAAATACCTTAAATAACTTTTTTCATTAAGTCAGCTACGCTACGCTAGCTGGGACAGGCCGCCTAATCTCGAAAAAAAAAAACGAAATTTCGGGACATTTTGTACTTGGTTTTACCTCTATGTCCTCATCTCACACATGTTGATTTGTGGGAATTTATCTTATCTTTGAATATACACGCCGCAGCGAACGTTTGTTATTATAATGTCTAATGACTACAATAAACCTGGCCTTACTATACTCGCGAACCTGACAGTCATATCGACGATAGTACAGCAGTATAACTGGGCCTTACTGTACCCGCGAGCTCAACAGCCAGATTGACAGTAGTATAGTACTATAGAATCACGAGGCGTGGGTCGATACAGCGGCTGGCTGGGATAGGCCGCCTAATCTAGAACGGACGCTTGAATACGCGCTAACCGGCAAAAAATATAGCCAACCCTTTAAGGCCAGTTTATCTGAAATCAACCAGTTTTTGGCTGAAATGCTTACATTATAATTTTCTTTTTTTTCATTAGATTAAAATATAATATGTACGTATTAAAATCCATAAAGTTTAAAATGTATAATGGGTTACAATCTTAGGAAACTGCAAATTAACAGAATTGCTATAAACTAAACCTAACTTAACCTAAACCAATCTATAGATCACACTATAAAAAAAATTTATATACCTATCTAATAGTTTCACAGAAAATGGTATTATATATTTTGAACTATTATACATTTTAACCCTTTATACATTTTAAACTTTATAAATTCCGATCCGCTCCCATAATATAGGTAATGTTGTAGTTTTTTTATTATAATTTAATGGTTCAGACTGCACATTAAACATTTCTTAATGATAATAATAATAATACGGAAAGAGTAAAGTCATGCATGATATAACTGTCGTTTTTTTAAAGTTTACAAAATAATTAAATCAGCTGTAAAGCCCTTTCTCGTTGCAACTAGGTATATCATAAAATGTAAGATATTTGAATATTCATCGGATACCATAATCTGAAAAATTGCCTTTAAATTTAGCTTTTTTTTAAACTTTTCTCAATATTTTCGTATGGGAAGGGATAATCCAGTGAAGCTTTCTGCGGCTGAATAACCTAGTCATGATTTTGAGTAAAGTGAGGTAAAGGTGATGTAAGTGGGTACTATCTGATAGATGAACATCATAAGCATTATAGAAATTTAGTATTTGACTTTAAAACGCGATTTTTTGAGCGCTTGAGCAACCTGGACATCGATTGAGTGGAATGAAAAAGTATTCAAAGATTTGAAGGTCAATTGTATTGTGTTTACCTAATAACACAAAGTTTATTTTAAAAAGGGACGTTCTCTATTTCACTCTTTCATGAAAAAAACTGATTTTTAACACCTCATTGTTTTCAATTAAAAGTTGGTTCGGCATACATTTTAACAAGTCCAAAGGGGTGGATTTAACCCCTTTCTGAATTAAAGGATTTGTTGAAATGAGCTGGCGATAAAAGTTAAAAAGCGGAAGAAAGAGGCCAGTCTTTGCAGAGAGACCAAAACTGTAATAGCACAATAATACAAAGGAAAATGGCTATGACTTAACTTTTTTTGATGCTATTTAGAAAAATGTTTTGTTTTTTAAATCAAACAAAATCAATTAAGAACAATCTAACTAATATTATAAATGCGAAAGTATGGATGGATGGATGTTTGTTTGTTACTCAATCACGCCAGAACAGCCCACCGAATCTGGATGAAATTCAGCACATAGACAGAGAAAAGTCTGGAATAGCACATAGGCTACTTTTTATCCCGGAAAATTCCCGCGGGATAGCGATAAACGAATTCTTTGCAGACGAAGTCGCTGGCAACAGCTAGTTATTCATAAAATTTCAGACCGCATCTAACAAAAACTTCATGTTTCATTCCATGTCTAATTCTAGTCATGCCGTTGGACATGATTTCATGCAAATTGAAATTAACATTCAAAACATCATTTATCAAAACCAACATATATGTGGACGTAGGTGTAATCCGGTCGCGGACCAAAACGATTTTCAAATAAAATATGGCATCCCAGCGATGACTGGTGTGTTCCGATCCCGACCCGCAAACTAAGTTGCCGGAGCCAATGAATAAATTTGGATCAGCTCGCCTGCTTTTAGCTGATCAGGAATGATTCAATATGTTCGGACCTGGGTTTCTTTGAGCTGCTAATGGACTGCTATGGTCTGAATGTTGGCAAAAGTAAGCGGAAAAGTTTATACGAATATTTAACGAGTCTGATAGTTATTGGGATACTAAGGATTATTAAGCTCCTACGTAATATGTTTGAGCAAAATGTCACGCAGTGGTTTTTGATTTTAGGTTTTCGTAGGCTCGATTTAAATAGCAACGTTAATTTGTTACGGTGGTATGGAACTCTTTGTGTACAAGTCCGACTCGTTTTTGTTTAGATAAAGTTCTTGTGAGAATTTATTCAAATAGTTACAAAAAACAAAATGATCACATTATAATATTTAATACATTTTATCAAAGAAAACAAATTTCTGTATCCGGATACAGAAGTTGGGAACAATAGAGTTTTTTAAAATCATCTCTATAACAATACATATAAAGCTTTTGAGAAGAAGTATGTACATATCTACATAAAAGAAAGTCGAGTCACACCGTTTATAACTCAAGAACGGCTGCACGTATTTTTGATTATTTATTATTTGGATTTGTCTCCACCCTGAATCGTAAAATAACTATATAGGTAATAAAAAAAATAAAAATAAAATATTTCTTATGCTAGGTACGCTACCTCTACCTACTGACATGACAGAAACTGATCCTAAGGCGAAACTAAATTTGCCGGGTCAGCTTGTAATAAATGATAAATATAGATTAGTACCTAAGCTGAATGAAATCCCGATAAAATTCAAAACGGTAATGATCGCAAAACCGTCAGAATATCCGGAGCTGGATCTGGGTCACCCTCATTGAAACAGTATACGTTCTATCGTCTACGAACGCCTAATTTGCAATTAAAAACGGGAATCAGATAGGTGGGCGCGCCAGGGGCGTTTTTAATTAAATCATTACCGTCTGCTAAGTATGAACATGATAAAATTGATAAATCACTACATAGTATAAAACAAAGTCGCTTTCCGCCGTCTGTCTGTCTGTCCCTATGTATGCTTAGATCTTTAAAGTACGCAACGGATTTTGATGCGTTTTTTTAATGTGATTCGAGAGGACGGTTTATATGTATACTAGCTTCTGCCCGCGACTTCGTCCGCGTAGAATTAGCAATTGGTATGTTTTTCGCTATCCCGCGGGAACTATACAATTTTTCGGGATTAAAAGTAGCCTATGTTATAATCTAGGGTACCAGCTATCTTGTTCCAAATTTTATCCAAATCCGTTCAGTCGTTTTAGCGTGAAAAAGGAACGAACATACACACTCACTCACATCGTCACTCACAAACTTTCGCATTTATTATATTAGTAGGAATATGCAGACGAAGTCGCGGGCAGAAGCTTTACGAATAAAGAAAAATTACGGTACTTACGCTTTTCTTACGTTTGGTGTGACTGGATTTTCTTAACTCAAGTGTAAAGTTATGCGTTAGCCTATTGTATATTAATATTTTTATGTAAGTAAATACTTTAAGCCTGTCTACATTTATTTGAAAGGAAATTAGGTATTAGGTATGTATTAATTTTTGCGATTGAACGATATTAGTTTCAACATAATCAACATTCGAAATGGAATTTCTAATGTTTCCACTATTTAGTTTGCTTTTCAGTTTACTACCAATTTATAATATTTGATTGCTTTTCGTTTTCCAATTACGGGCACAAGAGGCATTTCATCTAAGTCCTCTAGGTTGGCAACGCATCTGCAATCCCTCCGGGGTTGTGGGTGTCTATGGACAGTGCTGATCGCTTACTATCAGGTGACGCACTTGCTCGTTTGCCTTCCTATTCACATAAAAAAAAAATACCCATTTGTCTCCTTTTCCAAATTTAGTGTCATGGTAAAGTGTCACTTGTGTAGTCCCTGTCACATTTGAAGCCTTTCCGCATACGAAGCAACGGCGCGAGGTAACATCTCATTATGTAGCGAAATGATTTTAGGTACCATTGCAAAATGTCACATTCAGGAAAGGTTATTATTAATTCAACAGCTTAATAACAAATAATAGGTACGAACTCTAAGTCTAGAACTTATTAGTTGGACTCAATTATATTTGTCATATAATTCCAGAATTGTTAAAAGCACATTCATCCTCTATTAAAACTCGCGAACTCATCTTGCTAAACGAAATTTTATTTCAAAAGTTTTAAAATGCCGGGGCGGAGTTCGATGTTTGTAATGAATGAATAATGTGAATTAATTGAGCACTGATAGAAACAGATTGGAGAAAGTTAAGTCGATTTGAAACCGGCGGCTTTTAATACCCAAGTGGAATTCGAACAATTTTCGGGTGCCTTTGAACGTATTAGCCGAGAGTATTAAGATAATTTGCATATTTAACGAACTAATGCAAAACCATGGGGTAAGTGATGAGGTCTTAGTTACACATTAAGGGAGATTCGACATCATATATTTGCGGGTGGTAGGGCCTTGTGCAAGGTCCGTCCGGATCGCTACCGCCATCTTACTCGCTAATCCTGCCGCTAAGTAGCAGTGCTTGCACTGCTGTGTTCCGGTGTGGAGAGTAAGACAGCCGGGGAAATTACGGGCACAAGAGGCATTTTATCTTAGCCCTCTAGGTTGGCAACGCATCTGAAATCCCTCCGGGGTTGTGGGTGTCTATGGGCAGTGGTGATCGCTTACCATCAGGTGACCCACTTGCTCGTTTGCCTTCCTATTCACATAAAAAAAAAAAAAAAAAAAAAAAACAGGCCCTCAGGGTATTGGCGCAAGTAAAATACAATTTCGCTCAGAATTACCTACTCCGGAATATTCCTACAGGCCCATATATCACCAGTTTGACAAATGTCGGCGATATGGTGACGATTCGACATGCAAGGCGTAGTCAATATGGAGCCAACCGGCGTAGACTCTGGCCCCTATTTCACCAAAGCGACAATTGTCGGTGACAAGTGACAATTCTGTTTACATTACAAACTCGACGAGAATCTACGCCGGTTGGCTTCGTATTGACCATGCATTGCACGCATTGTGTGTCTTGCAAAATGAATAAATGTCTTCTTTCTTTCTTTCTTTCATTGCAAAAATCTGTACTGTAATTACGGTTTCTGAACGCATTTTAGGCCACTATGTGCGTAGATAAAATTCTTTTGTTTAACCATCCAAAGCCTCTTAGACATATTTGATCGCCATCTGTCTAATGACATTATAGTATTATCTGCCTTAATTTACGAGCGCTCTTTGACGCAGTATGGCAATACTTTCCATATCCATTTCCCCGTACCGAGCCAGATGTAAACCAATATTGTTAACGTGGCTGTAAAATTAAGTACAGTAGGTAGGTACGATATTTATATTTTCCTTCGCAATCAGAAATCCATTTCCGGTCGGAAATATAAATACATCCAAGCTCACAATGTCGCTTAGCCGGGTCGCTGATTCCGGAGTAAGACGGATTGTTGACCCTTAAGGCCGAGTCAGACGGTGCGAGCTACTGTCCTGAACAGTGGACTGGACAGTTACTGCTGTTTATATGTGTCATTTATTTGCTTTTAGTCGACCGATTACACGATGAACTGCTATGACACAAACAAAGAGGACTGCCAGCCAGACACATGTCTAACAATTTACCGACGAGTGAAAATGACAGTCGTATGACGTGCGTGGGTTTTTTTAGAAGCATGAAAGCGATAGTATGACGATATATTGCGTTCATGTTATCATCTTCAAGTAGGTGTATCTTTAGCACGATTAGAAAAGAGGCCATGCTGTTTGTTGATGATGTAGCAGAAAGCAATAGCTTACAAAAATAACAAAAAAAAAATTTGCTTGCTGGTAGGTTCACTCGTACCAGTAGCTGTTGTACAGTAACTAATCACAACCACTGGCACAGTGTGACCTACTAAGGTTTTACTGCCGGCCTTCCCGGCTCTCGTCGGAAATCTGTCAATATTTTAATACGATAAACATATTTACGCTAACGTTTATTAAAATATGGTATGAAATTTTTGTACGGTCAACAAAGCTGTTTAAGGAGATCGAGTTTAGCTATATCATTTAATACATTGTATTATTTTATGTAGCTTCTCATAACGTATGCATATATATTTCAAACAGATTTCGATCGTCTAGATTACCAATAGATAAGCAATGCCTTTCTGAAAGCCAGAATCACTACTCGTTTTTTTAAAAGAATAACTTAGTTAATTGAACAAAGTGTTCCACACATGTTATCAGAGCTCATATTTTTTTCTTTTTTTTATTATGTTTATAGGAAGACAAACGAGCAAGTGGGTCACCTGATGGTAAGCGATCACCACTGCCCATAGACACCCGCAACCCCGGAGGGATTGCAGATGCGTTGCCTAGAGGACTTAGATGAAATGCCTCTTGTGCCCGTAATTTCCCCGGCTGTCTTACTCTCCACACCGGAACACAGCAGCGCAAGCACTGTTGCTTAGCGGCAGGATTAGCGAGTAAGATGGTGGTAGCGATCCGGACGGACCTTGCACAAGGCCCTGCCACCCGCAAAATCATAGGTACCTAACTGTCAGTTTACATTTTCTTTAAACGTTTAAGATTATTTCCGGTAAGACCATTACGATTGCTTCGCAAAGCTATCAAGATCAAGAACAAACGTTTTTATCAGTTGCATAAATATATTGCACAATATTTTATCAAATTATCACAAATAATACAATCATATTTCACTTGTTATAATGTCATCAACCTAATCACGTAGACTAAACTAAGGGTGCGACCATACCGCCGCGTATACGCAGTGGCGTGTCGTATGCGTCACGTTTTCTTACCGTTTCTCTTCATATTATTTTGTTGCGATTCCGTAACGTCACCGTTTTTTAAGCCGCAGTGTGGTCGCACAATAGTATTAGCATAATGTAATGACATCAGACGTAGGTAGGTATTCAATATACCGCTTACGAATACTTCATGGGTTCTGTCCATTGACTTACGATAAATAACTAAGAGACTCACAATCACGCTCAAAAACTGTCGGAAGCAAACCGCGCTTCGATAACAAAGTACATTGTCTCTTTCACACCGTAATCTCAAACGCTTAAGAACAAGAGACAGACAGGTTTCCAGCGCGTGGCGTCGTGTTATTACTTCTCACGATCGTATGCAATTGACATTAAACATTACTGCCACGAAATAAAGTGTTAATTTGAACGAATATGTTAATGTTCTCTGTGTAAGTTGATGTGTTGACACACACAATACAAAGAACGCCGCTCGGACGTTTCTTGAGGCAGTTTTGTTTGCGATTGGAAGTCTACCTAGTTGTTTATCGTAAGGCAATGGTTCTGTCTATCTATTTCTATACTTGTATTTATCGTAAATTAAAACTATAAAGAGTTATTTTTATTTCTTTTGAGTATATACTCCACGGGCCAGAATATTAAACAGGGTCCACAGCAGGCAGCCAACCCGTAGAAAGCCGGACCGTAGTCTGATAATTCGTCTTTGAGCAGCCCTGAAAAAAAAACAACGCTTTTTTAACTTTAAGTGACATTATTTTGAAATTGTGTTGTTGATGTTGTCATCATCACAACTTTGCCCTGGCTGCTTTAGCTTTGTACCTTAGCTTTTTACAGTAAATTATGCTTATAGTATAGTATAATCGATCAAGGAATCCCTTTAACATCCTAAGAATTAATGTCGTTTGTACAGTTTAAATCATCAAATACTATTTTTGATTTAGAAACTGTCATAAACAATGGTGAAGCAACCTACTTGGCCGAGTTTAACTATGCATGTAGGTAGTTAATTGTAAGTCAAAAAGCATTGAAACAATTATTAAACTTTGATTTTATGTTTCTCCCGCTTGTCTTCCAGTCTAGGCAATTACTAAACGTGCTTTATCTTTGACTAGCTACTTACCTGCTAGCTTATTACGTAACTCGCTCGCGATCGCCATCGTCTTCATTTTGACAGTTCTTGTATGAATGTGACAGCTAGCTGATTCCGATGCCAATTGTCAGCCCATACATGAACTGTCAAAATGAAAACGATGGCGATCGTGAGCGAGTTACGTAATAAGCCTGCTGATCATTTACAACCAGGCGTGATGCTGGTCTAACGTAAGAATATTTCAGCACAAAAAAGAACTCCGTAATACCTAATTAACGAATGACCTGAATTTGAACTGCGACAGTTATTAATATTGATTGCAGTGTTGGTCCTGCAACATTAATGCTATCATGTTGACTGTTTGACTTAATTAATTGGGTTAATATGAAGCACTTGGACAGCGATCAAATGTAAACATATTCATATGTACCAATCGAGTGTTGCATTATAATTTACACATTTACCGTTTGTGCCCAAATAATAATAATAATAATAATAATAATAATAAAAAGGCGTAGGGATGTGACGACCCCACCGCCCGCTGGTGTTGTCGTGTCACTAGTGCAATCAGTCATCGCAGGGCGGCTTGTGGCGAGCTGTTGGTGCGTAGCGACACCACGAACCTGAGACCTCCGGGGGTACACACACACACATGCGCTTATACACACACTCACACACAGTTACACACCCACCCCGCCTCTAGTTTGCCTTAGTTGGCCGCCTAGAGTGGAGCGCAAGAGCTAAATGCTCGAAGGTTGGATGTGTTTGCGTAAGTGGCGAGTTGGCACCTGATGCGACTGTATAAGGACCAAGTGATGGTTGTTCAAAGTCCAGGAACACCTCTCCATCCTTAGCCGTGCACACCAATGTTGCCACCTCGTTGCCCCGAGTGGGCAGCAGTTTGAGGGGCCCATTTAGTGGGCGGCGAGTCACCGCCTACCAAGCTTCAATTTGTTGAGATATTGAAATGGTAGGTGTCCGTCTATCTCACTCCATAGCCCAGTAATCCTGCCCACAGCATCCCAACCCCATAGCCCATTCCATGTCGTTCCCTACCAGGCAATAGTTTGGCAACTGAGGAGGACTGTCCGCTAGCACATCTCCATGGTGTATTAGGGGATAGACCTCCATAGTTGCGCCCATCTCATGTTTATATTATATGGTACCAAAGGCCTCTTCATGTTGGCCTCGGCCCCATGAATGCCTTTCAAATGACCGGGTCCCCATGGGCCCGTGATCGGAAACCCGTACCAATAATAATAATAATAAATGTTTATTTCAGGTAGTCACCCATAGAAATTACAGTTACAAAATTAGAAATTTACAATATATTGAGATTATTTAAAATAAACATTAAAACATTAAAACATACATACACGCATATCCTCCACGCGCGTGTCCTCCAGCAGCGCGCCCCGCGCACGACGACGACCACCACAAAACAAAACACGATCGCTTTGCAGGCCAAGGCCTGCCATTTTTTATGAAAATCCATTACATACCACTTGTCTAACCGCGCCCGCAACGTGATACGTCCCGGCCTATTATTTGGAACGTAAGGTTAACATTTCATAGCATCTTTGAGAAATAGTACATTACTGCAGAGGCCGGGAAAGAAAGGCTTGCCGGCTGAGCAACGTATATAGACGGCCGAGCTCTGCGAGGCCGGATAGGAGTACGAAGCCTGCAAGTTCTTTCACGCCGAGGCTTGTATAGTGCTTTTCTCAAACATGCAATGAAATAAAAAAAAAACTCCAACAAAACCCTTAGAATGTTGCTGCTAGCGCGTGCATTAGGAGGCGGCCGAGCAGCAGCAGGTGCATATCCTCCGCGTGCGTGTCCTCCAGCAGCGCGCCCCGCGCCCGCGCCGCGAACGACGACGACCACCACAAAACAAAAGACGATCGCTTTGCAGGCCAAGGCCTGCCATTTTGTATGAAAATCCATTACATACCACTTGTCCAACCGCGCCCGCAACGTGATACGTCCCGGCCTATTATTTGGAACTTAAGGTTGACATTTCATTGCATCTTTGAGAAAAAATACATTACATGGCTACGCTGTAGCCATTGCAACGCAACGAGTGACAAGAAGGCGATCCACCCATCTAGACTAATTATTGACATGGAGACTTACCTATAACAGGAGCGCATAACACATTGACTATGCCGGTAGAAAGCATGAAAAGCGCGTACGCCCCGGGGAAGTCAGCATGTTTCACGTGATTGGACACGACCAACGGGCTAGCCACGTGGAGCCAAGCACGGAGCACCCCCAGCACACCCAGTGCTCCACACATCCAGGAAAACGTCCGAATTTGGAGGACAACTGAAAATAATAAAACGTTTATTTAGACTAGTAAAAGCCACTGAGTGGCTATTCGGAGCGCTGGAAGCAATAGACTCGTCCAAATTAATGTCTTCCTGTTTTTGCCTACAGACAGATTTCGCAAGCTGGCCATCCAATTTGGTTAGATTAACCAGGGTATGGTCACCACGAATACATTTACATCCATGGGTCGTCAGTAAAAATATGAGTTTTTGCAGGAAGGGGAATAGCACTTCCTTTAGATACGCGTCTGTCATAGAGTTAATACTAGTTCATATTCTCTCCGATATGGTAAAATACCGTCTCAGGGTCAGTCCGTAAAATAAAAATAAAAGTCAATGCCTTAAAAACTCACGCCATTTTCGAGGGACAATACAAGTCGTATCATAAACCTAGGTTTATTATCACGGTAAGATAGGCTTGAACGGTATATGATGCGATTATGTAGTGGATTACTGAGACTAGGTTACAAAAACCAATTCTATTATTGTGTTGTTTGTAATGAAGAAAGTGTCATTGTAATGTCAATAGTAGATTGTACAACGAGAGCATAAAACAAAGCATTTTACCCGAGACGTTCATATAGCCACCCGAGCCGGTACGGCGAGGGTGGATAGACACGTCGAGGGGAAAATGGGTTTTATGAACGAGTTATACACTCTGCTTTTCACTTAGATTGCGAAGAAACAAAACAAAAACATTGCAAAAAAAAAAAAAAACTAATGTGACATTGGAACAATTCGATATATTTAATGGTTTTTCCTGGCAAATTGACTGTGTCAGTGTTATTTCATCTTCAATTGACGAAATTATTGAATCATATTAATTGTAAAACAGTAACAAATTGCAACATAAACCCTACTAAGAGAAAATAGGATGCTCCCGCCTGAGTTCCCGCCAATTAACTTTTTTTTTTCTTTTTTTTTTAAACGTGATACTGCGGTAAGGTTCGAGTAGGCACATGTTGATTTATATTTTAAAAAGTTTTATTTTTCTTGTACTTATTTGTTTCAATAATAACTTGTCAAAAATTATTGTTACCTAGTTTTAGGTAGGTACTAATTAAACAGTTTAATAGACCGCAGATAATAATAAAAAAAATCTTAAAAAAATAAACAAAATATGCTGTCGTAAAGTTTTAGTGATAGTTTGTGGCTGTTGGCACCCGATTGTCTTGGTCTTAGACGAAGATTTTACTTTATGCACAAGAGCATAAAATGCCATTTTATGCAGCCTACATCCAGCATAAAGTCGAACTTTTTGAGCATAAGACGTGAAAAATATTATGTATTTCAACATTGATTTTAAGGGTAGAAACAACACTGACACAAAACACGATAAGATAAGTCCGCCTTTGTGCATGTATCTCAGTGTTTGTCAATTGTATTTGTCTTGTTTATTTTGCACAATAAAGAGTTTACATACATGATAGCGCTGAAGCGAATCAATAAGTTATTTTTTATTTACTGTATTAAAATATTGTGTGAGTGTATTATTGATTTTTTAAAAAGGTGATTGCTTAAAATATTACTGTATAAGAAATTAAAATAATGTTATGTTATAAAATAATAGTAATGCTATGAAGGTAGTTTTAAACTAATTGTGAAGTTGCTGATTTGACATAAAGTGCAGGTGTGACTTGTTTACACCGTATTATAAAACGGCGCTGCAATCAGTCAGCCCGGCATTCTTGTTGCGACTTGCAAACTGTAAGCATCTCAATAAACATCCGTTACCAGTGTTTAAAGTGTTTTCCTAGTCCATTATGGACCTCCCCCCAACATACATACATACGAAAACAGTAAAAATGTAGTTCTCGTAATAATATAATTTACTATAAATAAAAGCGAGACGTCATGCTGATAAAGAGGATTACCGCGTAAGTTTTTCACTCAAGATAAAACTTTATCTTGGAATTAAACCACTAGTGAAACTTTGCGAGAGTTTAGCCCAAATAGAATAGATATTTGTTACCATATTTGCGTTTAAATCATGGCTATTTTTAGCATGCCATTATTCGGTCACACATCGGGGTGGATCGTTCTTCAGGCGATGTCAATGACTGGATGAAATGGGACAAGGGAACTGGCAGAGTGTTCATCATTCACCCTGATCGTACAGCCCTGCGTCTCCCTCTACAGATCAACTACCTAATTAGCTTGGCCAGGCCCCTTATTCGACAATTGTCGGTGACAAGTGACAATTCTCTTTACATTACAAACTCTACGAGAATCTACGCCGGTTGGCTTCCTATTAAATACGCATCCTGGAGCCACAAATATATATACCTATAGTCTTCTCGTTTCATTACCGGTGTTGGAAGAGGACGATTGTTATCTTCATGGCGACCGGCCATACCAACTATTTGAACGGATGATCCGTTCTTTTCAGCCAGGACTTACCTATTCGAGTAATAAGTGTAAGGAATGTGGCGAAGTAGTACAGCAGCCTTGTGTTGATGGGAATGATGCTACTGATGACAGCGAGGGCACACCGGCCCGCCACATCGGCTCCAGCGCAAATAGATATGCAAGTCGCCACCTCACTCTGAAAAAATATTGTTACACGTATACAGTCCGAGACAAAGAAACTGCATCGACCCTCTACTTCAAAATGTAATTGCCGTTTGAACCAATTTCGTACTCATTTTAGAAATGTATGAGTAAGTGAAGTGTTCTTCAAAGTAACAGATAAATATCTCAAGATTATGAACACGCGATGGAAATGTTCGAAATTATAAAAGTCGAAATTACCCTACTTGTGACTGAATACTTACTTTGTCATACCCGTACTGAAACAAAAGCATCGGCTGGAAGACAAAGAAAGTTACGTCTGAGAAATTGACGAAACTTTGCCCCAGACAAATGTTGACGAAAATTGGATCTTTCAGCACTTTCAAATTAAGTACATCAGCGATCTTTGTCCTGAAACATAAAGCTCACACATATCAAAAGTTTCTTAAAATACAAAGGTATCCGATTACGAGATCATTCAATTACAGATTATGAACCGGATTCCATATTTGAAATCGCTTCATAATATTAAATTATTATTTATGATTCTCCAAAGTGTTAAACAAGCAATTTATTTAATCATGAATACCTAATTTTGCTAGTGTCGATTTCGCGTGCCGCAGCCTGGGCGACGTCATTGTCTGTGACATTCATTAATTTTACATTTTCTGCTTTGTTCTGCGCGTTTTCTACATCATCTAAAAATATTTATACGATTATGAGTGTCATTGTCGGAAGCGGAAATCTTTGATGAACAAAAGGAAAAATACTTGCTGTTCTCTTAATTTTCGTTTGACTTCTTTCATCAGTTCTCATTATAGCCATTCCGGCAATAGTGTGCGTTGAAATACCACTTATGATGAGTAAAGTCCCTCTGAATCCGTAAGAAGACAAGGACTGTCTCAGTAGTTGGGGGTACCCCATTAATATCAGGCCCTGGACTGCTTTACACACACTCATGACTGTGGTTCTCTTTTTCACGAAGTAGTAGTTCATAGTTGAATAACATACTGGCACCATCATTCCGAAGCCAATGCCTTGAAGTATGCCGAAGGTCAGAGGGAGCTGGTTTGTGTTAGAAATGAATATAGTTGTGAACGAGCCCACCGTAAAAGTTATCGCTCCTACGAATCCTCCCAGCCTGAGTGAATGTTTCTTCGATAACAAATTGAGAATCAGACCTGCGGAAAATATTTTCGTTTACCTCATCGTAGTGTCGTAATCATACGGTAAAGGCAGGATTGTCTTTATATTAGCAGGTGGTTGGGTAAGTTTAAATACCCCTGTAACAGTTTACAGGGTTTTTTAATTGGACACATAGACATACATGCATACCGTCACACCTCTTTCCCTTTCAGGGGTAGGCAAAGACTTTGTTCCACTTGCTACGATCCTGACATACCTCTTTCGCTTCATCCACATTCATCAATCTCTTCTTTTAATTGTGGTTCCACCATAACCTTCACTCGTGTATTTAACAAACACTTGCAGAAATATTTCAGATAATTCAAAGACACATAACGTAACATACAGATACATAACATCGTACATTTTTGTGGAAGTTTTGCTACGATTATACCTTTATCTCGTATCGATTACTTATGCGATGTAAAATCACCCAGAAGAAACAAACCTCCAATAGCTAGCATAACAGCAAAAACACCGTGTGCAGTCGTCAACGATTTAGCCGTCGAGTTTGTCTCGTTGATGAAGTCATTGTATATCAAGCTGAAGGAGTTGACGTGACCAATACCCGCTATCTGAATACAAACATTAGCTATTTACATTTATGTATTAAGTACATTTTTTTTCTTACAATGTATGAAAAAAAAATACATGCAAAAATGGTGATGGTGATTAAGGTCTACCAAACCTTTACTTTACTTTACTGTTTTTGCATCCTAATGGCATTGAAGTATGGTGTGGTGGACTAGCTAAGTATGTGTACTGATTAAACTTTAAACTAAGACCATTGTAATTCACACTTATTGCGAACTAGCTGTTGCCAGCGACTTCGTCTGCAAAGAATTCGTTTACTAGCCAGTCCCGCGGGAAGTTTGCAATTTTCCGGGATAAAAAGTAGCCTATGTGCTATTCCAGACTTTTCTCTATCTATGTTCCAAATTTTATCCAGATCCGTTTGGCCGTTCTGGCGTGATTGAGTAACAAACAAACATCCATCCA
The DNA here is from genome assembly GCA_963854515.1 of Pandemis heparana. NCBI lineage: Eukaryota > Metazoa > Arthropoda > Insecta > Lepidoptera > Tortricidae > Pandemis > Pandemis heparana. The sequence goes on along the minus strand of OY978007.1, from coordinate 14,254,220 downwards.
TCCATCCATACTTTCGCATTTATAATATTAGTAAGATAAATGAATCTGAATCTGAATCTGATCAGGGCCAAGTAGAAAATAAATTATTCTTCTCCAACATTACTTTCGCGATTTAGTTGGATTCATGTGTAGTTGTATGTAAGCGAAGCCTTCTGATTGCGTTTTTAGTTTTTAACTCACGCTATCCTTTAAATTCTAATTACCTAATTATTCAACTTTGCTTGCTCTGACCGTTATTAAACTAATAATAATATACGGCATGCGTTAACGTAGCTGACCTTTGTAAACTCGTATAGAGTTTGAACCGATTCAAAATTCTGTACGCCCCCACTAATTGTTTATTTACATACCTAATTACTAAACTTATAAAAACGGCATCAATCATTTTAAAACTGACGTAAATAATAATATTTGTTTTATCAGTTTTAAAATAGTACATTGTGTATTAAGGACGGTAAGTAAGGAATTAAGACCGAGGCTCCAGTAGAAGCCCGAAGTCGGAGACTGAGGGCTTTCTGAGTCTAGGTTCGTAATTCCCGTACCGCCCGTGAAACATGTGAAACATACAATGTTTTTCATCATATTTGCGAGTAAATAAATACCATAATAAGGTACCTACTAAATAGCTCAATAACAAGTCAACACTTAAATTTTTCAAAGTTCGGGACGGTTTTTTTTAAACGGATGGCGCGCTTTCGCCCACAGATATAGGTGGCGGCACGTAAGTAAAACGTGGAGGGGAGATGCGTAGTATGAAAAACAACATAATTACATAATTTTGCTTACGTGCCGCCACTTGTAATACGAATGTTGCGTTTAGCAATGTTAAAAGTCAAGACGTTTACAGCCATGGCATACCTATACAAAAAAAATCAACGTTTTATGCAAAAAGTATTTTTTTATCATAACATAAATATTACTTTTGTATTTATCTAGCGAGATTTGAATTAATTTCCTGTTTAGATAACTTTAACTAACTTGAACCTGAATTGTAAGGCAGTGCTACAACAAATAAATAAAAAAAACTTACTGACCATGGCTTTCATAGAAAGAAAAAGGCCCGCGGGTTTTATTTGAGGCATTGCCGCCAAATTTACTGGCTCGTAATTGTGCAAACGTGCAAGTGTGATGAAAAAAGCAATACCTTATGTTCATATTACCTATATTAATGGATTTTTTGATTTGATAATTGAAAAAAAAACTATCAACTAATCAGGTTGATACCTACTGTGAATTCAGATCTGAAACAGCCGATTGGTCTGGTCTAGACACTAGCGATTCTTTTTCTTTTTGTACGATTGCTAGACTGTGATTTGTTAATAATACATGCGTATAAACCACGCAATCTCTCTCGTAGCCCCGAACTAAAAATACTCAAACGTTAAATTTAGTTCCGTTGTAGTAAACATAAACACTTATTTAAATATAGGAAAAAAATACTAACAAAATAACAAACATGGTTAAAAAACAAGTGAAACAAGTATTTGGGCCTATTCATTCAATATTTCATGGCAAAGGTCCACTTCCTTTCGCGGAAGTTTCCGTCGGGTCCCTTAATTCCAATCTCATTCATAAATGTGTATGTATGTATAACTCTTTATTGTATATAAAACACGTGTAACACACACATAATGTGTTGAAACAAACGAGGGCACATAAACGAGTGTGTACTCACGAAAGTGATCACCGTGCCGAAGCAAACCGCGTAACCCCACTTGTCACTGTCAGTTGCTCTCCTTTTTTCCTCCTTATTAATTTCGCTAGCCATCACTGTTGGTCGAAGCGGAGCAGGCGAACGACTAAAGCGGACGCTCCTGATAAAACTCCGAGGATAAACGACTCAGACATCGCACATGATAAAATTAGTCTTTGTTCGCGGGATTGTTTACTTGCGAATTGTGTCACATACAATCATTTGAATGTTAATCACACTGAGTTCAACGGTTTTGTATAGTTTAACGCGAGCTGACATTTCATCCGTCAACGATTATATTTGTCTATGAAGTTGCTTGAGATTTGTATCGCAGTCGATAAATCATGCTATCTATCTATTCATATTTCAGTACTTTTAGATACAAACCATTAAATTATTCTTTACTTAAAACTGTACCTATTATTAAGTGTGCTTCCGCAGATTGCTATGACAAAAAGTTTGATGATCTCATTATGGTATCGCCTAAGTTAGATTTTGATTGCACAAGTACAAAAAGATGCACATTATCTAATTATTATCTAAATAGCAATAAAGGATTTTAGATAAAAGACGATGATGTCATAATAATCGCAGGTTGCTAGGAGCTATTGTAAATAATAGGTTAGGTTATTCGATATCAAATAATATATTATGTGCTTGACTTAGCAACAAACGATGCATAAGTATAACGCCAGAACGATTATAATCATAATCTTACTAAATCGCCTTGATATTGTCGTCGTTAACAGATCAACGGAAATAGATGCCCTTGCGGCGGTTTCTAATCGTACGTTTCCAAAATAGAAACAGGCCTTAAAATGTTAACGTGACACATTGATTGTTGATTAATTTACGACTTATATAAAGTAGTTAAACCGAGTTGCTGGAAACAGGGTCAGCTTCGGACCTTCCGACGGTTTCCGTTCAAAAACACGTGACAAGTGTCGCCAACCTTTGTGTTCACAGAAATATCGATCTGCCAGTTTGCAAGCTCGTAAATTTATGCAAAGATCAAAGATATTTCCGATTTATTCATTAAGTAGGTATAGACACGGTATGAAGGATGTGGATTGGAATTTGGAATGCTCAGTCTCAAAGGATAATCTTCGTCATAATTCGTTCAAACCTGGACTACTCGTATTGTTATTTGGTAGTTTTTTCCAAAAAGTTGTTAATTTTAGGGGCATACCTCTAAAGAAAAAAGGAACCCTTAATAACAATTGGTGTCCGTCTGTCCGTCTATCTGTATATCCGTCAAAACCCTTTTTCTTAGGAACGTGTTGAAGTATAAGGTTAAAATTGATACCAAATACTTAAGTCTGTGGCCACTTGGAGTCAATCAAAAAATACAGTCATTAGAAAAGGTGTATCTGTATAAATTGCCGTCATTTCAAAACCTGTGGGGTACCTCCTTTTGTGCTAGAAATTTGAAATTTAGTACTACCTACGAAGGTACCTCTATGTAACTAACCAATGTAAAATGACCTCACAGAGCCTACACTTTGCTTAAAAGCAGAGCTCTGCTAACACTGTATTAGTAGTTTAGCACGCGTCACGGAATAATGAGGACCCGGGTTCGATTCCCGGCCATAGCTTTACTTTTCGGATTTTTCTATGTGTTCTAATTTTCAGTGTCGTTTAGAAACTGTATTAGTATGTTCACTTGTCAAATTTGTACGGAACCCTCGGTCCGCGAGTTCAACTCGCACTGGCCGGTATTTTAAGGAGCTCTATGAATACAAAAGTAAATATTATTTATTTTAATGTTTTTGCACCTAAGTTGGCTACACTATGTCGTCAGCTAACTGGTTATGCGAATGCTCTATCTCTAACGGGTTTCCGTTCCTACTTTACATACGGGCCCAGCTCACGTTATACGAAATGTGAAATAGATTCTATGGCGTCATAGCAACTAACACGTCGGCTTTCTGTATTAAAGTCAAACGTTCAATCACGGATTAGATTACGTAAAACACGAGTGCAAGTTCAGATAAAGTTGACAGTTACATTGGTAATTCTTGGCCGCATGTGAATGAAATTCTTGGCCGTATGTTGACGACATAGTAATGAATTAAATCAAACTTGTCGTCATCGCGTACTTTGTTACGAACATATTATTGTAGTTTGTATTAAATGTGTGATTATAATAGTTTGTGTGCTATGTCTTTGAATTAGTTATTTTAAGTACTGATAAATTTGCGTAGCCTTACAGAGACTTTACTTAAGTAACACTAGAGACACCAGGACCCTGTTTTATAAAGCTGCAAGTTACAATTTACAAGCGGAAGACTCTGTCTGACCCTATGTGTTAGATAGAGACTCCCGCTTGTAAATTGTAGCTTGCAGCTTTATAAAATAGGGCCCAGCACCACCGCATATGACAATGATTAACACTGACGATATTTTAAACATAGTTAATGTTGAAATAAATATACATTATAAATTTAATAACCGTTTATTTAAAATTCAAGGATTCACAATAATTTTAACGAGATCGCCTGTGACATTAATTTAAAACGATCTAGAATTTGGCTATCTCATAAGTTTTCGTTTACGACTCAAGCTGCCATAGCGATTATTAGGCACTTTTGGCAAGAAGATGGACAACTTGAATTAAAAGTAGCGCCGTGCCAGACTCGCAAAAACTATTACGTAATCGCTTTTAAAGCTTCCATCCATAATAACGCTCAGCCAACTTGCCCCGTATAACATTCACAAGTTAATGAACGATGATTAAAGATCTGCCATTACTGCAAACCCTCTAATCGTCGACTAGTTTAGGATCTATCTTTGTCTACAATTCAGACATCCGTACTTTACATTCACTTTTTAAAAATAAAGAAATAAATAATGAACGTGGGACAATTTTTTATCCCAAACTATGCAGAGTTTGTACCATAGGTAATATAACAAATATAAAAGCACACACGGTAATATCCATGACTCGGGTTAAATATTTTGTATTCATCACTCAAGCGCCTGCCTACCCAAATTCGAACCCCTCCGCTTCAAGCTTCAAAGTCAGACTCACTAACCACTAAGCTATCCAGTCGTTTAGTTTACTTATTCATATAAGTAAGGTATGTATATAATTATAAATTATAACTGAACGACTAACAAAAACATTTAATTTGACTTTACTCTGAACACTTTCACTCTAATTCTAGTTTGACTCCACTTGTTTCAAAGGAACTTTGTTCTACTTATCACGCACGAAGCATCGCTTCCTTACACCTACTTAAAATATTCACAAAGTTTTCTACTTAAATGAGTATCTTCTTAGTATTGCACAACACAATTTCCTTATTAAATACCTCTACATTTCTAAGAAAGTCGCCTCTTTATTTCCGGATAACGGTGTTATACATTATCGATAATAACCACGGCGTGGATTTCTCGACGCTTATCTGGAGCGGTTAATGGGACAGGAGGTCAAGGGTCCCGACCGTTCCCAAGTAAACTTAACACTTAAGATACCAGTCCTGCTTTATCAATAATCAGTTTACGTAGGTTCGTGCCATTTGGCCTACACGCGAGTCAAGCTTGAAACCTCGTTAACTCTCACTTAATACCCCTTGATTTTATTACGCTGACAATTTCCGTCTCCGTTTCACGTTTCTAAGGTCTTGGTCTTCCTCTTTGAGAATCTGATGATGCCTTCGATGGACCAGGGTACGACGCAGCAGAGGTTGCAGACTGTGAGCATGTAGAACGCTGTAGCGTAACTGTCTGTGTAATCTCGCACGAACCCTGGAAAAAACATACACATTATTCTTTCTGTTTCATGATTTTGAGGCTATGAAATTTTTGATCGTGGCTCTCAGTTTACAGTTGAAGTAAATATTGAATTATCTGTCAAAACAATCAATGGCCTAGTTAGTGACAGTTATCAAAAATTAATGCGATTAGCACTGTATCAATAACATAATAGTGATACTCATCAAATAATTGATAACAGCAAAAGTGAAGTGATAAATTTCATAAAAGAATAATTGTTATAATGATAATTCCAGGCGTCAATGCGTTAATTATTTTTTAATTTACTGGCTTTCACGTTAAAGTTATAATTAAGAGGGTGGCTCATAATACGGGGTGAAGGCACTGATACGTCATCGCCTTCGGTTGATGAGTCCCGGGACACATTCAGGATATAAATAGAGGTGGCACCCGAGTTATCTCGAGGGAGCACACAGGATTAGCCACTAAAATGTCGGCAATAAGTAAAAACAGCCTACAAATTAGGAATAATTATTTTAGATTCAGATAACCACACAGTAGGTGGTTTTCAATACCGGCTATGAGCATCACTGATGTATATTTCGCACTATTGGTTTAAATAAATTAAAAAGAAAAAAAAAAGATAAAATTTTAGAAATTAAAAATATTTTTTAAATCTTTAAAGACACAACGAACTTGTTCTAAAACATGTTTTTTTTGTTCCAGGTATTACTACAGGAATTAATTCCTCCACTCACCACAGAAACGCGGTAATTTTAAATACGTGTCTACTGTCTATGGACATTGGTGATCATTTAACATCAGGTGATCCACTAGTTCGTTTGTCTGGCCTCTCTAACATAAAAAAAAACGAAATACAAAAAACATTTTGTCTTATTTTTACAAGCTTCTTGTCAGCTGTCCCGTTGGAATATCATGTAAGCCAAATATGACCCACTTCCGCGACAAAACAATAATCCGGCTGTGAAATTTCGGTGGTCTGATTGAATTGAAATTTGGTGAACATTGAGTAGGGTGGATGACAGTGCCAGTACAGTCAACATAAAATCACAGGCAACAAATAGTTTGTAGCGTTGAAAACTGTTTTTTAGGTTAGGTTATTGACAAAAATTATAAATGATTACAACGCAATCTAAAAATAATGATGCCATTTTATAACTTATTTGGGACCGTATAATTTTTTTGCCGTTTTAAAAATAACGAACAGAACTAACTACCACGGAAACCGGCGGAACAATTTCAAGGATTTAACGTGTCATTAGATCCATCGGCGTTGAATGATGGCAATTAATATGATTATAGTCGAGTAGCCTTCAGCAGCGTTCCGTGAAAATTTCCGATGGCAACCCGGAAAAACCTTAATGCGAAGAAGAAAAAGCGAGAAAGTATAGTATGGTGAAGAAGGTAGAGAAGCCCGGTGGGAATCGAGTTGTTAGGACGACTCGCCACTGGTAGTCTTAGCCGCTATTCCATGTCGTGTGTACGGACCTACTATACCTACAACATTAGTATCGAAGCTTCGCGTAGTCTTGTGTGCAAAGGGCCTTACCTATCATAGGTCCGACGCTCAGGCTCAAGCCGCCGCAGAGAAGCATGTACAGCCCATATGCCGGTGGGTATCGTTCAATGGGCACGTGCTCAGCCATGACAATGGGCTGCGCTATGTGTATCAGCGACCTTAACGCCCCCAGTATACCCGTCAGGATCAGAAGGGGCGTGTATGTGGTACACTGAATTAATACTGGAAACAGAAAAAAAAATTTTTGAAGAAATTATGTAGCGGTAAGTAAGTAACTAAGTAAAGTAAATGCTTTATTGTACAAATATAAAGAAACGGACACAAATCACAAAAAACAAAGGTGAATATGCACAAAGGCGAACAAAGGGATCTCTACCAGTCAACCTTTGAATAGACGAGAGGAGTATTAAACGAGGGACCGACAAAGAGTGAGTTTAAAATGTAAAGTAATAATGAAAGGTGTTAAAACGAGCAACGTTTGGATCGCCTTGCTGGTGATGTTTCAGATGTTTCAGAAATATCATAGTTCTAATAAATTGGCGCACGTGCTATTATTGATTTGCCGTGATAAATATCTTGGTCATCCAATAAATTCAAGATCAGATTGTGCCGATCTGACCTTTGAGGCACATCGAAATTTTTATACAATTCTAGTGGTCTAAAATATTTAGTTAAGCGTGTATAGACAGACGGATTTTGAGTAGATGACGCACATTTAATATTCATGAAATCATATATTTGTGTTTACTATTAGCATAACAAGTCCTTTCCAATAATCCGCCTACACAAACTGTTTTTATAAATGTGCTAATAAATAGTACACGCATTTAAAATGTAATTCACATAATTTTTATTCCTCACTGTCATAATTAATACCGCATATTAACATAGAATGTTAATTGTACGTTATATTATACTCGGCTGCTTTTAACCGGTTATAGTTTGAGGATTTTATTAGACTAATTTAAACGGAATCAACATTTTTTTAGCACTGACTTTGAAATGTCGTCTGCCCGGCTAGCAAGACAGCGCACAAGAGTCGCGTCGCACGCGAGATAGATTATCCGTCTCTTTCTAGAACGAACAGTAAGAAAAAGACGGGCAATCTATCTCGCGCGCGACTCGACTCTTGTGGGCTCTCGTGCTAGACGTGCTGGTAACCAAACGTTTCCTACAACTTAATATTGTTATGTGAAAGTTTCTGTCTCATGTATATTTGTTACTCTTGGATTTGGATGAAATTTGATATGTAAACAGATTTATGTCTCTTATCAAAACTCAAACTTCACTGTTAGCATACTAAAAATATTTAAAAAATTTAAAATAAAAAATAGAACCGCCTTCAATTCGCTACTTTAAAAATGTCAAATTAAAATTATTTTTCGGTAAGTGCTACCTACTTATTTATATGTTGAAGTCGGTGCCTCAGTCCGCGCCACTGTTATATTTATGTGTGATAAGCGTGGCAGAAGTGGACCTAGTCTATCTGCCTATTATAGTACCTATAAGTATATTCGGCTTGGAACTATTTTGAACTGAGGCACCGACTTCACACAATATAAATAATTAGGTAGCACTTACCGAAAAATAATTTTAATTTGACATTTTTAAAGTAGCGAATTGAAGGCGGTTTTATTTTTTATTTTAATTATTTTTTTTCACGTTTTTTAGTTTCATTTTGTAATTTATCCAATTTTTAACACCAATTTATGTAGATGAAGCGAAAGAGGTATGTCAGGATCGTAGCAAACGGAACAAAGTAGTCTCTGCCTACCCCTGTGGGAAAGAGGCGTGACAGTATGTATGTATGTATGTATGTATGTTATGTATGTATAACACCTAATATCCGCTAGGGACTTGTGGCCCCACTGTTACAAAAATGTCGAATTACACTCCATCATAAGGTCGACGGAACCTATTTCTATGTGGTTTGCCCTTCGGGCATTTGAAGATACCTAACGAACCTAACCTAATTTTATTATTTCTAGTGAGTATTTTTAAAACAGTGGGACCACGATTAATACGCTCTAAGCTCTAATGCAATCTGTTCATCACTATTTACTAAATATTACTTAAAAGTATCGAAAGTATCGTCTAAATATTCCTAACCGTTAGAAGTTTCTAAAAAATATGCAAAACACAGTATACGTGCCCACTTTATTTCTCACTTTTTAGTGGTTGTAGCCAAAGTGCATCTCACAGCGATTCCATTAAGCCCAAACACGGCTTAGTTACCTTGTTTTATAACAGAGTTCCGTTGGCTTCAGCATCAGATCAGTTCGAAAAAATCATCAGCTTAAAGCCTCTTCTTCTTAGTTGCTTATCTATATAAATCGAGATCACTTATAGCCGCGCGAGCATTACTTAGTTTTTACGAGTTCCGTTGGCCATCAGCAGTCTTCTTCATCAGGTCCAGTTCACTAAATTATACTTTTTGAATGTAAATACTTGATTTGGTGTTAAAAATGTTAAAATCGCTATAGGTGTGCTTATAAAATTTGAAGGTTGCCCTCGATTTCTCCAGGATCCCATTATCAGATCTTGATTTGGTGGCAATGGGACCAACCTGGAAGTATTCCCTTTCCAACAAAAAAAGAATTTTCCAAATCGGTCCACAACTGACGAAGTTCTGAAGTAACAAACATAAAAAAAAAAAAATACAACCGAATTGAGAACCTCCTCCTTTTTTTTTGAAGTCGGTTAAAATCTAGCTGTTGCCAGCGACTTCGTCTGCAAAGAATTCGTTTATCGCTATCCGTGCCGAATGTGCCGAATTTCATCCAGATCCGTTGGGCCTTTCTGGCGTGATTGAGTAACAAACAAACATCCATCCATCCATCCATCCATCCATACTTTCGCATTTATAATATTAGTTAGATAGCTTACCAATTCTAAATACCGCAGTGAAGAAGGCGCCAGCAAAGAACATGTATCGACTGTTCATGCTGAAGAAGTGGCCAGTTACTCCTAGCAAGAGCCGGGCACTCATGTCTGTAGCTCCTCCAACTGCAATGATGTTCGCAATCTCTCCCTAAAAATACAATACAATACAATACAATACAATACAAATACTCTTTATTGAACACCACAAATCACTCAAATCACAAAACAATACAGAAACAAAGAACAAGGTAGACAATAGACGGTAGGGAAAATAATAAAATTTATTAGAAAAAATAGACACTCGTTAGCATAGATAAAAGATAAACTAATCAAAAATAATACAATCATCTAAATTCATTTTACGATAACTTCTTGATTTTTATTAAAACAAAACTTGATGTCTAACTATTAACATGAGAATGAAACATGCTAAAATGTTAACGTTTACGCGTGGAACGTAAAAATATCTTGAAGTATTTTTGATTTTAACATAATTATCACAGACGAGATTCTTTTGGCTTAGTCACGCGCGAAAAAATAAACCTGTTTTACTATGACATTAATTAACATGAGCTCAGATGAGTTCGTTTACTTATAAAAGTTTAGTGCTTACCCTACTAAGACCGCTTCTGTCTAGAAACAGTGGTTCCAGTGTAAAAAACGTGAGATCAGCAAAGAACGCCAACGCCATACCAAAGGCAATGTTGTCATATATCCAGTCTTTTAGAAGTGTAAGATCCAAAAACTCAGCAACAGTTTGCCTGAAACAACATCAGTGCTTTAATCGGAATGCGATAAAATTGCTATTGTTTTACCAAAGTGACATTCAGTAATTAGTTTTTACCATTTCCCGTCTTTATTCTTAATGATCGGCATGGGTTCCGCGGCGATGCTACCGAAATTTCCTAAGCTCGACACTGAGGCGGCTTTGTACAAATTCTCGAGATATACGTTGTCAGTGGAATTGAATCTGCTATCAGTCCTGCCGTCCTCGGGGATCAGAACCACGGGAATACTTAATCTCCTGGAATCAGTTAATTTTGGAACGAAGAGGAAATCCGATCCTTTCCGCGCTTTCTCCGCGGAGTGGATGTATAAATTTTCCACTGATTTGGCACTGGTTGTGTTTTGATTTGTTGACAGAGTGAGGCTGTTATTGTTGTTTACGAAGATGAATTGGCCGTTTTCTTTTTCCACTGCTGGTGTAGGAGGTATTACTGAAATAATTTGATATATTATTGATTTAATTTGTGGACGGGTATAAAGGTCAGTGGATTTAGTTTTGACAAAATACTTACAGACAATTTTCTCGCAAGGTTTCATTTGTTTCACCATATGCCATTCTACTGGCTGCATAACTGCAGCTCCCAGTATGCTATGAGCCGATATAGCGCAGAGAATAGCTAAAGTCCCTCTGAACCCGAACTCCGTTGTGGTAAATTTGATAAACAACGGATATACCATCGTAACCAGTCCAATGGAAGCCTTGCATAGACTGAGATAGAGCACTTTTTTCTTCGTAAAGTAGCTGTTGAAACTCGTATACGAGATCGGAATGAGCAGACCCATTCCCAAGCCTTGTAGAAATCCATTTGTTATAATTAATTGTGTCGTCGATGTAACGAATATTGCCAAAAAGGAGGCTAAGGTGTAAATAAATGCTCCGATAAGACCCACTTGTCTAAGTGACAACTTTTTCAATGCTATATTCGCTGAGAATCCTGAAATGATAAGGAGATACATTAATCTTTTTATAAGCGCGACATTAAAGGATTATTTTGTATCTATTTTAATTTAAATGATAACAAATGGCGGTCGTTACTGTCGAATTGATTGACAGGAAGCTGCAACTTAGATTGATCTTTAATGACTATCAGTTTTTGTAGTAATATGCAATTTAGATTAAAAATACATTAAGTGTATTTTACGAGCCTGTCTAGTCTTCGTTACCTAAATCACTTTAAGATTTTTGACATTTTTCTTCTTAAAATGATCTTATTTTTCCATTGTAATTAGTTACAATAGTCAGCCGTTATTAGGAATAGAATGCAGTTCGAGGTTGACAATTGCCACAATTAGGAAGAGTCATGTGTACTTAAATTTGTATTGATTTGTATTCGGGTGTCATTTCAAGGGTACCTATTTAAATAAAAATATGTGAAATATTATCTCAACAATCCATCTCAGATAAATAAATTGAAAAAGGGGTCATAAAAAAGGATATTTTTTTTTATTTTAAATCGTAAGCTATTCAAGAAACCGTACTAGCCTGATAAGCTTTCCAAAATGTGGGCATATTGGATATTATTTTAGTTAGTATTTCGTTTAATAACAAAGTTAAACAACTACACTCATACGTTGCTGACTACTCTGTCTGGGAATGTCATCGTTAACATATTACAACTTAATATTTTTATTGTCATTCAAACAAAATTTATAACTTAAGTATCCAAAAAACGTAAAACATTGTAAAAGTTTAAATTTGTCGCTTATTTTAATATCAAATCAGATATTTATTAGCATTCTGCATTTAAGATGCAAAATAAATACAATATTAAGTACAATCATTTAAATAATCTATTTTTAGTTTACGTCAAGAGTCATAAGAATAAGAGTTCTGACACACTATGTTACGTTGGTGCTGTAGGCTTACGAGAATTGTGTAACTCGCTCGCAATCGGCCATCGTGTTCATTTTGACAGTTCATGTATGGGCTGACAATTGGCATCGGAATCAGCTAGCTGTCACATTCATACAAGAACTATCAAAATGAACACGATGGCGATTGCGAGCGAGTTAGACAATAAGCCTACCGTTTTGATGGACAAGAACATCTTGAGAAAACAGCTCAGCGAAGAAGTTCGTAGGCGAAAGTGAATTTCCCGATCCGCATTTTAGACCCACGTGAGAACTAGACCACAAGCAGTCTCTGAGCAGAGGAAGCCAGGGGCCTTACCATGGCGTCCTAATTCCGACTCAGTTCAAGTTTTAGCTGTCACTTTTAGTATGAATCTGACAGCGTGCGAACCTAAACTGAATCGTACTAAGACGTAAGGCCTCTGTGCTTGGTAGTGAGACGTATGTAAGCTGGAGAGAATTACGCTACGGCCTCACGGTAGTTTCCTATTTAAGAAAGTTATTACGACTGAATATATGATCTTTGAATGAATGAATTGAATGGGTGCGTTGGGAGGGGAAGGCCTAGACGGGGAAACACCCAAATACTCCGAAATATTTTATTCCGAATTTACTAATTCCGATTTTTAAAACTCCGAATTTCATAATTCCTGAGAAATAAAATTCCGATTATTAAAAATCACGAAACTTATTTAACCGAATTTCAAAATTCCGATTGTATATTATTCCAATATTTATAACTCCGAATAATGAAAAGCCCGAAGTGTGATTGGCCCGAAAAACATTATTCCGATTATTGATTTTCCGATACTTCAATACTAATTCGGAAATTTGACATTCGGGATAATGAAATTCGTGTTTTCAATAATCGGATTAATTTTTATTAGGAATTGGATTAATTTTGGTTTAGGTGCGGCGGGGGTGGCCCTTGGGCCTCCCCTAAGCCGCGAACATGTTTGTTTTACTTCAATAATATTCGGAGTTTTGAAAATCGGTATTTTAATAATCGGAATTCGTATTTTTGATATTTCGGATTATTATTCATTGGGCGAAAAAGGTATGTCAGGATCGTAGCAAGTGGAACTAAGTAGTCTCTGCCTACCCCTGTGAGAAAGAGGGGTGACGGTATGTGTGTATGTATGTATGTATGTATATGATCTTACCTGCTAGGGCTAAAGTGACTTGAAACACGCCATATACCACAGTGACAGCTCCTGTGCCTGCGCCGAGATCATCCAGAAAATCGTTGTATATAAATCCGAATACTGGCTGATGCGCCGTGCCCGCTATCTGTGAAAAAAAAAGATTTTAAAATAATAGGTTTCCGCGTTAAAGTAGAATTTGTTTTAGGTTTAGCTTCGGTGGAAATTCTAGACGGCTTCTGAGTGGTATTATGGAGCAAACGATGTAGAGTGGCTTATTCCGAAAAGTTCATGTCAGACACGTTTATTAAACCTAGAAAATATTCGCTTCAATGAACACAAGTCTAAAATGATATACCGAAAGAACTACTTACTACTAGTTTCGGTTGGACACTCTCGCAATGCAATGTGAGCGGATCAAATTAAAGTTGTCTGTCGAACGGAGCTCTAAATCCGTGGATGAAGTTAGTTGGGATACTAAAATTCCAGATTCCTTAAACGCCTGCGTATGAGTGAGATATAATTAATCTCGCGTCATGCAGTGATTATGCTTGCAGGCGTCTGCGCTCCCAGTGACATTTATTTGTCACTTACCAAGAGATACGACAGTTTTGGTTTCATATAGGTAGATAAAACAATCCTATTTTTGAAGATATCTCAAAACGTTTTAGTTTTTTGTACAGCCTACTTTAAAAAAAAAGAATAATTGAAATAGAAATACAGCTGAAAATTATATCGACGACTATTCAATGCAAAAAAAACATCGTAATCGTACTGACGAACTCCTTTCTTTGAAATGATATTAATTTGATTATGAAACGTGGTCTTCCGTTCTTGTTACCTTAGGCTTGCTACCTTAGGCGCTGTCTATCCCGTAAGGAACATAATAGACGTGATTTGTATGTTTGTATGTATGTAGGTATGTTATTTGAAACCGGTGTTTTAGAGCTATTTTGTTTTGATGCGATTGTTTAATTAGTTGTAAATCGGTTTTAAAGTTCATACCGCAAAATATATTCATGAGATTAATTTCTCTCAATCGTAGCTGGATGCTAGTTTCGTATAAGTTTGTGCCACAAATCAACCTAATCCGTTGTCAAGGCACGTAAAATAAATTTTAGTTTCAACATTTAGGAAGTGTCAAATGTTTTTGGCGTGGCACATTTCCACTCTGCGGTGTAACGGGAAGCGAAAGGATGGATTTTAACTTTCGATCCTCTTAACTTTTTAATCCGGCGCCATTTCTGCGGGCACTGAGCTCTATGGTATTTTTTAATCATGGCGGCTTGTAACGGTTCGCAATGTTACAACACATTTTTTAAAAATTACTAAACAAGTGATCACTCAAGTTAATTTTTTTTTGTGTTATTTAACAGTTAGCAGGCAGCTTAGTAAATGTTGCACCTTATATGCGCATTTCAATATAAGAAATTGTCATTCACTTAACAATCATAACTATTAAATGTATATTTTTTCCTCAATATTTTCAAGAGAATTGCGCAACAACCGAGAATCTGCAGGTTCTTGAAGTATTTTATGTCATAACGTAAATGCAAATTTAATTGACATAATAATGCAATTGAACTAATTTAAAGCTAATCCACATACAAATTGATCCAATTAATTTAATATTGCAATTCTTTACTTGTCTTGTGTTAAAACCGGTCTAGAACTTAAACATTCTTTGCTCGCAGTGTGGTCAAGGTATTACATATATTAAAATAAAAAAAAGTCACGTGATTCTTATCTTTAAAACCGTGACTTTTTTTAAGTATCATTTCTTACTCAAGCATAAAATTTAGATAATTTAAGACAAAATGTGATGATTAAGCACGTTTCTCATAAAACACAAATATATTTTTTAAATAAGTGAAATAAATAAAAGTAAAAATTATAGTCGAATTGAAAATTAACTTACGAAAATAACCGACAATCCGACGCACACTAAGTAGCCCCAACCCCCTTCCGGCGGCACCAGTTCATATTTATCCGCATCACTGTTGCTACTGCATATACTATATTTTTCCTTGACACTCATATTCACTTGAATTCGACACCCAAAGTCGCCGTTCCGGTATTCGTGGACGATTGTTACGCTTCTGCGGCAAGCAACTCTTTATATGATCTTAGCTGGTGGTCTTATAATACAAAATGTTCTGTCGTCGGAGGCAATATTTACTTGAGGGCTTTAGCTTTATTAGCGTAATTGAGGATGCTAGTTTTATAGGTAGGGTAAACAAAACCCTCGGTATTCCCACGACTTGTGACAAACAACTGATAGCCGTAGTTCCATCGGCACACCGCATCGAGAACTGACACTGGCTTGACGGAAGATACATTGAACCTCATAAACTGTAATAAACGAATCGATAGCTCCGTCTTGTATTGTTAATTATGAATTATTTGTTTATCGCTACGTTCAGTTTACAATGTTTGCAACACCACAGTAATTAATTGCTAAAGTATTTAAATTTACGCATAAATTTTTAATATCTAAGACAATTTTTGCGAGTGATTATTTTATGGAAAGCAAGGTCTTTGTGAATAAAAAACTTTATAGGAGTACATTAATTACGACATAGTAACCGATTTCGCATTCAGCTGAGTCTTAATAATTCGTGTAACGAAATATGCCTATTGACAGGACGAAATGTGATACTTATTAACAAAATGATTGAAACAAAAAATCAGAAAACGAGTGCTAAGTTATGACATATGCTTCAATGTAGGTAGGTATTCAAATTATGCAGTCTATATCATATTGCAAAAGCATATATGTTTAAATTAAACTATCAAAATAAGCTATTTGCGTTTCCAATGTTTTTTACTCGCCGTTAATTTGATGGAAAATGTTAACGAATAATGTGCGACGTGGTGGAGGTTAGTGGAATATTCCAAGAGCCTCACTTTTTGAATCACATCTGTGAAAACACTATTCGGAAGTGGTAAAAATCGGTACCTACATTGCTACAAAACTACCGCTAAATAGATTAAAATTTTCGACTGGTTGATACAATTTAGAGCTGCAGTCATCTGATATTCTGCACGTATTTCAGATAGTCACTAGCAAATAAACTGGGTCGCTTTACTTAACTTCGTACTGCAAGTGACCCGTTATATTTGCTCGTCAGTGTATAATACAATTATTTACCACTTTCGACTCATATTTTCACAGATAAGATTTAAAAATTTGGGCCCTGGAATATTCGGATAGATAAGGTGCTCAACATAAGACGCGTTACCACCGTTTACTACGAAAACACTCATAATTATTATTTATCCGCGTATTTTCTTCAATCCCGACTGTATTTACTGTTCTAGATACTTACTATAAAGTACACTGTAATTTATGGAACAATACTCACAGATAGTAGATAGTGGACGTCTTGTGATGGAAATTATTGTCGTCAATTACATTTTGCTATCGCTAAAAACGCAAACTTAAACATTTAAAAAAGAAAAAAAAACATTAACACCCAAAAAAGACACTTCTATACTTAAGTATTGTTATTCCTACGATCGCTTGAAGGAATTAGGCGTATAAAACGTGGTGACCGCTGCTGACCGAGCTATCGTATTAATAGGGATCCTGCCGGCCAATGTTTTCTGGCTTTTTATTTATAGGTGTGTATAGGCCTAGAAATGCCGACTGTCCTCTTAGAGGCAAAACGATATAGTGACAGCCACAAGGAGCGCCTCACTATCCACACAAATCCATTGATTAACCCACTACTCGAGCCTTACTATGCCAGGCGACTTAAAAGAGCTGGTGTGCTGGACATTTAATGGAAGTTAGGGCAATGGCTCTTATATTCTGAAAGAGTCATCCACACTCTACAACTCCTTCCGAGTCATGGCTGTTCATATGACTGAATGTCCAAATGGTTCGAATACCTATGTGCTAAATAATCTGATTATAGTCTTGCGACTGATTGCAGATATTCAAAAGGAAAAAAAAAGCGACGGGTAGCAGTCCGGGAGTGCCGGCAGAAGTGAAAATAGCAGCTTAGATTAGATTTTAATGTTGTAACCTCCATGATGCTCAATACGCATACCGTACTGGCCGCTTACAAAAAAAAACGTACGTGTTGACAGACCTCTAATAATGTGTTGATGCCCTAGTACTTTTGCTCCACGACTCAACAAAAAAACTCTTCAAAAATCGAACGCGATTCATTCGTATGTCCAAATAAGCTCTTAGAGGATCCTGATATCCTGGTATTTAAACTCTCCCTCCCCTCCCTCCTTAAACTTTTGTCGCGAAATTATCATTTTTCCCAAAAAGCGCTCAGCGCCGCTGAAGAAGTTTTCATTTCAAAAATGTATATGCCATAGAATTCCTTGAAAAATCATTTTTATGATGATTTTAGCTATAATTTAAAGGTCGTTTGAGTGAAAGTCATTGATGTATAATAAGTTTTATTTTTTTAATGCAGTGATAAGCTAAACGCAACTCCGTAACATAAGCGTTTTGTGATATAGGTGTCTGCGGTTAATGTGGCGCTCTGTAACTTAAAGCGGCGGGCAGGTGATCACATAATCGATCATGGCCTTAGTGTCAGTTTTGTGAGGCACCAAGCGACTCGAATAGTAAGTTAAGTATCAATGTTCACAAATTTATTTACAAACTCTTCACTATAGTCACCATTTCATAAACAAGTTTGGATTTAGGGACTAAAATAATGCGGAAATATTAATTTAAGCAATAACTTTTCGCCGTCATTGACTTGGCATGAAGTCAGGGGCCTTACCATGACGTTATAATGCGATTCAGTTTAGGTTCGCTCGCTGTCAGATTCATACTAAATGTGACAGCTAAAACTTGAACTGAGTCGGAATTGGGACGTCATGGTAAGGTACCTGAATTTGATAAGATAAAGTGAACATTTGTTGCGAGTGACACTAGAGCCGTTTGGCGGTGAAAAGTTTAAGAAAAAAAGAAGAAAAGAAAAAGAAAGAAGAAAAAAAAGAAGAAAAGGAGAAAGAAGTTTAAGAAAGCTTTGATTACAGTAACATCAAGGCGCAAAATGCCTTAACTACGCAGAATAGGAGCTCCGCAGTCCGTTAGAATTGTCTCATAACTAGGCGATAATAGTATAAGCGTCTGCCAACTGAAAGTATATGGTAAACGAGCCTTCGGACAAATAATAATTAAAATTTATACAGGGTGTATCAGACACCCCCTAACAATAATCCACTGGCGTATACATATAACCATAGCTATAGAAGCTAAAAAATATATAAAATAAAATTGGAGTAATTCTTTTTCATATTTTTTTAAGCTTCAGTTGATTATTGTTAGGGGGTGTCTGAAACACCCTGTAGATTGCCAAAAATAAATTTCAATAAAAAATCGGAGAAGGAATGAGTTTGGTATTATTACAGTTTTTTGCGTGTCAGGAGTGCAGCAGTCTAGGCAGCATTTTGTACACCTATTTCTAGATCAGTCTGACAATATGACTGACATTATTATTTATTGCCCGGCAAATGTATATTTTATATGCTGTCTATAAAATAAATAAAGACATTTACAATACAAATTAAATGTTATGCCATAAGCAAAGAATTTATGTGTCATCTGAATTTAAGTCGTATGTTTAAGATCAAATAAATAGAAAAGGAGGAATGTTAAGGTCAGAGTTTTAAGTCTGATGTGTTATTGGGATTTTTTTACAATCCGGAGCAAGTGAAAATGTTTACACTTTCGACTAGCTGAAAAAAAAATGTACAGGAGACTAAATAGTCCAGTCCATAAGTTATAAGTTGGTACTTAAAAGGAAAAACTTTGTAGATACTTTATGTCGAAGTTAATACGTTGAAATTAATCAATGGACTTTGTCAATTTTGTGTCTCAGAAAGAGGGGGAAAGTGAGGTATAGATGAGCGAGAAAGCCCGATAAAAAAGGATAATTTTATGTAGGTAAGTATATAGCAAATTGGGCTACCACCTTTACTTGTAGGTACTTCATATTCCAGACAAGAAGCACTTAGAGAAGGTAGGTGTTACTCTAAATAAAATTAATTGGTACGCTTGGCCGACAATCCTTCACGTGTTCGCTCGGAAACATTACACGGAGTCAGGTGGCTTGTGTCTTGCCGTCAGTCTTAAGTTACGCCAAATAACATGACGTCTAATTCCATGTAATGCCTGTGTGTGAAGGGTCAAATACGAGGTTTTTAACCCCTGAGAGTGTTATATAAGTTTGGCGATAATGTATCTCTCTCTCTATCTATCTCTCTCTCTCTCTCTCTGTTTGTGTGTGTGTGTGTTCAGTTGCCTTGTGGTAGTTATAATGTCACTAATATTCTAGATACTATTTTTAATTTGAACCTTAATACTATGACGATACCGTTTGTTTTTTAATATGAATGTTGTAGTGGCACGTGCGTCTCGGTAGCTTGCGGCTTTGCGATAATAGAGACAATCGCCTTTGTTTGAAGGATTAGGGCACGAAGCGAAAAATTCTCCTGGGAAGATTCATACTATAGCTATGTTTGGTAAAAATCGATCCAGTCGTTTGAAGAAGTCGGCCCTTTTTCAAATTTTCAAATGATGTAAGGCATTTTTGGCATTACTGCCATAAGGTCTGGGAGCAAACAAATAACAGAATGTACAAGTTGCTTCTCTGCCCGCGTAGATGGTAAAAGCTTAGGAATCATTTTATAGGCGATGCGGCTAGCAACCGATCACTATTTTGATTCCCCTTTCCACCTATATGCCTAATTGCCCACAATTGCTAAACGTGGCCTTTACCTTGTCATCATAGGCTCTGTCTAACCCCTAAGAGATACAGACGTGATGTATATATCTTTGTGATGTGATGTATGTATTTTTGCCATAAAATTTATTTGCATGACGAGTTTTTAAATTTAATTTCAGGATCATGCGCGACACGACAGAGCGTTTTAAAAGAGATAACAAATTTTTGCCGCTTTAATCGAAACAGAAACTGACATTGCCTATGCTATGGCTTGCGTTGGGGTCGCCAGAGTGTCTCAAACAATTGTGTTGGGTCACCTCCATGCTGCCTAACCTAGCGATCCACGACTGCACGCCACTCTATGGTGTCTATCTATAGTAATTTAAGCGCGGACAGGTACTCTGAACATTTAGTGACTACGTGATGAAGTGCTAGCGACGCTTCAAAGGACCAAGATAACCTCTGACGGGACATCGGAGCTACAAAGACGGATGCTGTCGAGATAGTAGTAGCCTTTTTGACCTCTGTAGATATATTACATCTGCTTTGATGATTAGGGCACACCGTAGAACCTTTTAACATTAAATAAACATGGTAATTCATGGGTATATAAAGATTCTATACAGACTTCAATTCTTGTATAATTTATAAATTACTAGCTGTTGCCAGCGGCTTCGTTTGCAAAGAATTCGTTTATCGCTATCCCGCGGGAACTAGATACGCAATTTTCCGGTATAAAAATCAGCCTATGTGCTATTCCAGACTTTTCTCTATCGATGTGCTGAATTTCATCCAGATCCGTAGGGCCGTTCTGGCGTGATTGAGTAACAAACAAACATCCATCCAGGCCCCTCTTCTCCACTGGGCACTATGGGCACGTGCCCAGGGCCCCGCGATCGAATGGGGCCCCCTAGTTCCTGCCAGATTACCAAATGATAACCGATATTTAGGTCATAGGGGCCCCATGATCCTAATGTGCCCAGGGCCTCAAATAGTTTAAAGACGGCCCTGCATCCATCCATCCATCCATCCATACTTTCGCAATATTAGCTAGATTAGATTAGATAATTAACAGAGATCAATTATATAATATGTATTCAAAAATAAATTTTGTATGAATTGCTTAATTATTATCTAAGTGACCTTCCGCATAACATAATTAATCACTAATTAATTATTCGTAGTAAAATTGAGCGATTGATTGACTTTGATTTTGTAGTTCATAATCACGGGAGTACTTAAACAAAAGAATGAAATCTTTAAACCGTACCAGGTACTGCATTTTATAATTAACATGAAAATAATATTGTTTAGTTTTCTAATAATGTCAAAGACAATGCGACGGATTTAAAAGTTTATTTAACGTAATTCTATCACCTACTGGGAAACCCCAAACCGTAGAAATACGTGACAAACAATACCTTTAAATCCTACACAAATAATTCATAACTGAGCCCATTTTAAACATTAAATAACACGCAGTACGTTTGTTTGTGTATAAAACTCTATAATGGAAAACCTGTAGACAAGTTTTTTTTTCAGTTTGCAATCTTTTTGAAAAACATCTGTTTAACAATAAATTCCCCATTTGCATTTCAAGTTTTGGCTTCGAAACTTGCATAAGCACAGTTCATGTAAAAAATTAAAATATGCTGTTGAAAAGTGCACATAATTCGGTGCATCCAATTTTGTTCCAGCTTGATGAATTGATGATACAAATTTGTATGTAGGTAACTCAACTACCACAAATGCTTAATGCTTATGATCTCTATTTTGTCACCTTTCGCTTAATTCACTTTTTTCATAAAAAATAAGTATATCTAATGCAATATCCAGCCATTTGTGCGATTCTTTTATCACTTTCGTACAATCATTTAAAAAGGCGCATAGCAACATACAATTAAATGTCATAAGAACAAAAAATTGCTTTATCGGTCAGAATAAAGCAGCTGTTGTACTTTATAATTTTATTGTTTTACAGAGACACATCAAACATCCGGGGATTGTAGGAATATAAAACCTTATCTTAACCATAAATTATTTACCTTTCAATTGATTACCTAGAAAGAAATTCACGCCAAAATAACGAAGCATATTTTATTTCAGGTGTGTTTCAAAACGTGAGCAAAGAGAAAAAACCTGTCTTTCCATGCTCAAAGGGTGTGAGCGAGAGATAAACACAACAATGACCACGATGTCTTTTTTTGTTACCTATTTCTTCCTTTATTTTCGTTTATTGGTTTACATTGGTTTTTGAAGACCTTTGTTAATATTTCGTGAAACAAAATAGATATTTTGAGCACCTACCTAAGATACATACAGTCAACTGGGGTGACTTTGATTTGCGGGGTGGCTTTAAAAAGTAATTTTAGTGACAAAAGCATTATTTTTTATTTGCGTTTACTGCTTCCAATCAATGTCTTCGTCGATCGCCTTAGCGTCTACATGCCAAACATTCACCGGATATGGATAATATCGATTTTGTAGCAATTTTAAAACGATCAAAGTAGCCCCAAAATTACCAAAGTCACCCCAGTTGACGGTACTCACCTGTTAGTCTCTGAAAATAAATGAATGGCATAAATGGCTGAGTCAATAGATTTTAATCCTTATCCCTATTTATATTATAAATGCGAAAGTAACTCTGTCTGTTACGCTTTCACAGCTACACCACGGAATCGATTTTAATAAAATTTGGAACAAAGATAGTTTCAGCCCTAGGGAAGGACAGACGGAGTTGCGGGCAACCGCTAGTTTCTACAATAACAAGAATGGCCGAGTGAAAAGTATGTACTGACGTGGAAAATAACGTAGTAGGGTGACCTTAATTTAAGAAGTGACACTTATGTCAACATTTCAGAAACAAGATTGCGCAAATAACTATGAAGCTCATCTTACTCTTCTGGGGATGAATTTGAATTTCTGGTCCCGGTTTTTTATTAAAGCGATCAACGTTGAAAATCCTGATTAAGTTTTACCGATTTTTAAATAGATTATCGATTTGACATCAAATAGTTTTCAATCATCATCATCATCATATCAGCTGGACGTCCACTGTTGGACATGGACATAGGCCTCCCCCTTAGACCTCCAAAACCCAATTTTCAATACCCTTAAAACGTTTGACCTGTAACTATAAATTACAGTTGTATTTCTTGATTTAATCGGATCCCTTCTCATCACTTGTGTCTTGATTTTTTCATAAGAATAATGTGTAGCGAGTAATACACATTGTACAACAGGTAAAGTCTTATTTAAAAATTATACAACGACTGAAGACTAAAGCCCAAGACTTCTATTTCTGGGAGGAGGCCTGTGCCTATACTAATAGTACGGCTAGAATGGTGTAAGAGTGTACTTGAAACTTCATGCTACGTTAATTATGGAACTGGGAATAAGCTAAATTGATTTTAAAATATTTATAGATTATCGCTCAGACCAAATAAGAAGTAAGTATAAGAGTTCTGCAAACGGAAAAGTAATTTCGGTTTAAACTACGCCTCGCGTTGTACGCATGTGATGTGTGTGATGTAAATGATTTGCTTGACGAAGTCTGGCTGCATTTGTGTGCGTGTAACTCTATGAGCACAAACACAGCATCACTTTATTGGTAGAACTCCATCCTTTCTCTTTCTTTGGTCTGAAAGTTATCGCATAACACAAATGAGAATTAGGTTGACCCCTAAACCTCTACTACAACATTTTGACATGATTCTCTACTCAACTAAGGTTATCTTATCTTACGCTGTAAACTAGCAGTAATTGTTTTTCATATGGAAAAGTTTAAGGCTGTTATGATATTATTTTTGCGAGTGCCTAATCCAATGCAATAAAGATGGTTTGAGCTACTTAGCAACGCGGCCCCCCCATTTCCACTGTCATAATGTTTATCAATGACACGTTGGAATATAATGAAACTAGCCGCACAATCCTTTTAGTGTAATTGTTTTATAATATAGTCTATATTATCTACAGTCTGTAAGGCGTGAGTTGAGTGCTGATATTTTAGATATTTTTAAAATTACATGCTTACACAAATCACGCTTTATGGGGTAAACAGAGCCTTTTTTATGGTGTGGAAAATACGCCTTATGCATCCGCCCAGTACGGGGTTACGGGGGGTATGTGGGGCTCTCCCGCGACGGCAGGCATACCCACTAAAAACCACGCGGATTCCCTATTCGGTCGAATGTAAGGCGTTACGGGAGCACTTGGTGTCAGCGCGACACATAGGGTACACAGCGCGTACGGTAGCAAAACCTAGGCGCTGTCAACAGCAAATGACCTGGAGCAGCGCCACTCTTCACACATACGGTTCGCATGCCTGTGAGTGAAAGAGAAGAAACTATTCCGGCAGCTTGGCGCGCGTCTAAAATCTTGCAAATAAGACACAAATAAGAAGAAATAAAAAAAAGTATGGATTATTTGTGAAATATGACTCGTTAGCCGTGTACGTATGAATATGTTGACTTCATGTTTTTAATTGCAGACCCATACGTCGAAAAAATAAAGACATAGAACCGTTTAATGATGATTTTAAGACCAATCTTTGCAATTATTTTCTATCGAGCCGATTTTGTTCAATTATGTATCGAGTCCGTCTAGCGTGTTTGAAATATGATGAAAATTAACATTATATTTTTTTTGTATTTTTTTTGCATGTAGTTTTTCTTAAAAAAGTGCTTAAATAACATCAATTTCAGCAAAATTAGGTGTTGTCAGCCTCTTAATTTCTAATGATTCACTACGCAGAACAGACGATACGTCACCTTTACGTCACCCAATTAATTGCTAGCGCCGCAAAGATAGTTAATGAAATATAAATTAGTATCATTCTTTTATTTTTACCGCCACGGCTTTTTTAAATAAAAAAACCGGCCAAGTGCGAGTCGGACTCGCGCACCGAGGGTTCCGTATCATTATCTATAAATATCTATAAACCAGTGTAAGCAGAGCCCTGCTCCAAAGCAAAATGTACGCAATTTGGGGTCACTTTATATTGGTCACTGATATATACAGACATACATACATATTTATTTTACATATTTTCGCAATTATTCTTTAATCTGTGCTATAAGACCTACCTTCATACCAAATTTCAAGATTCTGCGTTCACGGGAAGTACCCTGTAGGTTCCCTCGCGAGTTTCGAAAATTTGCGGCATAAACGGCTGTATTTTTTGATTGCGTTGGCTTAGAAGTCTGATTTTTTCACAGCTCCAAGGGGCAATAAACCTGAGTATTTGATATAAATTTCAGCTTGATACCTCCACGCGTTCTTGAGAAAAAGGGTCTTGACAGACGGATGGACGGACGGACAACAAAGTGATCCTATAAGGGTTTCGTTTTTGCCTTTTGAGGTACGGAACACTAAAAACAAAGCCATGGTAGCCTAGTGGTTTGTCCTGTGGCCTCTCCAGCAGATTAGGCACATTTTAAATTTACCATGAGCGGTGAAGGAATACATTGTGAAGATACCTGCACAAATCTGCGAAGCAATTCAATGGTGTGTGTGAAGTTCCCAATCCGCACTGGGCTTGCGTGGGAACTATAGCCCAAGCCCTCTCATTTCGAGAGGTCTGTGCCCAGCAGTGGGACGAATATAGGCTGGAGATGATGATGATAGTATTATTCATGTCGTTATATAACAATAATTATTAATAAAGTAATTACACGCGCGGGCGAGGAATTCCGTCACTCTTTTAGAGTACGCGTGTAACTTCCTACATAGTCATCTGTGGTATTTCTTAACTGGATTCATTCAATATAGAACCTGTTTTTACATTGGCTATATAATTTGTGCCTATGTGTAATGAACGAACTGGACTGGTCATCTATTTCACAACATTACTTTATATTACACTAATCACTCTTTGCTTTTTCGTTTTGGTTAACAAGATCAAAAGTTATGATGGAGTTTATGATGAATGACGTAAATTGTAGCTTTAAAGTAACATACTAAAGCGTCTAAAAATTCAACTAACTTAGTAGGTACAGTACTAATTTACCGGTATATCGATGTATTTTGCCACTTTGATGAGCCCAACCATAACGCTGGACATAAAGCCTTGTTCCGCGATAATATACTTCTATGTACACTTTCGCTATGATATACCTAGCCGACGCTGATTATGGTCGGTTCCCTAACATGATCCTCTATTTTTTCATACCTACTAGCTGCATATAAAACTGAATAAGTTAGGAAGCTGACTAGATTAGACTAAGGAAGTAGCAGTTGGAATTTTTAAGCAAGACTATATTGTAGGAGTAACAGCTGTGTGTGTGTGGGTATAGAATTTGAGACTCTTAGTTAGGATCATCAGTCACCCTTTCATGACTTAGCAAACTATGTAAAGGCTAATGACTACCATGGTTATTGTTTGCCAGAGACTTTGCATAGGAACCTGGGGTCTAACCATGACGTCTTAATGCGTTTCAGTTTAGGTTCGCTTGCTGTCAGCAGTGGTGGCAATAACGGCTGTTTTGCAATAATAAATAACAGTGTTGTGTTATTCTTAAATAGCTGTTATTGTAAACTGTTGTCTGTTATCCTGTTATATTGCTGTTTTACAAAACGATAATGAACTTATTATTAAATAATTGCTATACTTATTTCGTCGCGATCGCAGCGTAATACAAACGTACGGGAACAAAAGCAAAACAACACTCTGTTACCTTGTTTGTTATTGCACTGACTGATAACAAACAGCAACAGCTAATAATGATACCAAAAGTCAGTTATTTGAATTGCGATTGCAATGCGAGCTCGCGCGTATTGCGCTATCTCTCGCACACACCTGCTTGATTTGTTGCGCACTCGCTTGCGCTTCTATGCCAAGTGCGGCAACAGTGCGCGTATGAACAACGTTGACAACAGACAACGAATAATGATAACAGGATAGTTGACGATTCGATAATGCGTTGTTCGTTACGTGAAAATAATGCATTACGTTATCTGCTGTTGTAATAACGACCACCACTAGCTGTCAGATTCATACTAAAAGTGACAGCTAAAACTAGAATTGAGTCGGAATTAGGACAATGACGTAAGGCCCCTGATAGCGCCAAGTTATCGATCTTTTACTATTTATTGCGTAAATATTTAGAAAAACTTGTAATTCTCTAAGTATGATGGCTTTCCAGAAGTGCATTCTACATAATGGAATTGCAGATAAGAGTTCAAAAATTGATTTATGATTAATCATGCAACGAGAGTGGAACCAATAATTATGTACCTATTCAGTGAGACGCATTATTCAACGATTGTCTAAGATTTTTACGAGTCAGTAAAAGTAAAAAATAGATGTCAGAAAAACTTTTATTAACATTTTTGGTGGTAATAAAATACGAGTATACCTGCTTGCGTATCTATCCCCGAACTAGTTAAGACTAGTTCCCGACGTCGCTAAAACTTAGAGTTGTAAAATATTCAATAACTTAATTAATCACATAATGTTGTTAAAGTTTATTCTTGGTTTTATTACACTTTTTGCTCGTCGTCAGAGGCGAGGTCAGGCGTCATTCAGTTTAATGGAATGTCTACCTGGTTTTTTTTATACATTCGTCTCTTATCTTAATACTAGGGTCGTTCTCTCATTTCGTGCAAATTGGTGGTATTCTCTCGAAAAAATATTTTTTCTTGTAATGGTACAATTGAAAGATTTTATGTGTTTTTGAACATATATTGAATATGTGTATGTGAAAGGCACCTTAATTACTTAATTACTTTCTATAAAATATGACCACTGGTAATGAAGTACGCGCTGGTAATGAAATTAGCAAAGATGGTAATGATTTGCTAGTGGAAGGAAATGAAATAAGTACAAGAAGGTAATTTCACCTTAGGATGGTAATGACAAAACGATGTGTTTTTAATCATTTATTCATCAGGAATGTGACATAAAAATCCAATATAAAGAATATCAATGAAGGCACACGCATAATGAACCTCGGAAGACGTTATCTTATAGGTTTTATCCCCCTTATTCATAAACGCTGTGTACAGGTGTAGTGCAAAATGATTTTCCATGACATTTCGTTAAATTTTATCCGATTTTCAACTTTAGTGATATTGTTATTAAAGTCGTGTATACAATTCAGCTGTCAGATTAAATTGTTTTATAAATAAGAACCTTATGCCAATGTCGTTAATGTTGAAATTGAAAACCGCATAGGATTCAACGAAATGTAACGGAAAATCATTTCGCACTATATCTGTGGGCTTCTGTTAACTTAGCAATTCTTTGTTCTTATCTGTCACTTTGACATTTAACTTTCGCAGCCCTTGCCTTCTGCTTACTACTACTACTACAGAAAGTCTGAATTTCAGAAAGCAGTATTTCTCGCTAAAATCGATGGGTATCAGAATCTCGTCATTTCTCAAATCTTTTTTTAGTTCTTTAATCGAGGCATACTGTGCAACAATGTTTTTTGTGTGAATCAAAAACTTCGGCAGTATAACTTCTTCAAAAATGAATTATATTCCGTGGATTGACCTCTATTTCTTTTTAATTGTAGTATTCGTTGTTTTTTTGCCATCTTTTGTTTTGTATTTTTGTTTCTCTGTTAGCCATTGATAATACAAATTGATTTTCTCTTCGTTACTAAACTTTTGATAGTTAATTATCTTATGTGCAATATCTTTCTAAACATTTTTCATTGGTAGTATTACAGCATAATTTGTTTAAATATCTCTGAGCTTGATTAAACCTTCTTTACATCTTTTTCTTCCGTTTATTGTTTATTTTGTTTATTCTTTCTTTTAATTGTATTTAATTTTTAATTAATTGTTTTTAATTTTTAATTTCTGTTTAATGTTTAAGTCACTTAGTGTTGGAATCTTACTTAGCAATGTATACTGTTTTCTTTGCATAGTGTGTCGTTTGATACTGTGCGCGTCACCTCATTTTAAGTTAAGCTATGCTTAACTTGTACTCTGTTACTATTTGTGAGTTCCTGTAATTGGCTCTGTGTTACTACTTTCATTACCTAAATTGTGTTAAATGCTGTTGGTGCTCCTTAAATAAATAAATAAGTATTATTACAGTTTTAAGCTCTTTTACCTCTTTTAAGTGTTTCTATCGAAATCTTAGAATTCGTGTTTTAACATTTACAGTTTGACGAAAAGTCTGCTTTTTGTATTGTAACTCATTATAATTGTGGGTTACTTTTATAATTTCATATTTTTCTCTCTTCCGTTGCCGATCTTTAGCTAACTTATCTTTTTTAGACTGTTTCTTTTTTGGCTTAGCCATAATTATAAGCTGCAATAAAAAAATACTTTTGATATGACTAAATTTAAGTAAAAATTATTGATTCATAATGATTTATATCACGACAGGATGTAAATTTATTAGTGATAAAACAATGTTTGTTATTAAAAACAATGTATAGGTACAACATATGGGCTTCTTCATGGACACCATTTGACGGGCAACGGGCTAGCATATGACACTACATATATGTATATCACCTTATTTGAGTATGATTATATACCTCAAAAAATGCTTGAATATAAATATAAATTCATCAATAACACACCTAAAAAATATATAATCCAATTCATCAGGGGTTAAACTGTTTCATTTTTATCACTATTACTGATCTTATGACTGTGTTCACGAGTCTAGGTTTACGAGCAATGTTAAAATCGTATTATTTTTAAAAACATAGAAGATATAAAATGTTGTTTTCGTTGAAGCTACAGTCAGAACTATGCCATGTATTCATTGCCTTCTCGAACTATTCATGACCATGCCCCTCAATTTCGATTTAATCATTACCATCTTAAACAATTCATTACCCTCCTTTTCAAATTTGGAAGGAAAAGAAGGTAATGACACGGATATGAATGAAATATTGAGAGTTTTTCTCAACTAACTCATTTTGTAATTGACATTGAATTTACTAAACTTCCCAACTGTTAGATAGTTTACAAACACAGCAAATCAGAAAGAGCATACTTAATTATTTTAAGTACTTACCGATTGTGTAGTTGGATGGTGATGAAACTGAAAACGTGACAATCTCGTTTGACTCACGGGATAATATAGCTATTTCTACAGTAAGCTGCGTATACGCGTCGCTCGGGGTGGCTCGCGCTCGACTGACCAATGAACGATGTTTTAGTTGGCGGTAGGTATTCAAAAGCATGTTTGTACATCAAAATATATATCAATTCATTTCTCGCGCGGGTAATGATGGAACTGCTGGTGACAAACATTTAGAAACGTCTATTTTTATTCTGGTTGGCTTATAGTCTCTCATATTTTACCTTTGGAATCTATAATCAACTAGTGTTTGATTAAATGCTAAATAAAACCTTTGTTTTCAGTATGTTTTTCTAAAACTGTGATCAAAATCACATCAACATACTTTAGGCCCCGAGGTGAATGAAAAAAATAGATATTTTATATTAATAAAATAAAAACCACATAGTTATTAGTATCAGTTTTTGAAGATAACAATACCGTACCAACTATGTGACAAGCTGGCAATAATAACATCACGTAAAATCAATTACATTTTTCACAATATTCGATTAAAGGCGATTTGCACGAAATGAGAGAACGACCCACTATAGTTAAACTTTTTGCTCAATTTACACTCAGACCAAATCCAAAGTAAAGGCGGAGACGAGGAATGGCAAAGAGTGGCTGATTTAAACTACGCGTAGCCGCCATATGCACATACACAAGTAGTACAACTAAACTTCAGCAAGCAAAATATATAAACACCGCATGCTCTAAGCGAGGCGTGAACTCCATTTCAATGGGATCTGACGATCTTGTAAACACTTATAGACACCTCACATGGACACTAGATTGTGTGCGTAGAGGTCCCAACAATCTGCTTCTAGTGCGGACCTGTTCTCTGGCAATTAGGAATACGTTCTCGTAAGATCTAGTAATATTGAGGTATCTACAGCGTTTTCTTGACGATGGGACGACGTCGATTAATCAAATTACTATTTGACTAGATCCCTTCCATTAATTACGTATGTGAATAGCACTAAATTTAACTTTCGCTTGACGTACGGTATATCACCTTCGGTCCCTAGGCTTAGGACATAACATAGGCTTCTTGAAACTGTCACGGCTGACCGCTTCTAGTTGCGGCTGCATGGTGGAGTAACGTCTTTTTGTTATTGGGCCACGACTGGCGACGGAGACGTGGGTGGATCTCACTATTTTCTAATATAAATAATGGGATATGTATTGGATTTTAAGTGAACTATTATGAATACGTTAATAAGTTATTCATGCTTTGCACTAAACTTTTATAAATCGAAATCGCAATGACGACTGCCCATCGACCACGATTATTATAAAACAATAGCAGTAGACATCTAATAATGTAACAAAAGTACCTAAAAAAAAAACAAGTCTGCGCAGGCAGCTGCATATCGACTTTCCATTTTATCTCCATTTTAATGCTTTAGATTCTTACCTACGCTGCACAGTTAAAAACATGTTTGTTTATTTGTTATGTTGTTATTTTAACACAACGGATGTCCATGGGAAGTTTCCACTGTGGAAGGTCACCTCTATATTCCGAGAATTTAGGTGAGACTAATAAAATTAGCAAAACATGTATTTTGTGATATTTTTACATAATATCAGTGTCACACTTTCTTTAGTCTAGACTCTTATCATAACTCCATATCATTTTGGAAATAAAAAAGAAATAGCAACCAGTTTATCTAGGTCATATGTAAAATTCATAATGCAGCTTTTAAGTAGGTATTTAAGTACTGGAAAGTTATATAAGAACTGGAACGTTTTTATTTTCTAAAATAGTGTTTCTTAATCTTTTTGTGGTCACAGACCACTTTAAAAATTTCCAATTGTCTATGGACCCCTGTCAAATCTTATTATTTACAACAGAAAAAGAAAACAAAACCTAATCTTTTAACCGCGTAAAAATCCCGCGCAACCTGAATCTCTCTCAATCGCTTGAATCTTAATCGCGGTTAAGTCCCGACAGTAATACTTTAAATAAAACAAAATAAATTATTATTATTATTATTATTATTATTAAAACAAAACCTAATATTAAAGCATCACTTACAATTTAATAAGGGTTAACTGAGTTGCTTCGGATCCCTAAAGGGTCAATGGACCCTAATTTAAGAAACGCTGTTCTAAAAAGTAAAATAGAAGTGTGATGCTTCTCGTCTTTTTTTCAATAGTAATAGTAGTAGCAAAGTAGTGCGATGCAAAAAAAATGACAGCAAGTAACACTACACTTAACACTTGTACTATTCATTTGTTCATTTTTCAAAACGTGCACACAAACAGTACCTAACAAAAGTTATGCTCTATACCTAGCAGAAAGCAAATCAATTTTAGAGCACTATTTTCTTCGGCTTCCTGTTGTAGTATAACTCGATAGCCCAAGCAACTGTGACTGCCGCCATGAAGGAGTTGAGAATGTAGAACATAGTCGTGTAGTCGTCAGTAGCATCCCGCACCGCGCCTGCGCAAAGATACAAGCTGATGATGTTAAGTTACATTGCTTGACGACGTGGTTGGCTTAGTTGGTAGTGACCCTGCCTGCGAAGCAAGCGTCCTGGGTTCGAATCCTAGTAAGGGCATGTATTTGTGTGATGAGCACGAATATTTGTATGTATGTATGTATAACTCTTTATTGTACATAAAACACATTAATTTTACAGATAATGAGACAAATAGATGTACAAAGGCGAACTTATCCTTTAAAGGGATCTCTTCCAGTTAACCTTCGAACGATTGACAGGACAACAGAAACCAGAGTATAGAGAGTAGACATACAATACAATACAATACAATAACTCTTTATTGAACACCACATACACATACTAGACATACTAGAAAGCGAATATTTGTTCCTGAGTCATGGATGTTTCTATCTATTTAAGTATGTATTTCTGTATATGAGTATGTATATCGTTGTCTAGTACCCATAATACAAGCCTTACTAGCGCTTACTTTGGGACTAGGTCAATTTGTGTGAATTGTTCCCTAATATTTATTTATTGCTCAGTATAGCATAGGTACAGTAAGAAAACAAGTCATCCATGTAGGCCTATGAGCAAAGAAAAAACATAAAATGTATACCAGTTGCTTCTCATCCTGTTCAAATGGTAAAAGCGCATCGAGGGGATACGCGAAAGTCTTAGGAATCATGTTACCGACGGTGCGGCTAGCAACCCATCAATACTTAATTTGATTCCCCTTTCCACCTCTACCCCGTCACAGAATATATAATAGTACTAATCCGTGGCCGTGGCCTATACGTGGCTGTTAGGTCTTATTACTTGTGTGTTCTGCCTACCCCGTAAGGGATAACGACGTGATCTACGTATGTATGTAAGAAAAGGCGTTAAGTTGTGTCCACCTGCAGAATTGGCTTCTAAATATTTAGCTATTAACGAAACGGCAATTTCATAGGTAAAGAGACATTGATATTAAAGTAACTACCTCCGACAGTCTACTTTAAGCCCTATTAAGCATAATTATGAAAGCATAAAATGATAATTTGTGACGATTGTCGATGTTAGTAATATTAATGATATAATTCTATGCCTACTGGCACCATCAATGCACAATAATTATACTTCATTTAATTTAGAATGAGAAACCACAATAACGTTATATTGCGGCTGGTCAACTATTTCTTACCTAGCAAACAGTACATTGCAATAGTTTGGCAGCCGCAAAATAAAATTATTTTAATGCCACTTTATTTGCGTGGCGTCAATTGTTACTCTAGTACAGAGGTTCCCAAACTCTTTTGTTCCATAGACCACTTTCAAAATTTTGCTGGATCCGGTGGACCCCTTGCAGCTACATTACCACTAATTTCTAAACTTAATCTCGAAAAAAAATTTAAGATTAGCTCTATAATCTATGGAAACTTGCGTTGTTGCTGAGTTTCAACGATAAATTAACAGTTTTCGAAAAAATTGGTTAGTTTTGATTGCTTGATAGGGTTAATTATTTGAAAATAAAGTCGACTAAACAAATTTTCAATTATACTATATTTTTGTGCTGCGAGTGACTCCATCCTACTTTACTTTCTTGAAATCTACAATGACTCACAGCACAAGAACCAATCAATTCTCACAAATTTTATTCAATTTTCATGCACCCCCGCTTGCGATTGTGGACCCCCATTTTTGGTCACGCCCAACGTAGACCCCCGTCGAGTCTACCGTGGACCCATGGGGGTCCACCTGGACCACTTTGGGAACTACTGCTCTAGTACAAATCGTAAAGAGATTACAGTTCACGAGCCGCAATATAATGTTGTTGTGGTTTCTCATCCTAAATTAAATGAAGTATAAGCTGAATACACTTCTCAAATGTCTGAAGGCTAGAGACTAAACTAAGTGTAGCTAAGTCGAAATAGAAAAAAAGAAAAAAACTGCTTGCTTGCAATAAGTTGGTCCAAAAGGATTCAATGTAGTCGTTTGCTGTTTGTATCAAAAGGATTTACGTATTTAGTAGTAGTATACGCTGAATTCCGATATGGAGTGATCCAATTACGTCAATTGCATTGATAAATTTATTCGCTTAATTAGTTGTAAATGCTTGTAGTATAACAAGGTCGAGTGCAAGACATCTAATAAAGGTTATCCGCGATTAGCTCTTACAAGCAATAAAAAGTTCAAAACTGCACTTACCGACGGCAGGGCCTAAGGTTATAGCAATTAATCCATAGAAAAGCATAGAAAACCCCACGCCTGTTGCATATCGCTCTGAAGGAAGAACATCAGAGAACACCAGCGGCACCATGGCGACGAGGACAGATCGTGAAGAACCAATCACAACCAAAGTTATGTATGCTATTGTTGAATTAGAAGTCCAAAGCAGAACTGGAAAGAAGTTTTAAAAATGTCTGATACCGATCGGTGACTGAATTTTAAAATTTAAAAAAAATGGTGCGTCGGTTGATTATTGTAGCGTTTGGATATTTTCGTATCTCGTCGGCAAAGTTCGTGATCGTGATTCCGTTTTCACATTGACAGACTTGGTTTTGAGAAGGTTGATTTATTAATCAAAGTAATATTATAAATGCGAAAGTATGGATGGATGGATGTTTGTTTGTTACTCAATCACGCCAGAACGGACCAACGAATCTAGATGAAATTTGGCACATAGATAGAACAAATTCTAAATTCCCACGGGATAGCGATAAACGAATTATTTGCAGACGAAGTCGCAGGCAACAGCTAGTGTTTTCTAAATTTAAATGGCTACTGAGCGAATCGTCGTTGTCACTTATTGACTTGTTATTTAATTTGACCAAATCCTAAAATGCTCAATATTTTCATGGGCCCACTGAACATTCCAGAATTCTATAGCCCGTACTACCACAGTCCTTGCAGTCAGATTGCAGCGGTATATAAATATGTCTAGTTATGTACGATGTCGTACCGAGTTTTGCTACTACATCCAGAACCATTCCTATGATGTAGATCAGATGATTTCCAACATTTTTCAGCCAAGTGCTCCCAATTGTCAGAAAGAGCCTTGCAGCTATGTCACCAAAAGCCTGAAGCGATATGCCAAATGCAACTTCCGCCTGTAAAAGAAGATTGGTAGGTAACACACATACCAGTACAAGCTGGATGACAATGCTAGTATTATTATGTACAGTCAACAAAAAGTGCAGTCGGGAAAACATTTTTTTATTGACATAAACTCCTTAATACTTACTTACCTTAGTCCAATTAAAGGAGTATAGGGCTTGGGCGATAAATATGACGAATATCACATCAGCGTTTATATTAATTGGTATTCCTAAGCAGGTACAAGTTCGGACGAACTTCTTGAGGAAGGGCCAGTCGAAGAAGTTTTTAATGTTCGATCTAAAAATTAGAGACAGCTTTTAGATACATTATATTAATAGCTTTGCCGCGAGTTCGTCCGCGCAGGTGACATACCAAAGTCAAGCGATAGTCAAAGATACATAAGTACCACCTCCATCCAACCTAGCTCGGAAGTCAGGGACTTCATTTTGATTTTGTAAGTATTGTCAATAAATAAAATTACTATTATTATAAATAATAATTGCATCAAAAATATTAAGTCATTATTCCCTATCCCGTCCTTTTATCTCGTGACAAAAAAAACCTTCTTAATGCTCCTTTTTGGGCCTTAAAAAACATGTCGGCCAACAACCAATGATCTAGTTAAATCATAATTATAATGGTTCTTTTTATTTCTTATCTCAGGGGAATTTGCAAAATACAGAAATCAGTTTTCAGATATCCATAATTATCTATTGGTATGCCAAGTTTAAAGATTGTAGTAATTAGATATCAACATAACCATACCCACCATAGCTGGCTAAGTAAGTAAAATTGTGCCTTTCAATAATATAGCATTCACGAAAATAGCATTTGTGAGAAACTGCATGAAATTTGGCAACTTTGGTTACGTTCTTCTTCATTAATCACTTAGAAACGATTTCTTCTAGAAAACCGTTTTAATTCAGAAACGAATATGAACAGGTTAGTTGGGTGGAAATAACATACTTACTGCAAAGATACTTACATGAGTTTGTTACTCTTACACGCTGTGGGTAAGCTATCGATGTTAATATCAACGCATGTAAAAGCATTACTTAAAGAGTCTAATTTTGATGGCTTCAAGTTATGTAGCTCTATTTCAGTGTTCTCATCCTTCGGAACAGCTAAAAGTTCAATAGTTTCTGAAAAAAAGGATGAAATGAAATGAATCACGCGAAAAAAAGAGGACTACTCTACTCTATGATATAGTATATAAAACTGAGATAGATACGTCATAGGCGATCTCCCCGTGGCAAGCGAAAAGTAAGGTAATTGCCTGACTTGTGTTTAGTCGCTGTCGGCACGCGCAGAGGTCCTTATATGTCAAGTAACGGCAATAACGTTGCCATGTCCGAAAGGAGTTTTGTACAGCTATAACGCAACGCGTCTATTAGTAATATAATTTCTAAACGACACTGAAAATTAGAACACATAGAAAAATCCGAACAATAAAGCTATGGCCGGGAATCGAATTATTAGTAATGTCATTGGGACTACTCGTGGATTACCTTATTTTGTGTGACCAAAGAATTAATGATAAGAGAAATAGGTATAAATGTCGTCGAATATTTCCTCCCAAAAAAAATCTATTAGTCCATAATCAAAAAGTACCTGGGAATACGCAGACTTTCTTCAAATGCCATTTCACCGGTTGTAAAAGGGCAGACGCCACGAAGGAATGCAGTGACACAGCGGAGATTAGGATGAGGGTACCACGGAAACCATAAATTTCTGCTGTCCAATGTACCATCCACGGCGTCAGGATACCCGCTGCAGCTAGCGCATTTCACATATAATATTAGTGATTAGAATACTAAAATGAAGGCATTGAAGCTTTAGGAAATCTTTAGAAAACTTTGGTTATATCAAAGTTACGTTGTCAAACTAAAAGACTGGACACTCTTTTGTCTGAGTCTGAAGTAGGATGTTTGGGTCTTTAGGTATATTGAACTTAGTATCAGAAGCTAATTGAACGACTAAATAAGTAGATGACAAAATTTGAAAACAGATCAAGCTACTAGGATTTTGAAACAGCCTTGAGATTTTGCTCAAGGCTTCTTTTTAACATGTACACATAGGTGAGCAATAAGGACAGTAATTTGCGAAAATCCTACGGGATAGGTAGTTTGGGTCATAGGCAAGCTCACGAGTGCAAGCTGGCAACTAGTATAGTAATGAGTTATTTAATTATTCATTTTCTGCTTTGCAACTATGTATTAAATTGGAAACCAATTCAAAGTCAAAGTGCGAACCAATTTTATTAATCAGTATAATTCGCAGGTTATTAGATTGATTAAAAATATTTTAAAAGATAATTACCACTAATAGCTTGTGAAAGGTTCATAACCAAAAACCGTTTCTTCAAAAAATAGTCGTTACCAGAAGTAAAGACAACATTGAAAAGCATGCCTACACCGATGTTCTGAAATCAGAGCAATTACAGTGATTAATTAAGCAATAATGTTGTACAATAAATAGTAATTGCTTTGCTCCAATTGATCTCAACATAGTATCCATTAAAAGTTTAAAAGCGATAGCAAGTGTACTGAATGTCCTTAACGGAATCGGTTCTGTTGCTATGTCAAAGGAAATGAGACTGAGACTTAAATAATATACGAATAGTTAGTAAACCAAGCAACTAGTAACAAACTTCAGTTTTTTTTTTGTATACATTCATACCTACATAAATCACATCTTTATTCCTTACGGGGTAGTCAGAGCCCAAGGCAGCAAGCCCCAAAGGCCGCGTTTAGCATGATTTTGGGGGTATTGGTGGAAAAAGGAACAAAAAATAGTGATGATTGTTATTTTGTGGGACTATTTCCCTTCATAATTCCTATTTATGTGCGTAGTGTGAAATGATATAAGTACATTATTTTAGACGCGACGTAGACAGCGATTACGCGACCTTATAACAAGCTCACTGCTATAACAAGCTCACTGCTATATTTCGACATAAGTGCACATATTACGGGTGGATTTCGGAAGCTCGTTTTAAAGTAATCGCGATCTACATCTACGAAAATGTGTACATACATACGTACACATACATACCGTCACGCCTCTTTCCCACAGGTTTAGGCAGAGACTACTTTGTTCCACTTGCGAAAATGTGTCATTAGCATAATTATTCAAACCTGCAGCAATCCCTGACAAATGATTAGCTGGTTCCTCGTGTTCACGAACACCGTGCAGAACACTCCCACGTTGAGAAAAGCCGACGACAGAAATGCCAATTTACGCATGCTAATAACTTTCAACAATGGCCCAGTCAGGAAACCTACAATTTCTATAGATCATTAGGGTTATCATAATAAAATAAGCACTGACGTAGGTACTAGGTAGAACGTAACAAGAAATATCTAGGAATACTTATGTTAGATTCCGTGTGGAATCTGTAGTCTAGGTAGGTCTTTCTTTTAAAGATTATAATTATTGCTATTTGAATTATTATTATATGGACAGTAAAATTTCCAAGTCACTTCTTACGTTACTCAAAGAAGCAAATGTTTTCCGCGTATTTTAATGTTTAAATTACTTGCATATTTCATATAATATTTGACATGTATAGATGAAACCTTGAGTTAGCTGTAAATAGTTTGCATAATCGTCCGTCCATCTTAAAGCAAGGTAGGTAATTAACTCATGGACATATTTTCTCTTTCCATAAACTACAAATAAAACATACGCAAAGGTTTACTTGCTTGAGATCGCAATTGTCAGCGCATTAACTCCATTTAGGATCAGTATATCTACTGATCCCATTTTTAGCTCAACGAAGAAATCATTGAAAATAATACCCACGCATTGCGTAAAAGAAGTCAAGACTA
Source organism: Pandemis heparana (assembly GCA_963854515.1). Taxonomy (NCBI): domain Eukaryota; kingdom Metazoa; phylum Arthropoda; class Insecta; order Lepidoptera; family Tortricidae; genus Pandemis; species Pandemis heparana. The sequence goes on along the minus strand of OY978007.1, from coordinate 14,214,522 downwards.
TCTGAAAAAAAAACCGAAAGCGTAACACGAACCCAATATTTGTTGTAAGATAAACTATTAAAAGAAAACTACAAAATAAACGGTTTCATTCACGATTATTATGACGAGGACGATCTGACTAGTTTCGATCGCATCGGAAGATCTTTTCGAAGGATAAGAGCGTCCACAATGTATAAGTGCCGGCACGTAGGTCTAGCGATGACCTTGTATGCGCAGCAGTATAAAATACGGTATCCGTGGGTGCGCAGATCCCCTCCACGTGACTCGTCATCGCTAGACTTACGTGCCGGCACGTATAAGCTCTTCCCGCACATAATCATTAAATCATGTCTCTAGAGAGTTTACGTTAGATTAAATTCATAAAATAATCGTATTTATTAATACTTTTTTACTAATTCTTACGTAATGTATTGTCATTGAAATCCCAATCATATAAGCCCAGCCGCTGTCTGGAGGAACAAGTTCATATCGCTTCTTTTTTATTGTAACGTTTTTTTCAATAGTCATCTCAAAGAGCACACACACTCTTTAAAGCAAACCTTCACCGAAAAATAACTAAAAAAAAGTTAACTGCTCCGTTACAAATAGTGCCCAGTAACTATTTGGTAAAACTCTAGCCACAATGTTGTCTGATATAGTTATGAAAAAAGCACTGTGAGGATGCACATTATAAAATAGAAAAATAAATAAAACTTGAATATAAATCGTAAAATGGCCTATTTACGTGACCGTGTTGTCACGACAAAGCACTAAAATACTGTAAGAAACGAACGCTAAACAATTTTTTGCTTTTGTTTGTTGGCGTATTCTGGTTTGACGAACAATAAATGCGTTAACGTAGCTGTGTGAAATCGTTTGTATCAGGATAATCTAATAATTTAGCTGTAAAATTGTATTTCTATACCTACACAGAAAATAATTATTATGTATTAATACGTAATTTTTCCAGGCCGAATTGTGATGATAAAGTTTAATAGTATTAAAGCGCAATAAAGAAAATATAATATATATTTTTTAATTTCACTATTCATATTGATTTAATTGGTAGGTACTAATTGTTTGTGTTTACTTAGCTGCACTACGTTTTAACTAACTAATAATTAACAAACAATGCAATCTAATCATAGAAGATTAGAAGTATAGAATTCCGATACCAAAAGTAACAAATTATCGTCAATATAAACACAATCACAAACAAAAAGCACTACTGTTAGGTTACTATATAGTATAATGTAAACCAAAGAGTAAGCAAACATTGAAGAAATTCGTATGCAAATGCCTAGTAATTTTACTGAATAAACGTAGCCTGCAGTTGACCGATATTATTTTATCAGAAATATACTATGCTTGGTAGTTAATCCGGCCAGTCACCCACTCATTCGATTGTTTTATACGAGCAGGATATTTAAGTTATTTTAAGATAGGTAATAGGTTGGATTTTAATAATTAGGTTAAAAGCATATCATTTGGTAATTTTTCGGAGTCTTGACTAATTTAGCATAATAAAATTATTCACTGCTTATCACAATAAGTGGCTCCGAATAAACTGCACTGTATTATTCATTTGTTACGTAGCCAAATTTACTATTTTTCCAACCCTAGAAACACGTAGAAACACGTTCCATCCATCTTGTTTTCGCTTTAAAATTTTACACGCGACTCCTTCCGCCATAAAACTTAATAAAAGTCAGCGTTTCAGTTCAATTTATCTCGTTCTTTATTGTCTGCGGTACATCATCTAGTCGAATGATCCTTCGTTTTTTCCATCGGTACAAGAGCTCGAAGGACCAGGCTGTTGTCACGACCACCATGAAGCCTATTAGTATGAAGAACATCGTTGTGTAGTTGCCAGTCGCGTCGCGGATGGCGCCTGTTAAAAACAAATGAGCAATTTAGTTAATCTTAGTAAATTAGAAGTAAAAAGATTGATCTTGCAGTGTAGTTAGGTACACTAAGATTTCCTTTCGTATAGGTACAACAGGATGCCTTTCTCCGACAGTCAAAATGAATGCAAGAGCAGTCTAGGTCTAGGAGGCAAATAATAAGTTTTAAAATTATTTGTGTCCAAGTGAATTAACTTTTTTCATAAAATATGCACCTATTTTTAACTTTAAATCACATAATTTACCTATACTTTATATATTACTATATATATTTACTATATATAATATATATGTTTTACCGACGATGTAACAATTGATCCGGAACATTTCTGCAAATGGTTAGGTTAATTTGACCATATGTACAGGGTGTATCAGATAGCCCCTAACAATAATCAACTGGGGTATATAACCATAGCTACTGAAGCTAAAAATAATATTAAAAAAAAATTGGAGTAAATTTTTTTTTTAATTGTCTATAGGGATGGTAGTATTAACTGCAATCATTCCTATAGAATTTCTACACGACACTAAAAATTTGAACACAGAAAAATTCGAAAAGTAAAAAAAGTAAGTACTCATTGGAGTAATTTTTTTTTGTTTTCAAAAAAATATATTGATGTATTTTTTAATTTTTTTTTTAGCTTCAGTAGCTATAGTTATATACCCCAGTTGATTATTGTTAGGGGCTATCTGATACACCCAGTATAACCCTGTAAATGTTTTTCAGGTTTTTTAATCATAGTTGTCAGTTGTTTCCATACATTGATATGTTTCAAGTGGACCGTGTCAACGGCGTAACTAAAGCTTGAATCAAAAATTTAAATAAAAAATCTTTGTGGGGGGGGGGGTTGTCAGGCAAACTAAACCAACCACTTGCTAAAATATTCCGGAAAAATTCTGAGAAAACTTGGATAGATATTGATTTAAATACAGGGTGTATCAGACACCCCCTAACAATAATCCACTCGGGTATATAAGCATAGCTATAGGAGCTAAAAAATATATTTTAAAAAAAATTAGAGTATTTTTTTTATATTTTCTATACGAATGGTAGTATTAACTGTAATCATTCCTATAGAAAATATAAAAAAAAATACTTTTATTTTATTCAAAATTTTTTTTTTTAGCTTCTATAGCTATGGTTATATACCCCAGTGGATTATTGTTAGGGGGTGTCTGAAACACCCTGTATAGGTATCTAAAGTAAACAACGATTGCAAAACATAGCACATTACATTATACCAATTTTTATAAGCTTACCAATAATTGGTCCCATGATGATACTGACGAGTCCGAATATCATCATGCTGATCCCCATCGCGGAGGGGAACTCCTCAGGCTTGACTGAATCCGCTACCACAAGGGGGTAGAGGACCATAATCACGCATCGGGATATGCCCATTATGGTTATGATTATTAATGTGCCCGCGTAGTCCGTCACACACACCATGGCTGAAAATTAACAAGTCATAAGAAAAAAAAAACAGTTTAATTACTAAGAGCTTCCTGTTGAGCACCCAGCTCAGCCCACGCGCGGGACGAGCCGCGCGGGAAGACGACACGGTTGCGACACGACTGGCCGCCCGGGCGCGACACCGGACTCGCCTAACGAACACCACCAGCGTCGGACAACCTCCGAATTTAATATTAAGATTTGATTTGTTAGACGGCTAATTAAACCAGGCTATAATTTTACAGTCCACTATTTTTATTTCACGTCCCGTAGGACCCTAACAGCTTCCTTATTTGAAAGTTAGTAAAAATTGATAATTTATGTTTTACGATTATTGTATTATTATTATGCGGTACACTAAAATATGTAAGTTACTACATTTATTTGTGGAATATGTTCGGAATGGCGCTGCGAGAGAGGCGTTGGTAGCAGCAGCCAATTTGAATAAGTACGACACGGCGATGTTCCTAGAAATCTTAGCCTAACCGGCTTCAGACGTCGCGTTGAAGCTATTCAGCAGGCTTATAAGGTAACTCGCTCGCGATCGCAATCATCTTCATTTTGACAGTTCATGTATAGGCAGACAATTGGCATCGAAATCAGCTAGCTGTCACATTCATACAAGAACTGACAAAGTAAACACGATGGCGATTGTGAGCGCGTTACGTAAAAAGCCTTGCAGGTCAGCCGATGTGACCAAACGTTACTGTATATTGATTCACTTGCTTTATTTTTGCCCTATGGGCTATTGTGATAAAATGTATGAAGACCGTCATAAAATAAATATTAAGTAAAAATAATAGGTAGGTAGGTACACACAGCAAAACTATTCGGTATGCACCCTAGTTGTCCATGTGTGTCATTCTATACACACATCCGCACCTATCCGCTGCCTTAATTACACACACAACAAAATGGTTTTGTATCCACACGAGTATTCACACTAACATGGCCTATGTGTGCTGATTGTGTTCTCTGACTACCTTCACATATCTCTTATTGTATAGGTTATTGTTATTCAAACGATTTTGCTCAATGGAACAATAATTTCGTCATGAATAATATGAGCGCGGCGGCTCAGTCGTACTGATTAGGACTATGAATGTTAAAGACCTCGGTTCGAATCTTGCTCAAATGTGTCTATTTTGTATTTTTTTTTTCATTTATAACTATCTCAAAACCAAATCATGACTACTTCAAACAAGAAAAAAAGAAAGTAAAAGAACAAAATAAGAAAATAAAATCATTGTTTCAAATTGTTTATTACAACATTTAAGTAATTATTATTACCATAAGACTATAACTAATTAAATTAGCAAAATAAAACTGCATGCTATTCCTTATAATATAACAGAAGAAGGACAACATTTATTCGTAAAACAACACACACTATAGTGACCAGTATGATTTTAGGTTAATTAAAAATTTCTGTTACAAACATAATTTAAAATTACAATACAAATGGTAAATTGAATGCACACCACAAAAGGGCTATTTTTAAGATGTAATTTATTCGAATTAACAAGGGTTTTGAAAAGAGTATCATTTATAAGAATTTCCGATTTATTAAGTTTACTTAAGTCTGAGAAAGATGAACGAAACGTTTTATTTGTCGAGAAATAAAGTCAGTGGTGAAATGAATCGACATGTTAAATGACAGCCATTAACAATAACATCATTGCACACTGGATTAAATCTCCACTTTCAAGTGACTAAGCTACCTAAATTTGCTTTGGATTTTATATCAGATGGATCCCAGTTAATAACAGTTAAGGAATCTTGTTGGGTGCTCAGCCAGTCTTTGACTATGACACAATAACATTGTTATGCACGAAATAGGTCACACATCACTTTTTTTTAGCACTGTTATTACGACCCCCAACCCACTAACTCACAAATCCCATGGATGACATCCAAGCACTTTTCGCCACAAAATTTTTCGTCCATCTTTTTCAGACGTAAATGGTTTTTCATCACTAAAAATCACTACATTATTACCTATTCGAATCAAAATTATAAATATTCACGATCAAAGTTCATTCTGTTTCTTCTATGCTGGCTGATCCGTTGAAGTATTTTTTTTGCTGGTTTACGAGTTACGACAATGCTATCCTGCAACATGCAGATGAAGTCGCACACAACGTAGGTAACATTGTCTCTCGTTGATGTGAAATAGGTCCCTTTAGCGTGTGCGGCAACTACTTATGTCAAATGGCGTGAAGATGAGACTTCTTGTTTTGACACAGAAGGAATATTCTTATCGTGCCCAAAGTCTGCATAACGGTGAATCCATAATTGAAGTCGTCCGCTGCAAAATAAATGAAGTTTAATAAAAAACATTCTTCGTCAAAGAAAGTTATTTGAATACATTACGGATACAATAATAAATCATTGTTTTTAACACCATGAAGAAATTTGATGTAAAATAAGAAGTAATTATTTTATCAGACATTTTGTCTACTTACCGATATCAATAAACGAGTTGCGATTCCTTATAGAAATATTTTGTTCGTAAAGAACAATAATTTCTGCTCTTTTCAAAAAAGATGATGACTATCCATATTTTGCAAATCACAAGGTATTTCAAAGGCAAAATTAAACAGTTCGTTGTTGTAAAACCACTTGTAAAACAAGGCGTAACGAATGGCGGCTAGCGTTGACAAATTCATATTACTAATAATTTGAGGGTAGAATATACTTTATATTGTTAGACGGCAATTAATAAAATGTGCATCGTCTAGCAAATTTCAACCTTATTTCAAAGCTCTTTAAACAACTATTTACACATTGCAAATGCAGTAGTCACAGTTTGGACGTAGTAATTCATAAATTCACCAACTATATTAAATGTCTCGGTGGCTCAGCGGTCACAAAGGCAAGTCGGATACTTGATTTGTGCACTCGCTCTCTAGTAAACCGAGTTCGAATCCTAGAAGAAATGACATTTTTGGATGTTATTTAAATGGCGATGCTGGTTGTAAGGAATATTGGTTGGAAATGTTGGAATTGAATCTCAGACCAGACTTGATGAGAAATAAAAATATAACAAGTTGAATCAGTGGGATGGTAGCTACTACGCTGGTAATAATAGTTCAATGCGTCAGATTGCATAAATTTAAAGATTCAAGGTCAAAGTAAGACTCGATCCAGGGTGCCTTCTCTTGCCTTACACTTGCGATGACAATATCCAATGTAAGATAATAATGTAAAATGTTTTTAGGAAAATGCAAAAATAAAACAATACTTTTACATTATTTCTGTAGAATTAACTTAAACCGGAGATATTGAATTTTTAAACCTTTGAGCCAGGCACGATACCAAGGGGATTTTTTAGTTTAATTTGTAATTATTTTTAACTTAGTTTATTATAAACTACCTAACTAAAATAATTTCAACTTTCTTCATTGTTATTTTATAGTTATTGTTGTTGTTTATATAATAAATAGGTAATTTACAGCGACATTACTTATTTATCTTATTACTAAAAAAAACTGTACTGAGAGGGTAGATATACGATTGAACTCACTCACACATTCACATGTGGATTCTACGAAATGTTCATGTCGGTACTCAACACATAGACGACGTTTGTGTGCGTGCCTATGCATACCGAATTATTTTGCCGTGTGTACCTATTGAAATACTCGTAGGACGCATTTTTTTTATTTTAATCTTTATCTGTATGAAAAACAATTTCTTACCTAATTTCGTAACAATCGCTATCAACAGTCCAATTACATAAATCAGATGACTGCCTAGTTTATTCAGCCAGACGCTAGAGAATATGAGAAGGATCCTCGTTGCAATGTCTCCGAAACCAATCAAGGCAAACGCCCAAGCGACACCAGCCTGCAAAAATTGAAAATAAAAAAAAATGAGTCAAAACTTACGTTGACAGCATTTGCTTGAGATAGTCTTTGTAAAAAAAAATTTGCTTGTTTGCCTTCCTTGTATAAAAAAAAAACTATTTCTATAGATTAAGTTAATAATCGAAAGTATTAGGTTTTCCAGTGCTGTGTACTTCTGCGTTTTATTTTCACAATGAAAATGTATACTTGTATACATACAAATTTACAAACTATTTAGAGCCTCTACCGAAGTAAGGCCACAGAACTTTCTCCGCTGCAATCTTTATTATCATTGCTTAATAAAATAGTTTTATAAATGTTAATTTGCTCAATATTAATTTTACCTCATTCCATTTCATATCATACAGCGCCTGCGCGAGGAAGAACACATACGTTACATCGGCGAAGATAGCTATAGGCGCTCCGAGGCACCCGCATGTCAATATGAACTTCTTGAATAGGGGCCAATCCAGGAAGTCTTTGACAAACGTGCTGCAATAACCAAATTGTTCTATCAATTCAAATTATGTTCTTTTTTCCTTATAAATGTTTGATCAACTTTCTCACTAGGTATGACGAAAATTGAAGAAGAAAAGGTGATTGATTATTTTGAAATGTGACAGAGGACTTATTAGCCGATCAAAAATCGTTTTATCTCGAATAAGAACGTAACAAGGATACGAATGGTCTTGGTCTGCTAAATGGTGGTGATTGTGCCAAAGTTGACAAAGGTTATTTTTACAAAGCTTTCAAGTTGAAATTGTACTTCTAAAACTGAACTAAACAATACTAGGTGCTAACTATTTCGAGACGTTCGGGTTTTGGGATGGGGTGTTGAGTCCCGCACCTCTTTATTATCAGAATTTATTGTCGAAATTGAATAACAGTATAGATTTCCCGTGGGTGTTTGACATACACGGAATAAACCAAAATATAAAATTCAAAAACATTCGTGGAGTTTCTGGGGCTGGCATGGCCCGTGTAGATGCAATTTCATTATTATGGTCCCATCAATAACGCAAAGTGCCCATCAGTAGGACATTGTGTAATTAACTATTATAGTTTTTAATACGTACAGCACCATTTTGCTCTTTGATGATTTTTCACTCAAGGTCTTTTCTGTTGCAAAGAAATCGCCAGCGTTCTCAGGATCAGTTAGTTTGACAACAGGAGTTTGTAATGATTCATTGTTTTTCTCATTGGAAGGGATATCCAAGAGTAACTTTTTTTCTGAAAAGAAAAACTTGAATTTAATCAGTGTGGTTAGACAACTGATAAACCGCTCCGAAGCGTTTCAATTTCCATATACGCTGACGCTTTGGCATTTTCGACTGTCAAGCTGTTAGCCAGAGTTACAGTGCATTGTATAGTATACAGTGTATAGTATATAGTTCCCAACACGCACTGGGCCCGCGTGAAAACCTCTCATTCTGAAAGGACGAGGCCTGTGCCCAGTAGTGGGGACGAATATAGGCTGGAGATTTATAGTATAAACAAACACACGCAACAATTTAAAATTGTAAATATGTGCGAAATTACTTTGAGAGTTTAGGTACCTTAGGGTTTTCGGTTAAGGAACTATATCGTGAAGAAGCTGACACAAATGCGAAGCACTTCAATGGTGTGCGTAAATCTCTCAAAACGCACTCGGTCCACTTATGAATAAAGTATTTCAAAGCACACTGTGGGAAGGCCTGCGCCCAGCAGTGAGATGTAAGAAGGCTGGAAATGATGGATACCTGGAGCAGAATCCTCGATAGGCATTCTTTTCATGTGCCAAGCCACCGGCTGCAGCAGTCCTGACGCCACGAAGGTCTGCACAGCCACGGCTGAGATCATGATCAGGGTCCCTCGGAAACCGTAGTGGGATGAACTCCAGTTTACCACCATCGGCGCCACCATTGTTGCGGCCGCTAGAATTCAAAGCATATTTTTAACAGAGACATACAGACAGACACGAATCATGTCTTTATCCCTTACATGGTAGACAGAGCCTAAGATAACAGGATCTAATGGCCATGTTTAGCGTGATTGTGGGCGTAAGTATACGAGGAAAGGGGAATAAAAAAGTAATGGGCTGCTAGCCGCATCGCCTATAGCATGATTCCTAAGATTTTCACCAGTTTCTTCGATGGGCACTCTGTGTTTTTGAAGCGAAAACTTTTTTAGCGGCGCTGAACACTTTTTGGCATGGATAAAAAATGTTAAACTCGCGTCAGGCGTCAGGTGTAAGACGGAGGGAGAGTTTAAAGTACCAGGATATCAGACCCTCTAAGAGCTTATTTTGAAATACGAATGAATGGCGATCGATTTTTGAAGTGTTTTTTGTTGAGTCGTGGAACAAAAGTACTAGGGCATCAATCAGCACATTGTTAGAGGTCTGTCAATATAGATTACGTCCTATTTTTGTAAGCGACCAGTATACGGTACGCCTCTTGAGCGTCATGGAGCTTACAACATTAAAATCTAACCTAAGCTGCTGTTTTCACTTCTGCCGGCACTCCAGGAGAGCTACCTGTCGCTTTTTTCTTTGCTCCCAGACCGGCATATAAGAAAATGTTTTAATGTTTACATCTAAAAAATTACCTGATAGTGTTTGAGTGAAACTCATGGCGAACAAACGTCTCTGCAGGAAGTACTCATTCAACGCTGTACACGACACGTTGTACAGAATACCAGTACCAACACTCTGGAAAACCAAATAGACATGACATAACTTTATTCGACATCAAAAAATACACGGACTCTTAAACTAATACAAAAAACATACTAAGTTGAGGAAGCCGAATAAGAATTCGACTCAGCATAATGCTGCAGTAGGTGTCTGCTTTCCACATCGCACCATTTGCTGCCAGCTGTCAAGGCTTGAGACTTTGTCAGATGCCACGAACGCACATGTGCGTTTAATTAAATACTAAATCCCAGCAGTGAATGCGTTAATCAAGAGCGAGACTAGTACCCACAGAGCACAGCCTCCGTGTGGGAGCCTTGGCTTAGCTGGCATGATATTATCAAAGTACACAATGCCTCCCAATATTAATGTTGCCATAATTAGGTATTTTCTACCAATGCTAATTTTGGGTCCCTGACTAATCGGTTTTTCTTTATAGACATCCTGATGTAGACAAGGAAGAAGAATATTTTTTCCACAATTCCCACGGGATAGGGAATAATGTGACGGGCTCGAAGCTTTGGGCACAAGGTAGGTACCTCAAATATGTTTTATTATAATATCTACCTACCTGTAATAACCCCTGACAGACGAAAAACAGCGCCTGTGTCTTCACAAAAATTGTTCCAAACACACCGGCGTTGAAAAAAAAGGAAGCAACGAAGGCCAACTTGCGCATGGTCATAATTTTCAATAGTGGACCCGTGATGAATCCTGTTAAATGAAAAATCTTATTAAGAAAGTATAGGTACCTACATGATATTACTGACACTTCGTTTTTATCACTAATCAATCTTGATCAGACTTGTTTTAATAAAAAAAAAGCATTTAAATTTTTTTTTGCTAGTTGTAGTTTTTTTCTATTTCGCCTCGCGAAAGACAGGGAGAAATATTCAGAACTGACTGCCAACCTTCGCTAGTCGGAGAGGCATCTAAAGAAGAAGAAGAAGTTTTTTTCACGACTTATATTGCCATTTTTGTAAATCTCACGTAAATCAGTTTAAGGAAAATGGACTAAAATAGTTTGTAAATGGTGAAGCAGAGCGGGTGTCTTTTTTACAACTTTGTATGGGAAGTGGCCCTATATTTTTGCTCGTCAGTATGCATACATACGAACAATGCAAATTTAACAACAGCTTGCAATTAATTTGCCACGAAAATCGGCATTGTTTTGGTTTTGTTGGCTTACCAGCGAGTGCGACGCACATAGCATTGATTCCCGCCAGAACTGTGATACCGGTCGAGCCCATTCCCAACTCAATGAAGAAATCATTGAATATCATCCCAAAACAGGTCCCGAACGCTGTTATTGCAATCTGAAGTGGAATATAGTACTAAATTATAACCAAATTCAAATATTACAAAACGGATTTTTATAACATTTATGTGTTAACTTTAAAACGAATTTTATTGAATCACTGAGATCAGTTCACAGATGACAGATAATATCAACAGTCAGACAGAAAAAAACATAGACGTGGTTAAAAATAACTTACATAATTCACACTAACTACTATCAATATAATATATCCGTAACCTCCATCTGGCGGCACTAATTCATATTTCTTTTTTAATAGCAAGCTTTCTTTAACCGTCATTATTACGAAAAAATAAAAAATGGTGACTAAAATCTGAATCTGCGTTCAGATTTGAAATGAGACATTTCCGTACGCGTTCTTTATCTAAAAGCCATCGTTGTTCATACACCGACTACTTTGAAAATGTTTGCTTAGTTTAAAGCAATGAAGTACTTAATTATGAGTACACTAAAATTATATAAGCTATTAAATGAACGAGTGATTGTTTTTGTGCAATAACATCAACTGTCTCAACTGTCTTTAGATTTATACGTATAAAAGTAAATTTAATCATATTTAATACATACAGTCTCGATCAGGTAAAATAACGAGCGAAAAGTTCAAAAAAAATTATTGTTTGTTGTTATATCGTCTATAGTTTACGCATACATCTGTGATAATTTCCAAAAGCTACTTCATGATAGCCGTAAAGACGGGGGATAGACATACAAACAGTGGAGGTTATCTGGTAGAAAGGTTGAGCTATATACTTTTTTTGAGCTATGTAAGAGGGGGCAAACGAACAGACGGGTCACCTGATGGAAAGTAATCACCATCGCCCATGGACACCTGCAAGACTTGGAGAATCACAGGTGCGTTGCCGACCCTTTCAAGAACAGGAAGGCTCGCTTTTTAAAGATCCCTAAATTGTACCGCTCAGGGAATGTTGCAGCAGGAAGTTGGTTCCAGATCTTCGTCGTACGAGGAAGGAAATTGCGTTTAAAACGCACGGTACTTGACTGCCAACCATCAAGATGTTGAGGATGGAAGGACAGACGATTCCGCGAAGTGCGGTAGTGGAATTTACCCGCAGGCAACAATCCGAAAAGTTCATTGGAGCACTCCCCATTATATATTCGGTACAATATGCAGAGGGATGCTACATCCCTCCGCACAGCCAGAGAATCGAGCCGACTAAAGAGTGCCTGCTTATCGACAAGTCGAGCAGCTCTGCGTTGAATGCGGTCAAATGGAAGGATTTGGTACTTGGGTGCCCCAGCCCAGAGATGAGAACAGTACTCCATGTGCGGCCTAACCTGCGCCTTATAGAGTTGTAGGCGATGGGCTGGCGAGAAGTACTGACCCGCTCTATTGAGCACCCCCAATTTTTTAGAAGCTAATTTAGCTTTGCCTTCCAAATGACCACGAAACTGAACATCATTCGAAATGTCGACACCCAGGACCCCGATAGACAACTTGGCATCAAGGGGGTACCTTCGAAACAAGGCGAAACAATAAAGGGATCCTTTTTAGTGGAGAACGCGCATACTTGTGTCCTCGAATCCTTTGTTGAAGCATACATTTAAATGACTTTTAAGTAGGTATGTCTGTCTACGTTTTTACAAACTGATCCCTAACAAAACGTCGTAAAGATAGATAATCATCTCTTTCATCATAGTTATCAGGTAAATTTAGATTTATCGCCTGAGTTTGCATTAAGAGCACGTGTTTGAAGAATTTAACAAAATTTAAGTCTTAAGCAACAGTAAATCATGAGGTATAAAATAAAAGTATTTCAGTAAAATTCAGTCTTTATTCTTCAGTTTTTCAATGTCTAGTTTTGATAGTTTTTTTCTTCTGGCTACAACTTCAACAGTCATAGCTACGGCAACGACGGCTAAGAGGATTATCAGTACGTAGAACATTGTAGCGTAGTCACCAGTTGCATCACGAATGGCACCTGTTAAAAATATTGCGATATGAGTCGACAGTATGTGGCCGAATAATGCTGCTAAATAATTTCAGGCATTCAATGACTGGAGACTGTGCCCGACGGGACAATTATAATGGTAGACATTTTAAACAGTGACAACGGACCACCAAATGGATAAAAAATAGTGGGAAAATCTACAGCCTAGTTCCAAATTAAGCAAACCTTATTTGGGCTAATTTTTAGGCGACTAGTTTTGGGAATTTCTTAGTCTTGATTAAATGAATTTATCTTTCACAATGTAAAGCAGTTACAGAGTAGTAGCTGGTTCAAAGGTCAGTCAGACCAGTCCCGTAGATTTAATGGTATTTGGCAGGCGTTTGAAAAGTTGCGTACTGTCAGGACCGGGAAAAGTGGTGTGTAATTGAAAAGAGGGGTGTATGATTTGTTTGATTGGCATCTGCTGAAAAAAGTCTTACATGGATCAACTAAACATTCATGCTTGATCAATTCCTAAATATTGTCATATGTCCGGTTATTACTGTAACTTACCCACAACTGGCCCCAGGGTGATGCTGGCTAGTCCAAAAAACAGCATACTAATACCAAAGGCTGAGGGAAACACCTGCGGTTTTACAGAGTCCGATACAACAAGTGGGAATAGAACAATTATCGAGCAACGCGATATGCCCATTATAGTCATGATGCACAGCATTGTCGTGTGGTCTGTCACCCAAAGTAACACTGAAAATAGAAAGTATTTTAGAAAATATGTACCAATTTTATCTAAGCATGTTAAGTTTTATTGTTTCCTGTTGATAGAGTTCGGCATGTGGTAATGTCCCTACTACAAGTCCTTCATCTCTGCTGAGGGACCACAGGATAGCATTATCATCATCATCATCATCACGTGGTAGGTAGACTGGTAAGATTTTAGCTTGTTGAATAAAACTAACTATTAGGCATGATATCTATCAGACTCCTTGCGCCGCTCTCCTAGATTTGTTTATTTTTTTAATGTTGACAGAGTGTCAGCTAATACTTTCGAACTTGATGTCAATAAAGAGCCGTCAAAGAAATACATTTTGATTTTAAACTTAAGACGGTGCATCCGTGCTGAGCTCGCAACGTCACATTTTTGGTGATTTTTTGCGATTATTTCACAGAAATTGAATGAAAGTATCAAATATCCGTCTGTAGTGCACTTCGTTTTTAGTGTATTAATGTGTCTAATGCAATAATTCATCGTGATGTACTTTTATTTTCTTACTAAACGAGATATAGTATTTTATCGCTTTAATACGAAAATAAAAGTCATCATCATCATCATCATCTAGGCCTCAGCATCTGTGGCAGATGAACATTAATACCTACACTAAAAACGAAGTGCACTACAGACGGATATTTGATACTTTCATTCAATTGCTGTGAAATAATCGCAAAAAATCACCGAAAATGCGACGTTGCGAGCTCAGCACGGATGCACCCTCTTAAATAAAATCCCGTGCCCGCGGTATCGGTATGGGCAAAATATTCATAGTTTTGTATCATGCCGTATATAGTTCTATGCATTTAAACTGTTACCGAATTAAGTATAAGCTATGAGCTAAATAAACAGTTTTGTACAAGCAAAATTTAATAAACATTCACTCGATAATTACCTAATTTTGTTGATACCGCCACCAGCAGCCCAACAACATACAACAAGTGGCTCCCTAGTAGTTTAAATATGGAGCTTGAAAATATGAACACAATCCTGGTTGCTATATCGCCAATTGCTTGAAGTGAAAATGCCCATGCCACACTTTCCTAAACATAAATAAAAATGTATTTTTTAATCATGATACTTAGATAAAATGAGCAGGGTGCGTGGATGCTACGAATTTGCTATGCAGAGTTAATTAAATTCTATACAGATTAGAATACTAGTGTTTCTTTTTTGTGTACATAAATTGATGTTTTTAAAGAAACTTCATGTGTTGGCCATACGATGATACTTACGTTAGACCAATTACGGTCATACAGGAACTGGGGAAGAAAAAATGTGTATGTGCTATCACAGAACATGCATATTGGCACTCCGTAACATGCGCATGTCACAAGATACTCTTTCACGAGCGCCCAATCCAGAAAGTTTTTGAAGAAATTACTGTAACAAAAATAAAGTACATGTTTAACTGTATCTTTTCTATCATTGTTCAGCATGCTAACTTTAAAAACAAGTTAGTATGGAACGGCAAAAACATAATAATTAAAGACTACGTACATAACAACATTTCCTTTTAAGGGCTCACTATCGTTTATGTCAGCTTTTACTTCAGGAAACAAATCATCTACTTTCTCGGGGTCCGTTACTTTGATAACAGGTGTAGATAGTGCTTCATTTCCCTTTTCATTGTTGAAATTTTCCAATAAGAACCTAATTTCTGTAACAGAAATAATTTATCATATCATCTATGTAAGATGCAATTTAAATTTAACTATCGTTCTAAACTGATTATTTCAGTCCTCATTTTCTGATGATATGGACTCAGATTAAATACAGAATTCATTAACAAGTAAGGGTTCATTTTTTAACAGTAGAAAAGTTTAAAGTTTACCTGGGACATCCTCTTTAATTTCCACCTTCTTCATGTGCCTGGCTACTGGTTGGAACAACGAAGATCCCACGAAGGTCGTGGATCCGACACCTAGTATCATTATTAACGTGCCTTGAAACCCGAACGTCCTTGTAGTCCAGTCAACAAGCGTTGGTGCCACAGTTGCGGCAGCGGCTAAAAAAGGAAAAAAAATGAATTGAAAATAAAAATATTCACCAGTAGATGGACCCTGATGCTATGAATGCCCTAGTCAGCAGTTACCAAACCACCGCATTAATTAATGTATTTAATTGAAAAGTTTCTAATTTTACTTTAATTGAGAAATATATTCAGACAAAGCTAAATCTCTTAGAAAATTTCGTACCTGTTACGGTATTAACAATGCTGAGTGAGACCAAGCGTTTTTCCTTAAAGTAATCGTTTATAGCCGTGCATGACAAATTAAATAGAAGCCCCATACCGAAATTCTGTAAACAGAAATAAATACATACATAAAATCGCGTCTGTATCAGTTGCGGGGTAGACAGAGTAGAGCCTAAGGTAACAAGACCTAAAGGCCACGTTTAGAATGATTTTGGACGTATAGTTGGAAAGGGGAATAAATAATCCTACTAATATTATAAATGCGAAAGTTTGTGACGATGTGACGATGTGAGTGAGTGTGTATGTTTGTTCCTTCTTCACGCTAAAACGACTGGACGGATTTGGATAAAATTTGGTACGAAGATAGCTGTGACCCTAGATTAAAACATAGGCTACTTTTTATCCCGAAAAATTGTATAGTTCCCGCGGGATAGCGATAAACATATAGATTGCTAATTCTACGCGGACGAAGTCACGGGCAGAAGCTAGTAATACATATCAGAAGGAGGTCTGTAGGTATTTTGTTTTATTTGAAGTAACGGATGACGACTATTATTAAGAAACAACACTGAAAGGTAAATGAAGATTTGGCTAATAAATATTAAAAGAGAAAAGTGATATGAATATTTAACTAAATTAACGATAGTATATGTACCTGTAGTATACCCTGACAGATGAAGAGTAGTATTTTCGTTTTTACAAATACTGTTCCAAGTAATCCTGCGTTGAAGGATACAGAGGCTAGTAATGCTGCTTTACGCATGCTCATTGCCTTCAATAGCGGACCTGCCAAAAATCCTAGAGAAACACATAAAATAAATAATTGACTTTAAAATTCGGACAATAAGTCATAGCCAGGCACATATTACAACCAGTTCTGTTATCTGGAGTATTATGCTTTCTAACTAAGATACATAAAATCAAAATCGGATTACCCCATTATTGTCAATAAAACTTGCGTATGATTTTCGCTTTCTTGGACCTATTCTACGAGATGGCAGATGGATTTACATCGTTCAAATCTTCAAACAAGGTCTCTGAACTTAATATTGGCAAGAAATTTATAAAATGGGATGTACCTACCAGCAATGGCTGCGCTCATGGCATTGATTCCCGTCAATGCACTAACATCGGTCGAAGTCATGCCCAGTTCGATGAAGAAATCTTTGAATATGATCCCGAAGCTTGCCAAGAAAGCAGTCATAGCTATCTGGAAACGAAACTTAGAGTTACTTCCTCGTTTTGAACATCTTTACATCAAATTGTATAGTCAAGAAAGTTTGTAAATTGTAAAAGCTGATACTTCCTTATAATGTTAGACAATGAAGGAAACTATGCACTTATGGAGTAAAACAGTCTGTTCAATTATCAGTTTGACTTAGAATGAAAATCAATCTATTACTAACTAGAAACAAACTTCACTTTTCCGAATTACCTGAACTATAGACCTCTGATACTTTATGGCTCTTCCCACTTACATTGTTACCTACTGATTATCATAATACAGATCGTTTTCGCCTGTCAACCACCTTGTTTTTGAATCCACACTTTTCTAACTATTGTTCTTTGAGGCTCTATATTCATATTATTTTTGATTCGTGCTCCTCCCTGAGCTATTAAAAACAACACAATAAATACAGATGGGGTTTGGTAGAAGTTCTTGAGCAGAGGTTTTGGTCTAGCGGTGTGATTACTATAACATGGTCATCAAAAACAAAATTATTATAACTTACATAATTTATAGTCACGGCTACACATATCACATATCCCCACCCACCGTCCGGTGGGACCAGTTCATACTTCTTCTCCATCACAGGCAAACTTTCCTTCACAGTCATCGTGAAACTCCTACGCTCAGCCTCGAAAATAACTAAATGTCACATTACCACACAGCAGCGCCTTTTTCCTTTTATAAAGTAGCTATTACATATAATTTTGAAATATTTACTCTGGTTTTAGATGTATTAAGTAAGATTTTAAACTTTGTACAAATAAAGATATGAATTGATACAAAGAGACAGTTTAATTTAAACAAAATCTTCAGCCGATGGTGGCAAAATGCTTGCTGCTTTAATTGCTATTTACATATTGCGTTTTTTAAACGAACTAAGTAACCATAGAATTGAAGATACTTTGACAGACGACGCAGCTAAAAC
Source organism: Pandemis heparana (assembly GCA_963854515.1). Lineage (NCBI taxonomy): Eukaryota > Metazoa > Arthropoda > Insecta > Lepidoptera > Tortricidae > Pandemis > Pandemis heparana. The sequence goes on along the minus strand of OY978007.1, from coordinate 14,196,320 downwards.
AGAATACCTCATATACCAGTAATTTCAGCGGTTGTCTTACTTCTATCTAGTAACAAAAACCGCATCAAAATCCGTTGCATAGTTTTAAAGATTTAAGCATAGGGACATAGGGACAGAGAAAGCGACTTTGTTTTATACTATGTAGTGACAAGTTACAATTTACAAGCGGAAGCCTCTTTCTGACCCTATGTGTTAGATAGAGACATCCGCCTCCGAACATTATAAAACAGGGCCCAGTGGGTTCCACTTTTGGCCTGATCTTCACTTTTTATCAGAATGGCCACGTCATTAAATGTTAACATAAACTACTACATGTAACATAAACTACGTCTTTATCCCTTACGGGGTAGACAAAGCCTAAGGTGACAAGACCTAAAGGCCATGTTTATCATTATTGAGAGCGTATTATTGGAAAAGGGAATCAAAATAGTGATGGGTTGCTAGCCGCATCGCCTATAAAATGATTTCTAAGATTTTCGCCCTTTTCTAAATGTCGTAACCATAACATATTTATTATAATAACAGTAACTGAAATAAATAAAATAAATAGCATGGGCCAGATAACACCACTTGACCCAGTCCTAAACTAAGCAAAGCTTGTACTATGGGTGCCAGACAACAGATAAACATACTTATTATAATTTAGATAAATACATACAACATCCATGACTCGGGCACAAACATTCGTATTCGAACCCGGTACCTCTAGCTTCTTAGTCAGAGTCACTAACCACTAGGATATCCGGTTGTCAAATTATGATTAGTGAAGATGCCTGGCGGTGATCAATGGCTTGGCTGTATATTAAGTTTCACAATTTTTTTAGACGAAATAAAAATCTCATTTAAGACTTGACACTTTTTTACAGCATGTTTTCGTTGGGATTATTGTTACCGAAATTAAAATGCCGTCTCACTTGCTACTCAGTAGTCTTTAAATGCTTCAGGATACTTCGGGGTTCCATGCGAGTATGAAATCTATCTAATCTAACTGATTATAAATGCGAAAGTATGGATGGATGGATGGATGGATGGATGAATGTTTGTTTATAACTCAATCACGCCAGAACGGCCCAACGGATCTGGATAAAATTCGGCACATAGATAGAGAAAAGTCTGGAATAGCACATAGGCCACTTTTTATCCCGGAAAATTGCGAAGTTCCCGCGGGATAGCGATAAACGATTTCTCTGCAGACAAAGTCGCTGGCAGCAGCTAGTACGAAAATAATATTGAAAGGCTTCGAGAAAAATATGGCAGTTACGTGCTCTCAAATTTGTTCGTAAAAAATTAGAGATTTAATACACACACACAACACGACATTTTTAGTTAAATATGCTTTTTATTGACTGTATTTGCATTCTATTCTACTTATAGTTCAAGTTAATTCAACTACTGCAATCTGACGTACCTACTTACACAAGCCATGCTTCGACAACAATAACAGTTGCATGCGAACATACGAAGCACGTGTAGGTATACGAATCCGTAAACAATATGTGTCATAAAAAGGTAGGTTAGAGTGTTTGCGAATTAAGTACCTAAGTCTTGTTTGCATAAAAGATGGTCTGTGACGTTCCATGATACAGCATGTCGTTTTCAGTAGTATGCAATAGGCACTGATATAAGGTGTGTTTGGCTGCGTAGATAGTAGATACGAGTCATCGATAATGCGCATTAGATGATTAGATAGACGAGCGTGTTTTTGATGTACTGATTTAAATTCGATAAAAAATATTTTTAAATTAAGTTTACTTAACGCCTGAACGTCAGATTTTAGATTAATGGGGAGTTAAACTTAATTTTGGGCGTAGTTTAAATTTAATATTATTGATAACAAATTAAAAACTAATCTTAAAATAAAATAATTAAAAACTATGCCAAGTGGTACTATGCCGCGGGGGCCCCTCCTTTTTTAATTATTTTATTTTAAGATTAGTTTTAGTTTAGTTTTTAAATGTTTGAGTGACTAATTTTAATAAATAATACATCATCATTATCATCAGCTCTAGCCTATGTACATAATACATACCGGTTTAAATTAAATCAATTAATTTGAGTAGTTTATTGAAGCCAATACTAATCGTAGGTAAATTACGATCGCCTAAAATGAAAATAATAATATGATACGGGCCAAAAGCGGTAAATGCGCAGAAAAGGACCAAATAAAGCTATTTCGTGGTACCCTTAGTGGACTAGATTCTTGTCTGAATACCCTTCAATTACTTCTCGAACATATTATTCCTCGGGGCGTCCTCGCCACAAGGCAATTTTACGCGCGATCGAACTTACTCTGTCCACGCGTTACGCAGACTCTCGGACAACCGGCTAGCGATCGTGCAAGACGTACAATTTAGTGGCCATGTGCTGTGTGGTCACTCTAACCCTTTGACTATTGAGACATATAGGAGTAATAAAGTTAAATGGAGATTTACGGGTCAATACTGCGAGATATAAAAGGCTATTCGCTTTAGGGTGCCCTCCGCTTCAGTGAAAGACTGGAACGCAGCGGACAAAAGTGAAATTTCGACCAATCACAGCAGGTTATTGAAATATACGTTACGTTTCGTCACGCGTCTCTTGTAACGTAACTTTTAATAATGATTGGTCTGATTTAGATGTCTCTGACAGATTATCGATCGACCAAAAAAGTAGAAAAGAAGTTGAAATCAAAATGGTTGCCATTTTTTAGCACTTTACATCAGACATCTGGCAGTTACTAAGAAAATGGCGCTCTTTTTTAGTTTCGACTTTTTACTGTCGTTCTGTTTAATTATAAATATTATATTATACTTTTTATACAAAACGCTTTATAAACTCTTATTTAAATAAAGAAATTACGAAATACAACTACATTATTAACATACAAGAAAAATTTACTGTACTAGAACCAAAATGCTCTATATTTAAGAGCTCCCTCGCGGTAATACACATTAAAATGTAGTTGAATATTATGTTAAGTGCATGATCCAATTATCGTAATGCTGTTATTTTATGGTGATGACACAAATTCTATTTAACAATTTGCTCCGTTCCAACGGACATGATACGTTCCACTTTTAATTAACACTACCTGGAAGCGATGCAATGCACCAAATATAAAATGCATTTTTTTTTTTCAAAATTATGAGATGTTTTTTTTAAACGTATAACTTTTACAATTTCGCTAAATGCGAGTTATTGTAATTGTAATTGTAAATTGTTTCATTTGAATTTTAATCTAAACTTCACACTAAATATCGATGCTATATACTGGTTTAGGATTTTGAGTGCAAGAGTGAGTCAGTTGATCGTCTGTGAGAAAAGCTGGCGTTACGTAAGGTGCAGATAACAAAAATACTAGTAGGTACTAAAGCGATTTTTACCGGCAATTTTGGATACATACAGCTTTGGTACCGGAATTTTAGGTACAGATGTCAAGTAATGATAGCAAGTAGAATAAAGGCACACACAAAATCTACGGAACCATTTGTTTGTTTCATATTATAATTTTTCATCAAATCTAGTATAATGCCATAAACAAACCATCTATAAAAACATTAACTATTTAAATAATGTAAACACAACTATTTAAACGTCTGTATCTCTAGATAGCAAGAGCATTAAATTCATCGTTGTTCTAAACCAATGCAGTAATGACGTGATAAAAGTTTTTTCACTTTTCATGCTCATGAAGTTTCTGTTTATGCTGAATATTAGCTGCATTTTTTTAATACTCTCCTCTAAGACCAAGGATGGACCAATATCGAAGTAAAACGCAGAGTGTATAGTCTTGATCATAATGATAAAATAAATAATTATTTTTAGACATAGACATAGACATAACTTTATTCGACATCAAATATACACACTCTTAAACTAATACAAAAAATATAGTGAGTTGATGATGTCGAAACGGAATTCGACTCAGCATTGCTGCAGTAGGTGCCTGCTACAGCGCTGATTATTATTATTATTAGGTACCCTATCGACTTGACTATCCATTCCACCCTCTGTGGCTCGGGCGGATAAAACGCCTCAGGTAAAACGCATTTTATGCACTTGTTGTACAATCTACAATTGTTAAAATACGGCTGTAACGAAATATATGAAAGGTAAGTATAAAAGTTAGTAGCAGGTGGTAGTTTTATTTTTTTTATTTTTAAAGACGTGACGTCGCATATAAGACGGCCTTAGATTCAGGGCATTCATAATTCAGAGGGTCCACTTCAAGTCCTTGAAACAATTCAGTGTAACTTAAAGGAGATAAGGGTTCTACTTAATCGGAAATTTATATGAGGCTTCCCCTTTGATACTACATTTTATCCCGAATTATGGTTTACCCATACATGCATTGATTTAATTTAAACTACCAACTTAGTAACACAATAAATGTGTGAAACATCAATTAAAATTTACTACATAGTTATTAGCTGTCCGATTAATGAAAACTTGGCGAGGGAAACTGCAAATAAATTTGTAGTTATTATTTACAGGTGCTGGTAGGAAGCGGGGCTCTTAATTGAGAGGCTGACAACACCTAATTTTGTTGAAATTGATGTTATTTAAGCACTTTTTTAAGAAAAACTACACATAAAAAAAATACAAAAAATATATAATGTTAATTTTCATCATATTTCAAACACGCTAGACGGACTCGATACATAATTGAACAAAATCGGCTCGATAGAAAATAATTGCAAAGATTGGTCTTAAAATCATCATTAAACGGTTCTATGTCTTTATTTTTTCGACGTATGGGTCTGCAATTAAAAACATGAAGTCAACATATTCATACCTACACGGCTAACGAGTCATATTTCACAAATAATCCATACTTTTTTTTATTTCTTCTTATTTGTGTCTTATTTGCAAGATTTTAGACGCGCGCCAAGCTGCCGGAATAGTTTCTTCTCTTTCACTCACAGGCACGCGAACCGTATGTGTAAAGAGTGGCGCTGCTCAAGGTCAATTGCTGTTGACAGCGCCTTAATTTTAAATTCTGCTGCTCGTTGGACTCTAGTTAGAGATTCAAAACAATATTACGGTGTATTTCAGGATTTTATACACACGCCATTTTCTGTTACATGAAACCAACGGGTTGTCCAGGCATTCGAATAAGTATCTATACTGTTTTACTTATGTAAGTACGAACATTAAGAATTTTTTACTGTTACATGCTTTTATTCCAGTGCTTGAACTGTGCCCTGAGTTAATATTTTTGTCGACTCTGAATACCTACATTATAAGGTCAAGATGGAGTTCTTCCAAATGCAAAGTAATGCCGGTTTAGGGTGCGACCACACCGCCGCTTAAAAAACGGTGACGTTACGGAATCGCAACAAAATGTATGAAGAAACGGTGAGAAAACGTGACGCATACGACACGTCACTGCGTATACGCGGCGGTTTGGTCGCACATTTAAACTACGCCTTACCTCGTGTGCATGTGCGTGCCGCATACAGTTTGTTTGGCAAAGTTTGTTAGCGCTTGTGTGCAGGTAGGCTAAAGCGTATTTAAAATCGGCCTCACTTCCCTGCGAGTCTATGATCAACTCTCCCAATTGTCCATTTCAACCCAAATACAACAAGGTAAAATTAAATCAAAATTTAATCTACCGAACACAGTTTGCAAACACCGTTTTAATTGTACAGTTTCATCTCAATTTATACCCATTTGAGAGACAATATTCGTTTAAGAAGTCCATGGCGCAAACAAACAGCGTTAACGAAGTGGAATTCAATGCAAAATTAAAACGTTGGCAGTTAAATTAACGTATAACCGTCACGAACTCCGCTACATTCGGAATTAATTATGGAATAATTCCGAAAATGAGGTCACAGAACTGAAACAATACACCATGATCATTAAGCTCACCTTCTCCCGTATGTCGTACGACGTGTAATTGCTAAGGGACTTATTTGTAATTTGTTCCAAGCTCATATTTGCCCATATAAACCCGTACTACGTACTCATAATGTAGGTGGCTCGTTGTATATTTCGTCGTATTCATTATGCGTGTACGATACTGTTAAGTCGACTTTTCGTATGGCTTATAACTTGAATCCAGTTGGAACGAGAACAGTGATATCCTAATTTAAATAAAATATAATTTTTACCTTCCAAGCTTGTCTGGGAGCAAAAAAAAAACATAAAGTGTACGACCTGGTTCTCTTTCCGCAGATACCACAAAAGGCCATCAAGGGAATGGGCTAAAACCTTAGATCACTATTTTGATTCCCCATAGCACCCTATACCCCCACAATCACACTAAACGTGGCCTTTAGGTCCTGTTATATTTAGAGCCTGTTTCACCACTCTGTTTAGTTTCTGATGTCTTAAGTGTCAGATAGCGATGATGCCATCTCTGTCTGTAAAATATTGTACGAAGAAAGTAAAAGCGACTTAAAATGCTTCTGCACAAATCTCCCATCTAGCCTTTTATCAAAGCATCTAGCCTTAAGCATTGAGTTTCTTCACGATGACATCGTGTTGCATCTTTTTTTCACCGAAAAACTCATGATAAGTATCGAATGTAATTTATAGATAGGTAAATGCCGAAAAATCAGGGGGCGTCTTTTTTCTTCTAGCATTTGGCTGAAACAATATTTGGCGTAAATTTAGGTAAAGCAAAGCTCTACGTAACACGAAGGGTTTCCCGATAACGCCTCCAAAAATACGATTATTTTAGTTACTATCCTTTTTTCTACGGTTAATACGTTGCGTAAACAATTACCCGGGTGCTATGAGCCGGGTTATTCCCGTTATTTTACAGCCGGCTCTACTAAACGATACCGGTTCAAATAAAATCAAATTGAACACTGAAGCTTTTTCCCCGCCGGCGATTCCAATAACCAGGTCGGTAGCCCCCAGAAGTAATCTCGTCTCAATGTAACTTTTAACACCAATAAATATATTTATTGTTATCAAGGATGTGATAAAATTCGAAATTGAAAAAAAAAATTGAAATGGAACTCAATAAAAAAAAAACGTAGAAAATGACAAAAATACTTGCCACATAACTATAGCTACATTATAACTAGGTATTTAAGTTAACATCATTGGTTAAATCAGGCGTTACTATGCGGAGGTCCATAGAGATGAAAACGACATAATATGACTGCTTGCCTTTTTTTGTAAACTGCTCCTTTCTGTACCAGGTTAGCTGGAAGAGATCCCTTCTTAGGGATAAGTTCGCCTTTGTACTATTATCTGTGTATTTCTGTATTTTCAAATTTTATGTGCAATAAAGAGTTTACGTACATACATACGATGTGGAGTAGCAAGGCAACTGTTCTGGTTCACCTGTAACATCCTCAAACAAAACACCCCCAGGCGTAAAGTTATAATGCCTTGCCGTAGATCTGTTTTAATATTTGCAAAGCCTCCCACCTGAATCATACAAACGGGTAAATATTATGGTGTCTGCTTTGGAAATTTACTTAACGATAAGCCAACTCTAATTTAAAATTCAAGTCAGTGAGCAATGGTGAGGGCCGTTGATTTATTCGTCTCTTGAATTTGATGAATTATTCGAGTTGATTCTATATTAGTTTAAGATAAATGATTCGCTTTCAAGTTTCAACCGTAGTCTTACTTGCCGGTTTTCGCTCCAACTTTATATCAAGTTTGCTCAAGTAATCAGTGCTGACTAATGTGGATTAGCAATGACGTCATTTAGATAATTATGGGTACTTCACGTCATCTCACTACTGGGCACAGACTTCCTCTAAGAATGAGAGAGCTTGGGCCGTTGATTCTTTGCGAACCAGGTGGAGACTGGCATCTTCATAAACACGGAACTGCTATTTTATTGAATCAGGCGTTACTTTGCGGAGGTCCATTTCAATGAACACAAAATATTTACCTTGCTACTCCGCTACTTAGCTTAGTAGCGGAGTAGCAAGGTAAATATTTTGTTTTCACGGAACTGCTGGACATAGTGTATGAAGGTTGCCTCGCGATGTTTTCCTTCACCAAAAATTTTAAGGTACATTACACTTTAAATTGGCCAAACTTACCATGTTACCACGGCTACGTCGTATACTTACATACTTATCATCGCTCCAGTTCCAACAGACGCAATCGCTTCACAAACGTCACCCGTGTCGGACAACGTACTTTATTAGTTGTTATAATATCTATGCGTAACAGTCCGCCATTTATTTTAACATTCCTTACGACCCTAACACTTGGTCATGTATCGTATTTTTGATACGTATCGTATTTCAGAATGACTAATCCACCACTTTAAATTCTAGGTAAATAATTCTGTTATTACGTTACATATTTCCTTACTGTACCTAAAATATTAACATTGAAACTATTAGGCCTTGCGACTACGTGGCTTACTATTGTTTTATTAACTGTGGATTACCGGGGATTTTAATTAATTTAAAAATGGCTAATACGAGTACCTTCCAGATGGTGCAGAATATAGATTTATTTTTATCTTAGAAATACGGACAAGTCCCGATGGAATTAAGAAATTGAAGAAAGGAATTATGTTAGAAAATCTATGTAAGCAAATCGCTTGAAAGAGAGTTAAAATCTTCTGTAATTATTAATGTTTCTTAAAACGGTCAATTTTCTCATTATTTACACGTGCTCATTGATTCATGCTAATTGGTTCCATCATAGCATAATTTTTTTTTTTTTTTTTGTATGTATTATCCTGCGATCAGTCGGACGACTATGAGCAGATAAGTGGTGGGTGTCACATGTCGTGCAGAGCCAGCTCCCCAGTGGAAGCTTCTCAATTCGTGGCTGGGTCTTCACATCAGCTTATCCAGTTCTAGGATTTTTCGCCTCTTAAGGCGTCCTATCCGATCAGGTTCAGCGAGCTGGCCTGCCAGCTGGTTTGGGTGTTGTTGCAGTCTCCCCTTGTACTTGGCCGAGTAGGACCGAATTTCCTCTTTTACCGTATTGATGTTGAGGTGGTGGTGGACCTCTGAATTCTTAATGAACCAGGGTGTGTTGGCAATTTTTTTGAGGATAGAGTCTTCGGCTCTCTGGATCATATAGCATAATATTAATATTATTATCTTACTAGCTTCTGCCCGCGACTTCGTCCGCGTAGACTTTATTTATTGAAAACAGTCACATATTGCTATGCATATTTGAACAGGCACTTAACACTCCTATTCTGACATTTGATTGGTATTTTTTTTTTTTTGTAATAAGCGATATTAGTTGGTCCACTCAGCAGTGGGTGGATGTGGGCTGATTAGATAGATAGATAGAAGCGATATTAAATCCAGCAGGAATTTAGAAAATCCCTCCTTAGTGCACCTCTATGATACTGAGAAGCAATATTTACATACCTAAGTTGCGACTCGAGGCAGCTGCGATTTTCGACATGTTCATCGCTATCCCGCGAGAACTATGGAATTTTCCGGGATAAAAAGTAGCCTATATATATATATATATGGTGATTTTCTCAAAAGATTAGTAAAGTTTCCAACAAAATTCGTTCAGCCGTTTTCACGTGATGCGCGTACAAATATACAGATAAACAGACAAAAATTCTAAAAACTGTTGGAACCTGTTCTTTTATCGACTCTAAGTAGCCCCAACTTATTTTTTTTTTAAATATCTTCCATGTACAGACTTTTGACCCTCTTCAGCTTAATTATATGTACCTATAGATAGATAGATAGTAGTTTACTGATAAACGTAAAACTATTGAACATTGGCTTCTAATTAGAGTTCCGGCTTTTACGTTGTAGTCTCAAGTTATGAAGGTTTCAGAGGAATATTAGGTTTAGTCTTTGAGTAGTGAGAGGATGGCCTAACTTGCTTAATTAAAATACAGCAGCTGAAGAGACCCTATTACGGTGAAAGACGCCATTAAAGTAAAATTTAAGTGAACCGCTGTAGACGGTGTAAGCTTGAAGTATTTATATTGTTATTGGGGCTGTATAATTTGTGTCGGTGTATTTTGTGTACATTTTATATTCAAAAGTGGAGTTTTATACACGCATATTGTCACTTTAAACGGTTTGAATAGATGTGAAAAACTGACGGAAACTGTGCCTATTATTGTGGAAAAATAACTGAATAGCGTCTTGAAAACAAATTAATGGAAATTACATTGACGGAAAAACTTTTAATGTAAAACTTAGTTTTCATCAAATTAATGGGTTATTTTCTTCAAGTCCAGGGGGGTTACCATGATGTCTTTATGCGATTCAGTTTAGGTTCGCTCGCTGTCAGATCCATACTAAAAATGACAGCTAAAACCTGAACTGAGTCGGAATTAAGACGCCATGGTAAGGCCTCTGGTTCTATTACGGGGATAAACTACTAAATAACGTTCGAATGCTTTACTATTTGCAACTATCACTTCCGTCAGTAAGTAAATAAAATCTCAAGATATTCGCGTCTGAAAAACAATCGTTATCTTATACTCTGAATGCGTAAATTATCACGTAACTAAATGATAAAAAACTGTCCAAGTGCGAGTCGGACTCGCGCACCGAGGGTCAAAATCAAAAATCAAAACCAAAAGTTTATTTTACAAATACTGTAAAATAAACTTTTGGTTTTGGCCAAGTACTGTAGGGTTCCGTACAAATTCGGTAAGTGATTATAAAATGCATATTATGCATTGTTATCAGAGTTCTGCGTCCAGCTCTTTTGCAAAATGTAGGCAGAGTGGGGTCATTTTATTTGGTCATTTATATAGACGAACAGAAATAAAATGTATGTTTTGATTGAGTTGAGTTGACAAATTTTTAGAGGGTTGATTTTTTCATAACATTAAGGGACCGCAGAAACATGTACCTATTTGATATTAATTTTAACTTTACGTGTTCCTGAAAAAAACGGTCTTGACAGACAGACGGACGGACGGTAGGACAACAAAGTTATCTTATCATAGGGTTCTGTTTTTTACTATTGACGTAAGGAACCCTAATCAACATTCGACATCAACATTCGAAAATATTTTTAAAATCACTTTAATACCTACTTTAAATACTAATAATACGAATAACTGATAATAAAAATTCAGTTAAGATACGGTTATAATCCGTATAATCTCACGATTAAGCATAAATCAGTATTGAATTTGAATGCCATGATAATATTATCGGTGTGCCTCGCCACTGTTACTGACCGAAATATTCAGAAGCAGTACAATACAATACGTTTTACCCGACTGGCAGCGAAGCCTAAAAGGAGCGTTATTTTTATATCTCCATCGATACAATCGACCATTTCAACAGTGTCTATTATTTTTACTTTTCATTGTAAGTAGTTAGTAAACTGTAGAGTTATGAAGAGTAACCGACTCACCTGAGTCCGATACTACCCGACTAAATCAGCTGTTATTGCTCAGGGTGCACCGGGAATAGCACAGATCCCCCTTCGCAACGTTCAAGCAGATGAGACTCCGCTCCGGACACATTCCAACTAGTAAATTTAATTTTTTGATTGGGAAATCCGACACTCCCAACTGTACTGAGTGTGGGGTAGTTGAAGACGTTTACCATGTGTTAATGGAGTGTGTGCGGACTGGACCTCACCGCTATACCTACGACATAGGTGCTTGTAACACTGCGTTGGCTAATCCGACATCAGACGAAGCCAAACGTCTATATAGGATGGATAAACTGCATGCAACCTATAAACTAAGTTAATTTGTATCTCTAGGATAACGTATGGAGCGGCGTGATCGTTTGTCGACCAAGCTCCTTAAATTAAAGAATAAAAAAAAAAAAAAAAAAAAAACGTTCAAGCAGACAAGGGGGCTATCTAACTCGCACCCCATGTTCAGGATCATAAATTAGTACGAAAGGCACGGGCAGTAAAAACGTTTGGCGGCGTAAGTGATAAATTTACGACTTTAACGCCGAGTAAACATTATTCCGCGCTATGCATACACTGGTAATGACCCTACTTTTTTTCAAGGCTACTAATAAGGCAGTTAAGCCTGTAACTGTCTAACGTCGGTAATGAGCAATTAGGCATGGGATTTGGTCGACTTAAAATTTTACTGAAAAAGTGAATTTCATGATGATGTCTCGAAAGTGCTGAATCATTCGTTTCATCGTGAACATTCAGCGTTTTAAACCAAATCTCAGATATTTATACCACGTAACCGCGCTAATGATAATATTGAGAACATTATTTTTGTAAATGATTTTATTCATGAAGTACCAAGCATGGTACAATTTATTTATTCGTACTACCTGCAACTGACATCGTAACACAAAGGAATCAATTAACTTTTGTTTTAATTAAGGCCCTTAACTCAAAAACGACTCGATTGTAGACTTACCTTAGATCATTGATCGGCATGCAAGTGACAAAATTATGCAATTATGTAGGTAGTACCTAACCTAACTTTTTTTCGGTCACTATAGAAAGATCTTTTTATTCAGCCACCTATTTGCAAGCAGGACCACCCCAAAAGGATTTGCATTAATATGGGTTTGTTAAAAAGGTCAGATAAGTAATGTTACACACTATACCGATTTATAGAATGTGGCCACTCAGTTGGCAACGACGGGTAGCGCGTCCGTATTGATTCGGTTTGTATGCAAAACCGGAGAAGACCCGATTTCATGCCTTTATAAATCTGAACTCTCTTTTTGTCTATTGGCTGGCAATGAAGGTAGAAATTTCAAGAGCCGTACAAGACAAAAAGCTAGTGATGTAACTGTAAGGCTTTTCGCATAGTTTAGCGCTTTTACGTCAAAGGCGAGATTTTAGCAGAGAAAAGTGGCTTGGTCCAGTGTAATTTACGAACAACACACGACCAGAAAATATGCAAGTAGGTATATTATACAGGTGTCTTCACAATGTTTCATCGTAATTTCGTGGTTAATTTCGAATTGTGGGATGAAATCTCAAAGTTCGAACTCTGATTCGAACCCATTATCCACTCGAGGGTGACTTGATTATATCATTGACCAACCTGAAGTATAGAGAAATCTGAAGTAGAGAGCATCGTGGATTCAAACCCGAGCTTGATCCTCTGAGTTTTTCGGAAGTTATTTGTGAAATTTGAAAATGTCATAAACAGTGAAGGAAAATATCCTGATGAATTCTTTAACACACCTGAAAAGTGTGTCTCGCCAAAGAGCCCAGCGTCTGCCCATCAGTGGGACTTAGAAAGGCTGGACATAGATGTGTTTGAAGTCTCAAAACTATATATACTTTAAATAGGCAAGTGTGCAAGAATTCGTTGTCTGAAATTCTAAACGTGAAAGTTATCTTCGTTTCCCTATTCTTCACAAAGCATGTCTCCATAATTTTCTCCTTTCCGCCCGTCCTTGTAGCTTTGTAAGTGCCGTCACAAAATTTAATCTCGAGAGCTCGTAAAAACTTGCCTCGTTGAAGATTGACGTGTAGATGTGAACATGACGCTTTTGTTGAGATGTTCTGAAGTTTATCAAATATTAGGTAAAGTCGAACCAATTGAATTGTGTCCCAGTTTACGTTTAACGTCACAATGCATGGTTTCCCTCATCGGGGATGGCAAAGTTTGTAGGTATGTCATTTTGTGAAAACCACATAAGATCCAATTGATTTGGTAATAGGTACTTGTCATGTTGTCCTGCTTAAACGATCCTTGATTCCATCTGAATATGGAGAAGAAAGACTCATGTTGTTGATCAATTTCAGCAACCTGAAAGAGTCGAATGGTTCCTTGTAAAAATCCGAATGTTTTTCTGTACTTATCCGTTGGTTGGTACAAAAAACCTAGTGTTTACTTTGTTTAGTTTGAGACCAATTGTTATAATTTGTCCCATGACTTTACTTTAATGCTTGTTTCGACTTCAAAGCTATATTTTGCTAAATTTACCGTTTTCATGGTATTTTCGTATCCGACCTGTTACGTTATGTTTAGATTTATTTAAACAAGAGAACAACCTAAAATATATAATAATCAATAAATGCCGCTACTAAGCGATAAGACCGCCTATTGTATACTTTTTTCTTTGGTTCTGTATTGTTTTGTACTGATTTGTGGTATTCAATAAAGAGTATTATATTGTAAATGCAACTGGCAACGCATTGATTTAAGTATAACTTCAATTCGTTTGCAGTTAAGTCGAGTAAGACTGTTATTGTAGGTCGCTAGGTACACATGTACTCGTATATTTATCCGCCTATTTATGGAAAAAAGCACCCGCAAAGGCGCGGCAAATGGCCGCTGCACCTTGCATTTCACCCCACATTGGTTACGTAAAACTGTGACGTCACTAATCAGGTGATAGCAGTTGAAACACTCAACTGCTAGGATGCTAATTACATTTATCAATCACCGATTACCAATCTAATTGTGTTATCTATATTTTCAATGCTCAGCAGTTGTTTATTAAACTGGTGAATAAGGTTTTCATTGAAATGATTACTAAAATTAGTTCATGATTAAACGTGATAATTTTTATTGTTTCTATATTTTTTCCTCAATTTGTATTGTCACTCAGCGGATGTCTAACATCACAAAATTATGACATAACATTGAGATTTTTCCAGCCAGGTATAAAGTAAAATTGAGAATACAATTATTGTCTTTACTGCAACCTTTCTCCACTGAAAAAACACTCATACAAAATATAGTTGCTGAAACTTCCACGGCCCTCGATTGAACCGTGTTAATTTACCGGAGCAGCACAAAGGCTGGCCGTAGATTAGCATGAAGTAGCCTGTGTAAACGATTGCAGCGAAATTACAGGCGGATTTGCATAGGGTCGATAAGCAACCGAGGACGCGCCCGCCATCACGGTCAGCTGGTAAGCACATCGAAACACGAAACTTTCTTCGACAAATCAATGGTTTACTTATTCATACAGGATCGTTATTTCGTTTTCTGTAGAAGCACGAACTCCTCGCGCATAGAGTTTAAAAGTGATTACGCAGTTACTTATAAAGTTGTCAGTTTTAGAAAGAAAACAAATGAAAATCAGAAACTTTGAAGCTAGGTATTAGCAAGTTTTAGCTCAGTTTTGAATCATTCAAAACCATATATAACAAAGAGGCACGAAACATTGTTTATTGATTATCACTCAATGGAATCATCAGTCCTAAATCTAAATTTTATAAAAGCGCAATAGATGTAATCTTATCTTGAGACATTCCGTACTAACCTAGCATAGACCTCCAAAACGTTTGAAAAGCTAAATGATTCAAGAACGATATTGGACGATAATCAAGACAGTTCTCTTTTTCATTTTAGTCACAGTTCTAAAGCCAGCCAAGAAGAATGATAATGATTTAACTAAAGCTTTAAAAAATGTAAACGAAGCGTCCGTGTTCTTGTGCAATTTGTCTTGTCAGTCGCCCGTCTGCTGGCTTCAGAAGAGATTTGGCTATTAAACATATTTTAACTCAACGTTCTTCATTTCCTAAAGTAATGAAAACCATTGAAATGGATCAATTTCAGTGCGCTTAAAGCTAAGTAACCGGTTCATTTCGTGGAATTGCTATCATAACAACCACTAAAAACTCTTATCATGATAGCTGCTCGTGCCGATTCGTGACTACGATCAATTTAATTTGGCTGAAACGTCGATTTGAATGCATTAAAAATATAATGACTAAAACTAAAACAACAAGCTAAATCATGGGAGCAAACTAGGTTGCTTATCCGAGGTCGCTTATTCCTACTATAGACTAATATAATTTAAGGTACTTACTTAAGTTGGGGACCTTATACATCCCTCTCATAAATGTGTGTTAAGTAGATTTTAAGTATTGTAGTAAATTTATTTTATTTTCTTGCGGCGCATTCTTCTTGGCAATGATGGCCTTTCCGAATGCGCTGGTAGTTTAAAAAAAGACATGTAAAGAGCCCTTGTGGCGGCCTATTTGCAAAATAAAGGTTTGGTTTTTATTTTTTTCGAATTTTTCGAGCAATCTCTAGCTAGTGACAATATCAAAATGATGAAGAAGATCTAGATACTCACATAACGCGATGCACATTTGTATTTTGTTTGAATTTGATGTAAGTATAATAATTTGCCTAGTGTATGTGTTACTCTACGGGGCTGATATTGTCAGCGTGTAACAAAAGCCCAATTAATTAATTAAAAACAAGCTTAGCAGAGTACACAACAATGAAACCAATATTTTGCAACAATTTCCACTAACGTAGTCAAGTAATACAGCTGAGCTATAAAACGTTTCTATAACAAAATGACCAAGTTGCTGGTAGCAATGTTACCTATCTTGAACAAAATCTGTTGAAATGAGAATGTAAATGTTTACAACTAGGTCATCTCGCTTACACTAGACGTTATGTGCCGTTAACGTTGCAGTGGTTGCAGATGCAACGAACCCCACAGATACAATGAGAAGTAAACACGAGCATAAGTTCTCTTGGAAACTAACGCGAAATTCAACTTGCGAAGTGTTGTTGGGACGCATTGAGGCGCGACTCGCTGCGATTCGTGTTTGCGAGCCATTATTGTTAAAAACAGACGCTCATTGTATTCAGTTCGAGAATGAATGGAATACATAATTTTGTTTCTTATGCAATCGTAAGCAATTTTTAGAAAATTGCTTCTTGTTCCTTGCTACAGCTACTCGAGTGCCTTGTTTATTTTCTGTTTTTGTTATTTAACTATTAACGCCGTTTTTGTAACAAACAATACATACATACATACCGTCACGCCTCTTTTCACAGGGGTAGGCAGAGACTACTTTGTTCCACTTGCTACGATCCTGACATACCTCTTTCGCAACACAACAACACAACAAAAAATACTTTTTTTTTTGTCCCGTAACTGTGTCTACCTAGACCTACGTAGAAGGCAACGAATCCCATTGTCAGGCACATTTTCTTAAAACTCATATATTTTATTACTTTATCATAGTCTGAATATCGTAAAACATCCCAGCCGCGACGTCTCTGTTTGAATAAGATCTTAACTACTTCAAGAAGCTTCCATTACTGTTAAATTTTGCTTTGTCATGTTTGCATTATTTTGTTTTTTTAATATTAACGTCTGGTTGTGCAAGTTGTAAAACTAACTACAAAGTATTAAAAACACACGGTTTAAGTGCAACATTATTTCCCTAAATTCGCTGTGAACATCGTAAAATAAAAATAATAAAAATTGAAAAATAAACCATGATAAATTTTAAAGATCTCAAAACATGTGAAAATAGGTGCGTCTTGTTTCTGGTTAGACAAAAGAGTCTAGTAATTTTATCGAATTGACTTTTTAAAAGACCGCACACAAAACTAAATACAATATGACCGTCATGGAATAATGACTAAGTAATTTTTTTATTCTTAATTTAATTTACTCCTGCATGTCACCTCCATGTTTCGTCGCTGAACGATCCGGGGTTAACTGCGAAGGGCGCGGTGGTTGATACCACCAAGGGGTGGTGGTTGTGGCAGTCGCGCCACCACCTCGCTCGGCTACACGCGGAACTTGCAACCGCGTTCCATTTTACACCAGTATAAAAAGCTTAGTGAACAAACAAATGCAATGACATTTCCAAATATGGAAAATTAAATTCAATTGTCATTCCGAATTCTCATTTACCAGAATTCCCAATAATGACATTGCATTACTATTTGTGTTTAAACAGAATAATTCATCCCTAAGGAATATTTATTGAAATTATTAATGCGAGTGCGTAATTGGTTTTGGGATTATTCGTTTGGAATTTTATATTGTTATTGCTGTGAAATCCTATTAAATGTACCTTCTGCAAGAATTTGAATTATATATTTCTTTTACTTATTATGAATGGAGGGTGGAATCAAGTTTCTGTTTGAATTAGTTAAATTTAAGTATTATGTGAAGTTTTGGGTCCGTTTCATTAATAACTTTGGATTCGATCATAGTTGCACAAATTAGTTTTACCCACATTAGTATACCTTCGTAAACCAGCGTCACAGTTTGCCTAAAGCATTAACAAAAGCAATGAAACTTATGTTCAGATCAAAACGTATGTAATTCAAGACTTCCTTTTTAAATTTAAAATAGAATGTCAGAAATTAGACATGAATATATACTTGACGGTTTATTATTTATAATGCAACGCATACAACCAAAGACCGCCATTCACAAGACAATGCAACAGACTACATCTTAAGATCAGTATATCAAAACTAGTGACGCTATAACAACAGTCAGTTTCCTGTGCCTGTTGTTTCTCAGTAGATTGTGTCAATGTACTGTTTTATATTCTGTGTGATAAGATTCCAAAGAGCTAAGAACCGTTGTCTTTGTTAGGGGATAGAGTTACTCCTAACTAAGTGACATGACCCGGTTTGCCCCATTTATAGAAGAATAGCGCTGTCTTCGATGTTATCTGTTATTGTGTCATTTGTCATACTTGTTTTTAGGTTAATTGTCGTCTTACTATGCATGATATTTACTTAGAACGGTTTGGATAACAAACGTATTTCAGCGGTCGAAAGTGTATCAATGTGAAGTGATGTTTTGAGCTGAATTTAGTGAAATTACCAATAATGTATAGTGGCGGCGAGACGCCGTTAATGACTCCAGATGGATACAGTCATCTGTCACAAGGTAGTATTACGATAGCTCGCTAAAAACACTACTCGAATAATTCAGAGTACATAGTCGACTCTCCAATAGGTACTTATACCTACAGGCAACCTATCAACAATACCTAAAACACACAATCTTATGTAACTGAAAATAAAGGTGTAGATATTTTTGAACCGTTGGCTATATGCATATGAACCGGGTACCACTGTAGGACCTTTTCACTGCAAATGTCATAATGACTCACCAGAAACCTGCCAAAGCAATTATTGCAAAATCGCATGGGAAAAGGTCCGACAGAGGTACATGATTCAGTTTCTTCGACCGAACTTAATCAATGGGCTGTAGTTTGAAGGCGAATTGTATCCATCGAAGTATTTTTTTGTCACATGATACCTAAAATACTCGATGAAAAACTGTTTATTCTCCTAAAAGCTACTCTCGAAGTATGTAGAAGCTCACACACATACCCAAAGGCTCACAAATATAGGCCTGATGTTTTGTATGCAAATTACGAAGCCGAGTCGAACAACAGGGTTCGACAAAACATAGTGTTAATGGATCTCTTGATGTAACAAAAAGTAACTAGGGCATTAGGTCATCACGTTTTTATATCAAAGAGGAAGCAATATAAAACCGCTGGAGGTTGGTTCACTCCGAAGTTTTGGGCAAACAGTTTTAGCGCCGTTCGAGGCAAAGTTGTTTTAATCATGCTCAACAAGTTTGCCTACTTAACGAATCCAGACTTACAGTTGTTGATGCTGTCGGATAGTCTGAGCAACTAATAGGAAAACGATGGCAAAGGCGGTAAAACAAAGTTACCGGTTTCGGGAGTTAATTACATGATTCTAACGAAGATGCCACAATTATAGCTATAACATTCGGTAAATTTAAACATTTTAAAACCCCCCACGCATTAATAAAGTGATCAAAAGTAAATAAAATAAATTAAAAACAATTTTATGCCAAAAATGCCTTACAATTACAACAGTTTGGGAAAGAGCTGATGCTTTTCTAATTAGGTTTTACCAAACATGGCTCAGAACCACCGCAAGGGAACTGGCTTCCGAATGAAAAAACTGCACCCAAATAAGTCTATCCACTTGAGAGCTACGATGCCACACACACACACACACACACACACACACACACACACACACACACACACACACACACACACACACACACACACACACACACACACACACACACACACATAGATATCGACGTCAAACTTACAACACCCCTCTTTAAAAATAAAAATGGCTAATAATAAGTTTGTACTAGTTAACCCTCGCTGCTTTGCTCCCGTTGCAATTTTTCTATCCCGTGGGAATTTTGCAAAATCCGGCCTCCTCTACTTAACAAAAAAGCTGGTTAGGCTGAACGGCCATCAATCAGTCATTATTAAGGTCGATTTAATTTTAGTAACGTAATTTTTATTATTTACAGGTACTTGTATGATAAATCAAGTCTACGGCACGTAAGTGATTCAGAAACTGAAAAAAGTGTCATATTCAAGGAGTTGAAAGATAGAAGCAGGACCGTAACGCGTTCTCCGCTGACCCTAAATTATAGAAGTGTATACTTAAGTTACTGGCAGCACAGCTCCCTGGGGAACTGCCGTTTTTAAGCAAAAAATGCTTTACTTTTCCCCAAACACGCGACCAGGTAGAAGAAATTGTAAGCAAACGTACATTTCGCATTAAGAGAAGTCATTAGACGCTATCTATACTACTCCGCGCCGTAGCTTCCACAGTTTATCTTGCCGCAGTATATTTAATGTCACTTGGAATGTTATATTTACGAAGTTCCAGCAATCTGAATGCTAAGTAACAAGTTGAATAAAGTTTTGCGGCGCGGTTTTCGAAGTATTTTTCTCGATGTTTCCTTTGAAAAGTGTTGGCATTATTGAGGTTCTAGGTTTTGAGCACAACATAAACAGCTAAATCATAAAATTAGGTCGATTATCTACTTGGTTTTGCAGGCATTGGTTAAACAAGAATAAAGAGCAACATTTCATTTTGCTTCGGTGGCTTTATTTATTTTATATTTATTGATATCGATAAGTGTATATATGTATAGACGGCATCTAACTAATATTATAAATGCGAAAGTATGGATGGATGGATGGATGGATGTTTGTTTGTTACTCAATCACGCCAGAACGGCCCAAGGGATCTGAATGAAATTCGGCACATAGATAGAGAAAAGTCTGGAATAGCACATAGGCTACTTTTTATCCCGGAAAATTGCGTAGTTCCCGCGGGATAGCGATAAATGAATTCTTTGCAGACGAAGTCGCTGGCAACAGCTAGTCATGAATATCTGATTCTTAAGATATTAGGAACTTAACCATGAGTGTATACTAATGTGTGTAAAGGCTGTATGTAAAATTTTGGAATTACCAGGAACTTTTCGATAGGTACGCAAACTGAATGACGTATACTTAACAGTGGTTCTATTTTCTTAATATCTCTCGCCTATATTCGTTTTCTACATTAAGAAAACAGAAGTAGAGTAATGTATATTTAGTCAGTGAGAATGTATTATTGAAATTAAATTGCATTTGGACTCGCATATAACGAACTGGCCTGTTATTGCGCAGACCGGGAATTGTGGAGGTCGAGAGGTGAAGCCTTTGTCCAACAGTGGGACGCTGTACTTAATAGGCTAATTAAAAAACAATAATTATGTGAATCGTCATGATAAGTAAACCTGCACAGTTGGATAATTGATTAGATTAGATTATTGAGTGCACTGTCAGATATAGTGCTATAATTGTTATTTAGATGATAACTAAATTACCACTCAATAAAATACCTCTATTGTCCAGGTATACTATAACATTTGCATGTTTAATGCAAAGTACTTATATTATATGTCACCGTTGTATTATGACCCTTGTGCTTTTATGGGCACAAAACAAATTATGTCGCTCCCAACACGGCCACTAACGCGTAAAGTTCTGAACACGAACCAACGAAATGAAACTACGTACCAACTAGCGTTAGATTGAACTATAGCGGTTAAGTCTAGAGCGTTTACCGCCTAATACCTATCACCTAATTACAAGTTTTTATCTACACACATATCGTATACCCTATAAATACGTTCAAAAACCTGCATAAAAAGAAAAATCTTGTTATTCTTCTTCTTATAATAAATGAAATATGTCAGTGTCAGTTGCGAATAATTATGAGAAATCTCACGTAACTTGACTGAACTTTATCATAGGTGTTACTATGTCGTCTTAATGTAATTGAATTTCGATTCAGTTTAGGTTCGCTCGCTGTCAGAAAGATTCATACTAAAAATATCAGCTAAAACCTGAACTGAGTTAGAATTGAATCGCATTAAGCATATTAAGGCTCCTGTTTTTTTTTTTATGTGAATAGGAAGGCAAACGAGCAAGTGGGTTACCTGATGGTAAGCGATCACCACTGCCCATAGACACCCGCAACCCCGGAGGGATTGCATATGCGTTGCCAACCTAGAGGACTTAGATGAAATGCCTCTTGTGCCCGTAATTTCCCCGGCTGTCTTACTCTCCACACCGGAACACAGCAGTGCAAGCACTGCTGCTTAACGGCAGACGGTGGTAGCGATCCGACCGGACCTTGCACAAGGCCCTACCACCCGCAAAATGCGAATTTTAGCATTATTTTGAGTTCACACTGTCAGATTAACCAAGAGATAGCAGAATGTAACAAATAACAGTCCGTGGCATGCTGTGATTGTATGGAAGTTTAAGCCGGCTATTCACACGCCTGCCGCAGGGGCAATACCGGTCGCACGGCGGTCGGGGCAATTTCGGCTGCTCTAAAAATTGCCCCTGCTTGCATATACACATCACAATTAAGTAGGCAATATTGGTCCTGCTTCCAATATTGCCCCTGCGGCAGGTGTGTGAGTAGCCGGCTTTAGACCCCAATCATGGCCGGGATTTTGAAGAATAATTCTATGAGTTTTCCTGAAAAACTGCGCTTACACATACGGAAAACGTTAGAGTCGTAGAAACAGACAATTTGGTAGATAAAACATATTTACGATCGATGTGTCGTATTTATAGTACCTATTTTAAAATGTCCTATCAGTCACATGTACGTGGGGCGATAAAATCGATTTTAGATTGGTACCTTGTCATAATTATTCATCCAATGTTATTTCTCAAGTAATCAGTTTCATTTTTATCTTTATTTTATTAATTTATTAGGAATACTAGTAAAATAATCCGGTGGCTTACTTACTTGAGCCCGTATCAAGAGTGAATCATGATTGAATCACAAATTACTTAATACTTTTAAAGTACTTAATAATTATATTATTCAACCATCATAGGAATAAAAATTCTGTGTTATTAATTTTAACATTGAGGATTAACCAATAAATTGGTGATCGCTTACCATCAAGTGAACCACTTGCTCGTTTGCCTTCTATTGACATAAAAAAAAAAAAAAAAAATATCTTGGGACAATTGACACCAAATAAAATAAAAGTAAAATGATAATGTATGATTCAAACAGATTTTTATGTTCTTCTTTGCATAAAGTTGGTAAGTACTCCACTAAAGGCGATCAACCTATTCGAAGGATTAGCAGGGTACTATGGTCATATTAGCAAGGTAATTAGACCAGGCAAGCCAAACAAGCTGAATCCAAAATCCGATCACCAAGCCCAAAAAACCTTTGCACTAAACCTTAGAGCAAAGTATAGGTATTTATTTTTACTCGCTTCATGCCTGAAATACACTGAAAGGTATCTTGACTAGGGTTCTATTAACTACTGAACCATGCCTATATGAAGCCGATTGCTTGTGAACTGGACCACCTCGAAAGCTATCACCTTAACGAGCTGGCAGTAAATTCCAGTTGAGAGCACAACCGCGGAGTTAACAGTCGATCTCTTATTCTGGTTACGTGAAAAATGCTATAATTCACAACGCATTCGAATATATATTTACCGGATGGCCTAGTGGTTAGAGAACCTGACTATGAAGCTTGAGGTCCCGGGTTCGATCCCCGGTCGGGGCAGATATTTGTATGAAAAATACGAATGTTTGTTCTCGAGTCTTGGATGTTTTATATGTATTTAAGTATGTATTTATCTATATAAGTATGTTTATCCGTTGTCTAGTGCCCATATCACAAGCTTTGCTTAGTTTGGGGCTAGGTCAATTGGTGTCAATTGTCCCAAGATATTTATTTAATTATTTATTTATTTGGGACTAGGTCAATTGGTGCCAATTGTCCCAAGATATTTATATTTATTTTTTTATTTTTTTATTTTGCGCAGTTGATGTTTTTATTCATGTACCAATTTGTATGTATTACGCGTTGCCTCTCGATTTTGCAGGAATCTTTTTACATCCCCTTTTTGAAGTCCCTTATGAGGTGTATGCGTTCCGTGTCAGGTAAACAAGGAGTTCGTTATGGCGTTGCTTGTAGCCAGAGCTTCTCTCACATCCAAAAGTCTTCTTTTATTATGTACTAGCTTCTGCTCGCGACTTCGTCCGCGTAGAATTAGGTTGCAAAAACCATTTACGTTGCAACTCTACGCAGCTACGACCTTAGACATGTTTATCGCTGTCCCGCGGGAACTATGCAATTTTCCGGGATAAAAAGTAGCCTATGTGCTATTCCAGACTTTTCTCTATCTATGTGCCGAAATTCATTCAGATTCGTTGGGCCGTCCTGGCGTGATTGAGTATCAAACAAACATCCATCCATCCATCCATACTTTCGCATTTATAATATTAGTTAGACTAGCTGTTATTATTCTGCACAGAATTTGCTTATCTTATCGCAATTGATAAAAAATTAACTCGCCCCTTAAAGGGTGTTTTTTTTTCGATACACACAAGCACACGTCACGTCTATATCCCTTACGGGGTAGACAGAGCCTTAGGTAACAAGACCTTAAGGCCACCTTTAGTATGATTGTGCGCTTAAAGGTGGAAAGGGGAATCAAAATAGTGATGGGTTGCTAGCCGCATCGCCTATAACACGATTCCTAAGATTTTTGCCAGTTCCCTCGATGGGAACTCGTTTCGTCGTTTTTTTCGATCACAATAAAAATCCTGAAAAATATGTTTTCAGTAGTGTCAATTGAACTAACACAACCACCTGTTGAAGCTTTTCGTATTAATTTTGAAACACGTTACTACAATATAATGACAACGTGTCAAAGTTGTATTCCTTACAAAAAACGATGGAAAAAATGTGTATTAATAATTTCAGTGTTTTATGATAACCATTAGTTTCGAATTGATTTGTCGTGTCGACAGCAATACGTCATAACAACGTAATTAAATATTTATTGAGCGGCCTTCGACGGAGGCCAGTCGAGCTGGAAACATGAAAGGTCCTTGATGAATGTGAAATGATACAGGAAATGGTAGTCGATACCCACTGAACGTGCGTGTCCCCCAGGCCTTGAACCGACGTAGACAGATGAGTTGTTTTCGTAGCTCAAAATAAACCATGTACGGGGTATATCTCATGTGAAGCTATTGACAATTCAAGGATGTGATTCACATATTAGTTTGTTAGCTTTTACGCGCGATTTTGCTCGCGCAAACTATCGGACCTGCCTTGGTCGAACTTTAGGGATTTTACTGAACAACAGACCACAAACATTCAAAATTTCGCTATCAAAATGTATTAAAATATATCAAGTTTAAAATGTGTAATGGATCAAAATACATAATGGTTCAAAATATTGTGTAATACACTTTTCTCAAGAAATTACAACATAACAAGATTGTTATAGAATAAAACTAACCAAACCTAAAGTAATCTGTAGATTACGCGATCAAAAAAGTTTGTCTAGCTAACAGTTTCACCGAAAATTGCAATATACATATAATATTTTGAATCCTTCAAAACGTGACATAACGCTGTGTGCGTGTTAATCCATTCCCCAAGCTATACGCAATATGAGGTCAGCTACATTAATACAATCTTAGGTAAATTTAGAATAACATAAAATAAAACAACAATAAACAGTAGGTTTGAGTTGCTAATAACTTACACCTGTTAAACGAAACCATTCGAGCCATCATCTAACATAACGAAGTCTCAAAAAATGAACAGAAGATTTAAATGCGACTGAAGCAGTGTCATAAATCACTTGGCTAGGCACAGGCACAGGACACGGCCAACCTGCCTTATAGACGTCTACTTTGTTGGAATCATATTGTGATCTATCGCTCCGTCGGGCAATATTGTCTACAGACAGTGAGCCGGAAAAATGTACGTCGGATTCCATGTCATATTACATAACACGTGATGCTTGGAACATTCGTTATTTTATTTGCATACTGAAGATCAAATACCCACGTTATTATAAATAGATACAAATACCTATGTATTAACATAAAAATAATGGCTAAATTTACTACTACAGATGAGCATTATGTTAGAGGGATGTCCCATCAAAGTGCTTACATGCAAACATTACAGGGCCTTTAAAATAGACTTAGATCGTACTAGCAATGCATTGAGATAGAAAGAAGAAAGAAAGAAGACCATTTATTCATTTTGCAAGACACACAAATATAAGAGCATACACACAATTTTATAGAAAAGAAACAACAAAAACAAATAAAAACACAGACATGAAAATTAGATCATCAGCGTAGTGTGTCTCCGCAAAAGTGAAACGGTCGCTGGCTCAGCATTACGCTGAGGTATTAGACACCTGCAGCACTGATTTTCAGCCAGAACCGAGATGAAATAAATACCTACCTACATAAAAATATATCACATCGTCAGATTAGAATTTATTTCTACACAGATATGACCTCCGTTCAGTGTTCGCATACGACGCGCCCTTACAACGGGAAAACATTAAATTTCCGCGGGGAAATCGAACAAGCGCGCAAAATGCGGGGCAAATAAATGTAATTTTATTGCTTTTACAATCACGGTGTACTTATTTATTCATAAATTGAACCTTTTTCTTTCGTACATAATTAGTTCTTCTTGTGGTGCCTCTCCAACTAGTGAAGGTTGGCAGACCTTATTTAAATATGAGTGATTAAAACTGACATTCGCCTTAATTATGATGATTAAATTTGAGCTAGGTGTTCGATGTGAATCAAGTATAATTTATTTGTATCTATAATTATTAAGACAGAAATAGAAATAAGTGGAGTGTAAGCGACATCCTTCTAGTCATTGCCGTAGAATTGTAAAATTGAAATGAACCTTGCCAGCAGCCATGACCGTGCCTTAGTCAGTGCTATAATCGGACCGTCAATGTCGGCACCACACATGAACCGTCGCAAGTTCAAGCAGAAAATCGATCCAGGTGTTCGGGCGGTTCCGTCGGCCTTCGGGCGCGCTCGCTGACATTGGCATTAGACAGAACAGCTGGAACGAAAGTTGAACAGAAATAACTGAAATAAGTTAAATATTCATAGAGAGCTCTTTGTGTGGCTAACAAAGCTACAAGTCATGAGCTTGTCAGGATTAGCGGCGGAAAGTTAATTCCGAATTTTCCTCTGTGATGTTCATGCGCTCTGAATTTGTAAACTGCTTGCGGGTTTGCTTCTGCGTTGGGAAAGTTTAAATTTTTGGTTGTGCTTACATTGAAGTTATTTCAATACAGAGAACAACGCTATTATCAACCTTTGTTACACTTTGACCGCTCACAAAATCATTGATTAGCAAACATCAATATATCCAGGGCTTCGTCCTTGCATCACAGTCAACTGTTTACTTAATACGTCACAACGGACCGAAAATATAGACACCAAATGCAGCTTAACTCGGCCCGTATGATTTACCGTGTAAATGCGGATAGAGTTTACAAAGCTCTATCGACCACGGCAACTATTCGAGCTCGACTAGTTAGGGAGCGATTGCAGGGAGGCTGTAAATAGGTGATTTACGTCGCTAATTACGGTTTAATAGAACTTACACGAGTTTGATACGATGCTTATAGCAGAATCGATGGCAACTTTACTCCAACTTTATAAATAGAACTAATCGATGTTGAATTGAATGAAATTGTAGAATTCTGTTGTAGCCTGCATTTTATTTTTACTCCGACGTATATCGTAATAATTTAAGCTCGATTAAAAGATAACACGGACTGAAAGGCGTTACTTTACGGACTTTTGTAAACCTTCACAGCCACATTCATAATTGTTAGGACCATCCACTCATTTTCTATCCGTTTCAGAATTTTGCCGCTCCATACATCAAGGGACTGAGACTGAGGTCGTTATAAAGAGCCGCAGCCTTGAATAAAGACAATAACCATTGTGCTGGCCTAAACAAGTGCCATATTGACAGGGGTCGGAATTTACGTGACGAATTTTAATGTGTATTTTTAGCGCCTTTATTAGGTATCGAGGAACGTACCGCTACCAAGGGACGACACTTAACAAATTAACACGTGGAGATTGTGTGCCCCAAGCTTGTATAAATGTAGATTGGGAACTTCACACACGTCGTATTGGTTTGTACAGATCAAGAGGCTCACAGTTTGAACCAAATTGGAATGAAATATCGCAAATAGATAAAGTATTTTGCAGTTTTTGAATAATTTGTCAGCCATCAGTGACTTGATATTTTTTAGTTTTTAATCAAAATCCGTCCGGATTGCTACCACACCATGGATTCACTAATCCCGCTTGCAGTGATTGCACTACTCTGTTCATTCTTCTATCCTCTGTAGTTGGAGTGTAAGACAGCCGGTAAAATTACTAACATAACGGGGTATATCTCAGCCCTCTAGGCTAGCCATGCATCTCCTCCAGTATCGCGGGTGTCCTTGGATAATACACATACACGCATATATCCATAAATACATATATGCATGTTTATCCGTTGCCTGGTACCCATAGTACAAGCTTTGCTTAGTTTGGGACTGGGTTAATTGGTGTAATTTGTCCCATAATATTTATTTATTTTTATTTATTTATTTATTTATAAATCGCGTCTTCATACCATACGGAGTAGATAGCCCAAGGTAACAAGACTTCGCATAGGTAGGGCGTATAGGTGGAAAAGTGGACCAAAATAGTGATGGGTTGCTAGCCGCATTGCCTATAACATGATTTTTAAGACTGGCCTGCGTGGGAAGAGAAGCCACTGGTACATTCTATATTTTTTCTAAGTATGTTGGATAAGACATTCATATATTAAATAAATCAAGTCTTTGTCCCTTATAGGGTAGATGGTGTTCACTCACCTTCTTCAGGTGACCCACTAGCTCGTTTTCCATTTTTTTCATAAAAAAATACATTCTAGTATATGAAATTAAATTATTAATAATACCCGGCCGTCTGTACCTACATGGCGTGCTGCCGCGACCAGACGTTACTTGAACTTGAACGGCGGTGTTTTATCGCACAAGGTTAGCCAAAACTCTTTCTTCTACATTCAGGAATTAAGGTTACATATTAGTACCTATTTAAACTCGAGTAATTTAGCAAATAAGAGCTAGGACGAAGAAAATGTCAGATGCAATGCGAGCTAACCTCCTGAGTCCCGAGATTTTTTAAATGATGCAGTGCTTCAGACCAAGTGCCAAGAGGTCGCCGTGAGGTACATTTTTTTGATTGTAGAGATTATTGAAGCATTTTCAAATTTGAATCATTTGTACTTTCAATAGTATTCGGCAATTATTCGTAGTATCGATTTGTTCTCACGAGGCTAAATCAACTATTCACCATTAAAACCGACAGGCTGCTTTTTCTAACATTTCATCAACAATTACAGTCATGTAAGTGTCCATTAATTCGTATATTAATATAAACAGGTTCCATTAGCAAACATCGTTCGAGATGGGCCTCTCCAAGCCATATCGCAGTATTCACATCGGAGCACTTCGTGGCTTTTATTAGTTTCATTGGCATAAAACCGGCGGGCGTGCCGCAACTTCCGTTTAACGAGCGTTACTTGTAACTCGTACCCTTACTAAGAAGCTGCTTTCTGGCTGTTGAAAGACCTTTATAAAGCAAGAAAATTGTCATAATGGAGAGCTTTTAATTGCTTTGCTAAGCCGCGACTACGCCGGCGCTACACCGTGGCACGGACCGCTACGTAGCGCATAAAAATGTTACGCTATAGTAAATAATTCTATGACAGCTGACGTTTAGTTCGTATTCATAAAATAATTTTTCGACGTGCTTCCATATCGACATTGAAGCACATATATGACAGCTACATTCATGCCAAGTTTCATGCTTTCTTCAGGATGGGACCATAAAACTGATTTTTGTTAGGACAAGGAGCCGTACTACAAGTGAAAAACAGGCTACTTCCTTTCTTAGTGCATCCGTATAATACTCAAGCTAGCTTCAGTGCACTGCACCTTACCGTATCAGTCGATCCGTCAAACATGGGTACGGTTTTATAAGTAGGTACGCCATGATAATAAAATTAGCACGCAAAAAGTTAATTTTTATGACATCGCTAGCAAACAAAACTTATACAAGACAATTATCTTATCATAGACACGCCAGCACACCACAAAAACCGTCCTACTCTTATCAAATCCGATGACGTTTTGTTCTGGCTATACTAATAGCTACGTAGCATTTGAGTGTCATTTGTTTTCTAGGAACGTGGAAACTGCTTAAATTGTACGGTGTGTCTGTTTCACATCAGCGTCAAGGGATCAGAGTCAAGGGACGTAATCTAACTCTTGCAAATTGCACTACATCTTGCCTCTTAACCGCAGTGTGCATTGCATATTGTTGAACGAAATTCAGGACTCATCCGATTAAGCCAGGCGTGTCTAAAGTGCCTGGGAAGCCTGGAACACCGCTTCTCATGCATAAATTGTACTAAGCGTCAGTTTAACTTGTTCGTAGGTACGTTTTAAATTTTACCTGAGCCTCTAGTGCACACAACACAGCAGCTCAAAACGTCTCACGTGTTTGTTTTGCGTTTGTTAACATTCTAATAAATAAATAAATTACAGGTATGTGTTAAATTTCCTTCCTTACCTAACAGGATATTTTTAATCCCGAAAATCGTAAATTTGAAATTAACTCGAAAAAAAAACATGAGAACGAAAATAACTTTTATCCTATGCACAAGTGAATCGCTCCAGCACACGTAGTAACTCAGTCGAATGTAGCGTTGTTAATCCACTTCGTTTCACTACGAATACCTTTTCACAGCCCCGTAAACTTAATGCCTCCATTAACTGTGCGTTACGATGGCACTTTATGAATCTGATAAAACATATTGTCGATAAAGTCATGCTTGACAACAAATGGATGAGTTTCGATCGAGTCTGTGTAAGATTTTTTTAGTGTTTTATTTATTTAACACCATTGGGTTAAAAGATATAGTGACTAGGATAGAAATAAGTATGCTTAGTTGGTTTGGTCACGTAAAGAGGATGGATGAAAGTAGACTAACTAAACAGATCTATATGGGGGGTGTGAAAGGTTGCGCTGGGAGAAGGCCTAGACGGACGTTCCTGGACCAAATAGGAGACGTTATAAAAAAGGGCAGGTCAGGAGTACCCGGAACCGACGAGCATGTATGAAGAGATTGATGAATGTGGATAAAGCGAAAGAGGTATGTCAAAATCGTAGCAAGTGGAACAAAGTAGTCTCTACCTACCCCTATGGGAAAGAAGCGTGACTGTATGTATATATGTATTGGGTAAGTGTTGACTGTCGCATTCGAAACAAAATGAAACAACGGTTTGTCAGTGACTGACATATTTATTAAAATTCACAACCCATTTACTCGTATACCTTCTTCGGGAACATTTCGTCACCGCGATGTAGAGTTAGGACGGCGGCGGCGTACTAAATAAACATAACATTTAATATCTGTACCTACACTAACCCCTTTATTCATAAACGCTCTATAAGGCTTCTGTTTTTTAAATGACATTTACCTTTCACAGATAAGGACAAACGATTGCTAAGTTAGCAGAAGCCTATAGAATGCTTATGAATAAGGGGGAAGTAAATACTTTGCAAGTATCAACGAAGTATACTCGTATCTGCGTGACTACGAATCATGCCTAAAGTGTTCACTGCCGTGAACGCGTGTACGCCCACAATCATGCTAAACGTGGCCTTTAGGGCTTGTAACCTTAGGCTTTGTCGCGTTTAAAATCTTCGTAAAGTAAAAGTTTATATTTAATAATATATAAGGGGCCGTCCATAAAGTACGTCACACCAATTTCATGATTTCTAGAGCCCCCCCCTTGTCACAAGGTTTACTATGAAGACTGCAATTATTTTGTTCGCGAGTCACAAATTTCCAGACCCCCCCCCCCCTAAATGTGTGTCGTACTTTATGGATGACCCCTAATATAATATAATATAATATAATAATTTAAGTTAATATTATAAATTTCACCCCATAAAAGAAAGATAGCTTTTTATTGACTAGGTATTGAATATTTCCGAGTGATTCGATTCTTTGTTTTCCATGTTTAATGTGATTCTGGTGAATACACACGCATATCTTTCATTGTTGCTACTGCTTCTTGTTTAGTATTTAGCGGTGTTTTAATTCCTTTGATGTAATAAAATTACTCGTAAAACCAAAATCAATTTTATATGAATCCTAAATTACAAAATCACAATAAGTACCCCGAATGTCCTAATAAAAGTACCTACATAAGTATATTTAACAAATATTTGTCTTGTGAAAAGAAAACGAGTCTCTCGTTGAAATCAGGCATTTGGAGGCATAATAAAGGGTGAGCAATTTTTCTCGTGGCGTTTTGTATGCGAACATTTTGTCTCCATTAAAAGGAGTATTATTTCGGTGAATTATTTGCTTGAAAGTGTACTGGAAAATGGAAACTCAACAGAAACGTCTCCTAAAAATAAAATAAATATTTATGAAAATTTTGTTTAGATTTGTAGAATAATTGTTTTGCGTCGTGAAATATACCTACTGTGTCGCATATTTTAATATAGCAGATGATTCAGGCAGAAAGACAAATAAATTCTCGTCGCTGCCAAAATTAATATGTATTAGAACCCTCAAATCTATACATCCAGATATTCTTTCTCCGAAAACGAACTCATTATACTCTTTAAAGTCTTTAGCTGTGCGTAAGTACAAAAAAAATAGCATCATGAAGTTCTGCATAGGGCAAAGTGAGCCAGGTTTAAACTACGCCTTGCGCGCACATAAGTACAACCAAAATTTTAACGCTACGCACATGCGCACGAGGCGATGCGTAATTTAACTGGCCTCATTTTGCTGTTTTGTCTTTGTTTTTCATTTAGTTTGACGATGACCCACCCATGAGTATATCTGTAATATTCAACTAGTCATAGTAGGTAGGTAATAATGACGTACAGGTAGCGTGCAATCATGAAGAGTATAAATTAAATTCACCACTTTTCATAATTGTCACATTAATATCTTACGTAAAACGCTTTGTTAAAAAAAGTTGGTATCCTCTACATAAGTTTCTACTCTTTGCTATCTTACTCGTGAATATAGACACGATCTCTCGCTTTACCGTCATTAAGACACAAAAGCGATAATTGGCAGCTGTCGGTGGGCTATATCTAGGTCGTTCATTTATCTGAGCACGGACAATAATGTCATTAAACGTGGATTCTTTCAATACTAGTAAATAGTCTCTATAGGTCTTATTAAAGCTGTTTTATTAGGAAAATAAAACAAACCAATCAAAAGTTACATGACGTATTGTAAAAATCGTAGATAGATTCATTTATCTCTATCCCATAAAACCTATGCAATTTTCCGATATGAAAGTAATGTACACAGATCCCAAACAATATGTCCGAACTTTCAGATTTTACTGGGAATCCTATTCGTGTTTAAAATCTGATATGGCTATTTTTAGACCATATAATCTGAGATCACATTGACTACAAACTTTGTTTGTATCTTTTTTTGTTTATAGGGAATAGATATACTGAGCTGTTCCTAAGAATTCCTTCGTCAATAGAAAGCTACAATATCCTTGATTAACATGGGATTCTGTTCATCATAGGAAGGTTCAAAACGCCTACGGGATGCAAATGAGTTTCCGGGCAACAGCTAGTCTTTAATATTCGAGACCATTATATGAGGTTACTCCATGTACAGAATTCAGTTAATGTTGATTTCTGTCGTTTTGGAAAAAAAAAATCTATCTATCAAACCTATAAAGACTATAAGTAAATTACTTAAATATTCCCGTAGCCCGAAGTCCCAAAGATCTTATCACCTACTTATACATAGGCGACATTACGCCACGCCCCATCTATCCTTTGTCTAATGGTTTTTCTGTTAGTCCTAACGCGGGTTATTCGGGTCAATCTTGGATCGATTTTATGCGAAACCTACGTAGATAGTTAATTTCTAAACGACACTGAAAATTAGAACACATAGAAAATTCCGAAATGTAAAGCTATGGCCGGGAATCGAACCCGGGTCCTCGTCATTCCGTGACGCGTGCTATACCCCTACACCACCCATAGCAGGTGAATAAGCCTTCGATTTTTTCTATCTGTTACCAACTGTCACGTGACCTAGTTACTATGCGAATATTTGTCGCTAAGCGTCCTTTGTTTGAATATGTCTGTACGACACAATTACAAACTCCCTTGGAACATGTACTGCTCACCAGGGACGAGAGAAGGCGCTGTTTTTCAAATGATAGGAAATATCAAATGAATCAAGAAATTTTACTTCTTGATTTTATAGAAATTTAATTTATAAACGACACTGAAAATTAGAACACATAGAAAAATCCGAAAAGTAAAGCTATGGCCGGGAATCGAACCCGGGTCCTCGTCGTTCCGTGACGCGTGCTATACTCCTACACCACCCATAGCAGGTGAGTAAACCTTCGAATTTTTCTATCTGTTACCAACTGTCACGTGATCTTGTTACTATGCGAATATTTGTCGCTAAGCGTCCTCTACGTAGACAGTGTCAAAGTTTCGTTTTTTGTTTAAAATATTTGTCTCTTTCCTCACCTCACTGCGAAAGCAAGAAAGATCTTATGCAATGTTATGTTTTTCATCTGAATAGTTGGGGTTTATAAGTTTTTATAGAAAACTAACATTTATTGCAAAAACAGCATTAAAGTGTGTCATTCATTAAGAATTCTTAAGCATTGGACTGGATCCAAGCTTCGTAGCGGGAGACGCGGGTGTTGACACCGGGGTAGCGGCCCAGAGCGCACGATTGTCCCCACGAGCAAACACCGACGACCACGTTGTTGTGGAACAGAGGGCCACCAGAGTCACCCTGGCACTGGTGGCGGCCACCGACATCCAACCATCCCGCGCACACCATGTTGTCGGTGATGGTACCACCAACTTCCTGGTAACGGGTTCTGCAAACGTT
Source organism: Pandemis heparana (assembly GCA_963854515.1). NCBI lineage: Eukaryota > Metazoa > Arthropoda > Insecta > Lepidoptera > Tortricidae > Pandemis > Pandemis heparana. The sequence continues at coordinate 14,161,546 of OY978007.1, read as the reverse complement.
ATGGTTCACAGTCCAGATCTGGACATGACGAAGCTGCTCTGAGCCAGAACAGCCATTGCAGGTAGCGCCCCACCCGATAGCCCATACAGCCTGGTTGTCAAGTAAGATGTAGCTGGCACCTGCGATGCTTGCTGGGCGAGCCTGGTTATTGTGGGCGATGTTGGATGCGGAGCGAAGGATAGCAAGGTCGTTATCGGCATTTCGCATGTTGTAGTTAGAGTGGATGATGATCTGGGCAGTGTCGTGGACGACACCACCGCTGTTAGCCCAGGTGGAGCCAGTACGGATACGCCATCTGATAGCTGCGTCACCACTGTATAAGAAAAGATTATTTCAATGATGTTAAATGTAAAACTATAATTTGACTTCCTGACAACTTGCACTTGACCGGCTATAAATTTTGGTTGAAGTAAACAATTTAAGAATACTTACATGAAGCAGTGAGCGGCTGAGAGGATGGACCTAGTATTAAGGATAGTGCCACCGCAGGCCTGGCTGTAAGTAACCAAGTTCCACGAGTACAGTAGAGCAGAGCCGGCAGGCCATTGTTCAATGGTGGTCAAAGAACCACCAACGATTCTCTGCTGCTTTTCCGGAAGGGCTGCAAAGAAATAAAATACATTTCATATGGATCATAATCGTTTAAATTTAGAACGACTCGCTGAGTTGTACACGCTAAATAACTGAACCAGCGGCAAGGTGGATCAGGTACCACGTTTAGCGGATAATGGCTGTTTCACCTGCAAATTTGATTATTTTTAAAGTTTTTATTTCTTAACTAGCTTCTGCCCGCGACTTCGTCCGCGTAGAATTAGCAATGATTTAACATGTTTATCGTTATCCCGCGGGAACTATGCAATTTTCCGGGATAATAAGTAGCCTATGTTTTAATCTAGGGTACCAGCTATCTTCGTTCCAAATTTTATCCAAATCCGTCCAGTCGTTTTAGCGTGAAGAAGGAACAAACATACACACTCACATCGTCACATCGTCACTCACAAACTTTCGTAAATCGTTATCCGGATATATATCCGGATAACGATTCAGCAGGTTGTTGCTTGCGAGTTGACAAAACATGGCGTGTATTAATTTCATTTTTAGGTTTGATGTAAATCTCAGCATCGCTGAGCGTATCGCATTCGTCAATAAATACAAAAATCGTTGGTGATAAATGGTTCGCTAACAGTTTCAGCTTCATAGAATCAGGAATACCTGGGCCCTCTTCCGTGAGAAAGTTAGAGAAAGTTTTGTACCAATGTTTCCATTTTGATTCAGCCGCCACCGCTCCAGGTTCGACATCGAAACGGTCCGGTCGTAAGTATCGTGACATGCCACTATTTAATTGGTCATGCTCAAAGATTTTGGTACATCCAAATTCGTTTCATTTTCATGCATGATTAGTAGAATAAATTGATACAATTAAACGAGAGATGCCAACAGAAAACTTGGCTTTATTCTACTAAAATCATAGTAAATACATTTAGATAGTTGACAAGAGTGACATACCTACAGAAAACCATAAACTATTAAAAGCATAGAGAATTAGACACACTACAAAACACATATGTGTGAGCATCAGCAAGGACAGGAAACTCTAGCACACGACACGAGCTGCATATAGTGATTAGATTGATCCGTTTTGGGTAAAGATTGGGTATTTTACCTAATTTTTACGTCCCATACGCAACGTTTCTTCAGTAACACAAACAATTTAAAGCATCGCCAGATAATGAAGTAATAAAAATAACTTATAAGAGATACAGAAATTTTTGCAATAATATACTTAAAAAAATCAAAAGAGAATATGAGAAAAATAAACTAATAAAAGCCGGAACCGACACCAAAAAATTGTGGGAAACTATTAAAGAGGTAACCTGTACAAAAAAACCAAAAGAAACACCATCACAACTTCTTAATCAAACTAACTCTATGGCATCAATAAATAAAGTAAATGACTTTTTTGCAAATATAGGCAAGTCTCTTGCAGATAAACATGTTAATCATGCCAACAATTCTTCACCCAATTACACAGACACTTCCCCTACAAATTCTTTTGCAATGCTGCCAACGGACGAATCGGAAGTAGAAACCATGATCAATAGTCTTAAAACGGACTGCGCCACAGGCATTGACAACATATCAAGTAACTTCTTAAAAAAGTTCAAGGCCCAGATAGTTCCGCCCCTAACTTATGTGTGCAATCTGGCTATATCAACTGGAGTATTCCCAGATCTCTTTAAAAGATCTCTTATCCATCCGATTCACAAGAATGGGGACAGACAATGCGTCAACAACTACAGGCCTATATCCGTCCTCCCCTCTCTATCCAAAATTCTGGAGCGAATCATGAACAAGCGTTTAATAAAATATCTCGAAGCTAATAAAATTATTTCTTCGTCGCAGTTTGGGTTCCGTACAGGCAAGTCAACTGCCGATGCGGTTCACGAGTTGACGGATTTTTTAGTGAATAAACTCGACAACAGACAAAAAGCCCTCGCAATATTCATAGACCTAGCCAAAGCTTTCGATACAGTGTCTGTCCCCATTCTGGTGACCAAATTGGAAAAAATAGGAGTGAGAGGCCTGCAGCTGTGTTTGTTTAAAGATTATCTCTCAAACCGTACTCAGCGGGTTAAGATAGGGAGTCAGATCAGTGAGGAGGCGGGGATATCTTATGGGGTGCCCCAGGGAAGCATCCTGGGACCGACGCTCTTCCTGGTTTATATCAATGACCTGTGTAGCCTACAGCTACCTCATGGCAAGATTATAACTTTTGCTGACGATACCGCATTACTGTTTCACGCTAACTCCTGGTCAGAAGTTTATCATCACGCACAAAATGGCTTTAATACTATTTCCCAATGGCTCACACTCAACTTACTAACACTAAACGTAAATAAAACGAAACACATGACCTTTTCTCTTCATCCGTCCACTATAAATAATGTCTTTCCCCATTCAATCACCGCACACTCGTGTTCCAACTTAGACTGCTCAAGCTGTAACTGCCCTAACCTCGAGCACACTTCTACGACCAAGTACTTGGGTATCCTTCTGGATAGTAAACTCAGCTTTAAGCCTTATATTGATCTCCTCGCAGCAAGAACACGCAAATTAATATTTATCTTTAAAAACCTTCGCCATGTTGCTGACATCAAACTGATCAAAACCGTCTACTTTGCGATGTGCCAATCTATACTGTCGTATTGTATCTCTTCATGGGGTGGTGCCCACAAAACTCATATCCTAAAACTTGAACGAGCGACAGCGAGCGAGCTTGCACAGCGAGCGGTGCTTAAGGTCAGCTACTCGCTCCCATTTCTCTATCCTACAGCCAAATTGTACAACCAATGCAAACTACTGACCGTATGTCAATTGTTCATTCTACATATCTATATTAATAATTTCGTGACCGGCTACGGTAGACTCGATCGAAACGTTGCCTGAATGATAGAACGTGAAAAAATAAAAATTTCGAGTCGACAACACGTATCCGCAAAATTCGGATTGTCGAGTATTTTGTAAAATTCTAACGGTGCTGATGGACAAATCGCAGTCGCCTTATTGGACACCACAGACTAGCTAGCGATAAACGTTCCGTTTCATGCTAGCGCACATACGCCGTGTGATTTTTCTTAAACGTGAGATTGGCCAACATAACCATAGAAAAAATAGAATAATTGGGAATGATGATTTTAAAAGTGCTTGGTGATTTTTCTTTTGATAGGAATAACCATTCTCAGCTACGGAAAAAAGTTTCAGATTTTTTTCTGTCGAGGCATATATTTTATAAAAATAAAAACATTTTATTCAGTCACTCAGCGGTAGTGATGTAACGAATGTCATATTTTCGACATTCACGAATGCAAATGCGAATGCGAATATTCAGTTTTTGTTAAAATTTGGCACCATTTGTCTATGGCTTGGTGACTTTGGTGGCAGTCCCGTACAAACGAAATACGTTCCGTTTGTTTTTTGTTCCTAGAATAGCCGAGTTGAGACGAACGAACGCATCTGATTGAAATGTCATTCCACTCTATGTTGCCAGATGGGCTATTTAATTTAGCGCCAAGCCAAGCGTATAGCGTATTGTCCGTGCTCAGATAAATGAATGACCTAGATATAGCCCACCGACAGCCCCAATTAAAGCTTTTGTGTCTTAATGACGGTAAAGCGAGAGATTGTGTTATATTCAAGAGTAAGATAGCAAAGAGTAGAAACTTATGTCGAGATACCAACTTTTTTTTAACAATGCATTTTACGTAAGAAATGTGACGATTAAATAAAAAAATAAAAATAAAATAAATATCTTGGGACAATTTTACACCAATTGACCTAGCCCCAAACTAAGCAAAGCTTGTACTATGGGCACTAGACAACGGATAAACATACTTATATAGATAAATACATTATTATTATTAGTAACCATGAGGTCTCTTGCCCGCCGGCCGGTGAGCTATCCCTTTGTTTGTCTCCGTCACACTTCATGTTACGTGCAATGCTTGTTTTTCCATTATTCGTTTGAATCTATATATACAAAATTCAAAGTCCTGATTGACTGATTGTTTGACTTAACTATATATATCAACGCACATCCCAAACCACTGGACCTAGAGACTTGAAATTTTGCACATAGATACGTTATACAATGTCGGCATCCACTAAGGAAGGATTTTTGAAAATTCCCACGGGATAAGGAAAAAACGGGATTTATATATTCAATTCTGAGTGACCCTATCTCAGTAACTATAATAACTATACTTCATTTAATTTAGGATGAGAAACCACAACAACATTATATTGCGGCTCGTGAACTGTGATCTCTTAACTATTTTTACTAGAGTAACAATTAACGACACGCAAATAAAGTGACATTAAAACAATGTTATTTTGCGGCTGCCAAACTATTGCACTGTACTATTTACTAGGTAAGAAATAGTTGACCAGACGCAATATAACGTTATTGTGGTTTCTCATTCTAAATTAACTGAAGTATAGACTCTTCAAATTTGATACACAAGTAGGTGATTACAAAACTAAGAAACTAATTTCAGGATTTTTGGAATTTCCCACGGGATAAGGAAAAAACTAAATACATTTAGTTCAACGAAATCCTATGAACTATAATTACTAGACACTTCAAATTTGGCATGGAAGTAGGTGATTATAATAGTAAAAAACGTTTTAAGGATTTTCGGAAATTTCCACGGGAACGGGAAAAACAGGACTTTTCGTTTTACTGGTTGTAGAAAGCTGAAAATTCGGCATGTAGTTAGGTTGCTTAGAGAGTGTAAAGGAGCATTAAGAGAGGACTTTCCAAAATTCCTACAGGAACGGGAAAAAATAGGATTTTTCGTTTTACTGGTCGTAGAAAGCTGAAATTTGGCAAGTGGGTCCCTTGGGGAGTGTATGGGAGCATTAAAAGAGCATTTTCCGAAATTCTTACGGGAACGGGAAAAAAACGGGATCGAAAAAGCTAACACCCTAATATTAGGCGAAAGTTTGTGTGTGTGTATGTTTGTTACTTCTTCACGCGAAAACGGTTGGACAGATTTGCATAAAAATTGGAACGGAGATAGCTTTCACCCTAGATTAACACATAGGCTACTTTTTATTACGGATAATTAAATAGTTCCCGCAGAATAGCGATAAACATGTGAAAGATCGTAGCTGCCTAGAGTCATAGTAGAGTTGCAACGTAAATAATTATTGCGGAAAATAACTATTAACATCAGTTTTTAATTGGTTTTTAATCTAATTCTACGCGGACAAAGTCGCGGGCAGAAGCTAGTATATATATATATAGTTGTAGTGTCTGAACGATCTTCGTCCATGGAGCCTCGTGGGTCTTGCGTTGTTCAATACAATTCACTACATGTTTCATAATCCCGGGTCCCGGGTTCGATCCCCGGTCGGGGCAGATATTTGTATGAAAATACGAATGTTTGTTCTCGAGTCTTGGATGTTTGATATCTATTTAAGTATGTATTTATCTATATAAGTATGTTTATCCGTTGTCTAGTGCCCATAGTACAAGCTTTGCTTAGTTTGGGGCTAGGTCAATTGGTGTAAAATTGTCCCAAGATATTTATTTTATTGACGTGACAACGTCTTATAAATTGGTTTGCTGGGTGACACTTCAAGAAACTGCGTTACGCTCCGCTCACGTTATGCGCTCACAATGAGAGCGAGTGAGAGGCACGCGTCCCTTCCACTCGGGCATGGTTAGCCCGCCTAAGAGCGAGAGAGACAGACATAAAAAGTGAAAGGCCACTCAAAGTCGTTGTCACGTAAAACTTTCGCCCGTATACCGACTTTACAGGCAACCAATTTTTTTTTTTTTTTTTTTATTTAATCGTCACATTTCTTACGTAAAATGCATTGTTAAAAAAAAGTTGGTATCTCGACATAAGTTTCTACTCTTTGCTATCTTACTCTTGAATATAGACACAATCTCTCGCTTTACCGTCATTAAGACACAAAAGCTTTAATTGGTGCTGTCGGTGGGCTATATCTAGGTCATTCATTTATCTGAGCACGGACAATAATGACATTAAACGTGCATTCTTTCAATACTAGTAAATAGTCTCTATGTCTTATTAAAGCTGTTCTATTAGGAACAATAAAACAAACCAAACAAAATACACGACGTATTTTAAAAAATCGTCGATAAATTCATGTATCTCTATCCCATAAAAACTGCAATTTTCCGATATGAAAGTACTCGTAATGTATATGTCCTATTCGTGCTTAAAATCTGATATGGCTATTTTTAGACCATATTATAATCTGAGATCACATTGACTACAAACTTTGTTTGTATCTTTGTTTGTTTATAGAGAATAGATCTGATACACCTAGGTACTGAGCTGTTCCTAAGAATCCCTTCGTCAATAGAAAGCTACAATATCCTTGATTAACGTGGGATTCTTTTCATCATAGGAAGGTTCAAAACGCCCACGGGATGCAACCGGGCAACAGCTAGACTTTAATATTCGACCCCATTATACGGGATTACTCCATGTACACAATTCTGTTAATGTTGATTTCTGTCGTTTGGGAAAGTAAATTAAATCCGTCTATCAAACCTACAAAGACAATCAGTAAATTACGTCAATATTACCGTAGCCCGAAGTCCCAAAGATCTTAACATCTAAGTACTTATACATTGGCGATATTACGCCACGCCCCATCTATCCTTTGTCAAATGGTTTATCTGTTAGTACTAACGCGCTTTATTCGGGTCAGTCTTCGAACGTTTTCACGCGATTTATGAAAACCTTCATACTCGTAGATATTGTCAGTTTCGTTTTCTGTTTAAAATATCTGTCTCTTTCCTCACCTCACTGCGAAAGCAAGAAAGATCTTATGCAACGTATGTTTTAAATCTAAATAGTTTGGGTTTACAAGTTTTTATAGAAAACAAATATTTATTTCAAAATGAGCATTTATTTCATTCATTAAGAATCCTTAAGCGTTAGATTGGATCCAGGCGGTGAAGCGTGAGACACGGGCGTTGACACCGGGGTAACGTGCCAGAGCGCACGATTGTCCCCATGAGCACACACCGACAACCACGTTGTTGTGGAACAGAGGGCCACCAGAGTCACCCTGGCACTGGTCGCGGCCACCAACATCCAACCATCCGGAGCACAGCATGTTGTCGGTGATGGTACCACCAACTTCGAGGTAACGGGTTCTGCAAGTGTTCTGGTTCACAGTCCAGATCTGGACGTGACGAAGTTGCTCAGAGCCAGAACAGCCAGGGCAGGTAGCGCCCCATCCGATAGCCCATACAGCCTGGTTGTCAGCCAAGTTGTAGTTGGCACCAGCGATGCTTGCTGGGCGAGCCTGGTTGTTGTGCGCGATGTTGGATGAGGAGCGAAGGATGGCAATGTCGTTATCGAGGGTGCGGGTGTTGTAGCTAGGGTGGATGATGATCTGGGCAGTGTTGTGGACGACACCACCGCTGTTAGCCCAGGTGGAGCCGGTACGGATACGCCATCTGTTAGCTGCGTCACCACTGTAGAAAAAAATGTTATTTAAATTATGTAAAATGCAAATAATTGGACTTCCTGTCAACTTAATTCGATAGACTGGCTAGAGATTTTTGTTGAAGTAAAGAATTTAAGAATACTTACATGAAGCAGTGAGCGGCTGAGAGGATGGACCTAGTGTTAAGGATAGCGCCACCGCAGGCCTGGCTGTAAGTAACCAGGTTCCACGAGTACAGCAGAGCAGAGCCGGATGGCCATTGTTCAATGGTGGTTACAGAACCACCAACGATTCTCTGCTGCTTTTCCGGAAGGGCTGCAAAGAAATAAAAAACATTTCATATGGATTATAATAATCATATATAGAACGGCTCGCAGCGGCAACGTGGATCGGGTACGAACTTTGGCGGATAATGGCTGTTTTCCGTCAGATGTGCTCCGTTAGAAACACCTTCGTTTCCACCGAACCAGGACCAGTCGGTTCATCAAAAAGTGGGACAACAACATAAGTGGGTGTTAAGGAAACATAATATTATTTTGATAACAACACTTTGTACTTAGATTCTGCCAACCGGATCGGAAGATTTAGGTGTTTCATGGCAAAAATGTTGATGCACCTTAAGGAACCAATTGACCAAGTTGTAAGCACCGTAAAATATTGCAAATTTGATTTTTTGTATTTTGAGATACAATGAAAAAAAAAAAATTCTTAGTTTATGCTTAAGCTAAAAACTTACCGGCAACCGACGCCAGGCACAGGGCCACCAAAGCCAAAGTCACACGCATTTTCTCTCTTTGCCGCTGATGGGTACAGCACCAGAGCAATAATTGTGTGCCTTTATACCTTTGATAAGGCAGCTGATAAAGTACTTATAGATATTAATCATGTCTAACAAATTAATCTCAAACGTTTCGATCACTCAAAGTCATTGTACTCTAGAAATGTTTGTAGATGTGTTTGTTACTTCATAATAACTAATGGTTATAAATTAAAAATAAAATAACTGCCATTTTACTTCCAGCTGTTACATACGAAGTAATAGCTACGGTAGTCTCTGAACGATATTTGTCCATGGAGTCTCGTGGGTCTTGTGTTGTCCTTGAGTCTACCTACGTCAAGACAACTGCCTTCGTGTAATGCCTAGGAGCATACGGTTTGAGTTATGGTTGTCTGAACATCTCCGCACAGTGACGGTTATGGAAAATTACCTAACGCACTAAATACTTACGTGACAATATTAAAAATTTTCATTGATCTGTATGTTCTTAGGCCGGGTAGGAATGATTACGTCTAAGGGTTTTGATTGAAGAAGTCGATTGATTGATCGTGTTGAACAATTCGATACGAGCTCTTCCTTCTTAAAAGTTCCATGACTCCCTCTAGATTTCATGTAAGGTGCCTGGGTCAGCGCTCATAGCTACTCGTAGCAACACTCAAGACTATCTTGACGGACTGCTCCGCTTGCCTATTTATAGCCGGATGATATAGAGCTGATGCTTCGTAAAGTGTTTCGTGTTGTGCATGGTATTTTTCCAACTCTACTCTGCCTAGTTTTACCTGAAACAAATAAATGTAATTATTTTCAAAGTTCAGGAAAATTGGCAGTATGTACATCATGACCTGTCACGCCATAGAAGGCAGAACATAATAACGCCCCACTTCAATTTCAAGGAAATCAAGTCTGCCGTTTTAAAACCTAACAGTTAAAAAATCCGATGGTCTGACACCAGTTTTTCGTCCAATTACTTGGATCTTACTCGTTTTAGTCGCTGCTTGCGTATATACTCTTGTACTGATCAGTTTTTAATAGAGAACCTGGAAAAAAGTCGTCATACCCTAGTGATATCACTTATGGTCTTTCAAGCGGAGAGTCATAGTTTTGAACCTAGAAACACACCTCCTCTAATGTAATATGGTCAGTTCAGTATGTCACACCACTGAATTTTGCGGAACTTACGTGGGAAATTGAAAATTACCATGAGTTTTTTGGTGAAAGAAAACATCGTTGAAGAAGCTCGCACTACCTGCTGAGCGTTTCAATGGTGCGTGTGAAGTTCTCGGTCCACATTGGATCTTTTTGGGAACTATAGTCCAAGTTCTATCATTTTAAGAAGGAGCCATGTGGCCAGCAGTGGAGTATATTAAGCGGAGCTAGCAGGATTCGCCGTTGACGGATACGTCAAGGAGGACATCATCATATTAAGCTAGAGATTATTTTGTCGTGATAGTTTGACGTTTTCTTGATGTATCCCCAAAGAAGAAAGGTAGTTTGATGACTGGAAATGAAGTGACAGATACTGTTTTGAGTTTTGCTCTACCCAGACTGTAATTGACTATGTCAGATCGAGTAAGCCCATTCCTTCGCTAACCAACAATTACTTAACTATGGCGTGGCTCTACTACCACAAGACATTAAGAGGCTGACAACACCTAATTTTGTTGAAATTGATGTTATTTAAGCACTTTTTTAAGAAAAACTACACACAAAAAAAATACAAAAAAAAATAATGTTAATTTTCATCATATTTCAAACACGCTAGATGGACTCGATACATAATTGAACAAAATCGGCTCGATAGAAAATAATTGCAAAGATTGGTCTTAAAATCATCATTGAACGGTTCTATGTCTTTATTTTTTCGACGTATGGGTCTGCAATTAAAAACATGAAGTCAACATATTCATACCTACACGGCTAACGAGTCATATTTCACAAATAATCCATACTTTTTTTTATTTCTTCTTATTTGTGTCTTATTTGCAAGATTTTAGACGCGCGCCAAGCTACCGGAATAGTTTCTTCTCTTTCACTCACAGGCACGCGAACCGTATGTGTGAAGAGTGGCGCTGCTCAAGGTCATTTGCTGTTGACAGCGCCTTAATAATCAGAATTTGTAATACATTCATCATCATCATCATTATCTTTTCCTTGCCGTGTCCGTCTACAGTGACTAGTTCCTAACGCTAAGACTATACTGGATACATCTGAATAATGTCATAGGTTATTATATTTGACGACGCGATTGGCCTAGTTGGTAGTGACCCTGCCTGCGAAGCAAGCGTCCCGGGTTCGAATCCTGGTAAGGGCATATATTTGTGTGATGAGCACTAATATTTGTTCCTGAGTCATGGATGTTTTCTATCGATATAAGTATGTATTTCTCTATATAAGTATGTATATCGTTGTCTAGTACCCATAACACAAGCCTTACTAGCGCTTACTTTGGGACTAGGTCAATTTGTGTGAATTGTTCACTAATATTTATTATTATTATTATTATTATTATTATGGGTGTCATTTGATATAGCCAAATTTTTCACTAATACTATTTGTAAATATTTCAAAAAAAATGTGACCGTAATGGTTTTTTCTGTTATTTTTTTTACAATGGTCCATGTATATATTGTAACAGCCATCGCTACATCGCCAATTGCCGCCACGATGCCCACGATTCATTGTCCACAATTTTTTTCCGACATCATGCGCAATACTTCTGTACACAATAGCAATGACTTCATGGGTCATTGTGGCTCATTATGTGCGATACTTTCGAACACTTAAGGAACTGGCAAATTCACCCGTACGACGCCAGGGCAAATAGCTAGTAAGTGCTCCAACGGATTATACGTAAGATAACAAATGAGTCAACTTATTAATACTTAATAGAAATCAGATAACTACGTGGTAGTTAGGTTAAACAAGGCAAACACATCCATTCATTATTAATGAAGTATTTGCTTTAATTGGGTTGCTGCCATGTTTCTGATAGAACAAATATTACTGACATTGATGCTGCCAGCTTGTTACAGTGGTTACGTTGTGATGGATTAAGTCAAAGGTAGAAATCAGTGTCTGAATTCTAGCGTAAATAGCAATTTAATTAGCATTCTTCTTTTCTAAATGTCTTCACTTCAATAGGGGAGGTTATATTGTCTGTATGTATTTGTTTCGTATGTTCACTGATAATGAGAATCATGATTTGTGGTCTAACACACAGCGTTTTTTTTTTATTGGAAAGTATACTCATTCCATGTGGTACCTATTTCTATATTATTATTTTTTTTTCAAAATTGGTTTTGTTATTATAATTTAACTAGCTTCTTCTCGCGGCTTCAAAATATTTTATGTAATTTATTAAAAAAATTGAATGTTCGTTCAGGTATCTCCAGCTATCTCCATTTCAAATGTCATTCAAATTATTCCAGTTATTTTAGTGTGACGGTTTAATCGATATACTACATCATACACACTATTAATGATACCTAGTTATTCCACAGAAGCTTCTTCAGTGATCGTTGTAAAAATTGAATCTATCTAATTTCGAAAAAAATATTGGTCGGTAGAAGCTCTACAACACAATAAAAATAAAAGTAGGTGTTAATCTTACGCGGAAAGGCATTCTACTTAATGTTGCAAATGTAAGAATGTTAAATGCCTTGCAGTTTAATTTTTAATTTATTTCATTGGTCTTTTACTTTTCTGCTCCTGTGGAAGAATGTGTGCAATTTAAACGGACGGACTATTCAGAAGGCTCTCTTGTTTTCATCCAACATATTAGAGATTAAAATTGGGCTGAGAAATGGAACAGGGCCACGTGGATAAGCGTTATGTTATCATTACTGAAGTCCAATCAGTAAATCAATACTTTTTTAACTATTATCGCAAGAGTTGCACTCTAATCTTTTTAATTTTATGTTAGGTCATATCTTGCAGTATATACTTGCAGCGATCATGTGATGTGATTAGCGGTGTGATTTTGTGCTATTATTGGTAACGCTTTACACTTTGATTAATCATGCAGTTTATTTCGATAAAGATTAACTGTTAGGAGATCTGTACCCAGCAATGGGACGTTTATAGGCTGGAAATAATGATGATAGATCATCTCGAGGGATGGGTGAAAATCTTCGAAATCATGTTGCAGGCGATGCGGCTAGCAACCCATCACTTTTTTGATTCCTCTTTCCACGCCCACAATCATACTAAACGTGACCTTTATACGTCTTGTTAGCCTAGGCTCTCTCTACCGGTACGGTCCTAAGTGATAAAGACGTGACTAATCTTATTAATCTAACTAATAATTATAAATGCGAAAGTATGGATGGATGGATGGATGGATGTTTGTTTGTTACTCAATCACGTCAGAACGGCCCTACGGATCTGGATGAAATTTGGCACATAGATAGAGAAAAGTCTGGAATAGCACATAGGCTACATTTTATCCCGGAAAATTGCGTAGTTCCCGCGGGATAGCCATAAACGAATTCTTTGCAGACGAAGTCGCTGGCAACAGCTAGTATTATTATAAAGGCGAAAGTTTGTAATTTTGGATGTTTGGAACTCTTTCATGGCAAAACGGCTAAAACGATTTTATTGAAATCAGATACAAGGATAGTTCCCGGAAAACAGCATAGTTCCCGCGAGAAGAAATTCAAAATGAAATGAGGGAATTCATCGCAGACGGAGTCGCGGGCAACAAATAGTATGTAATGTGTATACATGTAATGTAGGTACTTATGTTAACTTGAATTCTATGAAATGCCTTACCATCCCTATTAGCATTATCGTTGGAATATAAGGGACGACGATTCTGTTATTATTAGGTATTAACTATCCATATGAGGCTATTGCTTTGACATTTATACACCGACATTGGTGATTCTCTGCTTGCTTATAAAAGTGTAGGTCAGTAGGTATTGCTCTCATGAACTAGCAACGAAATGCAAATCCTGGATCGAATTGAAGTTTGAAACCAATAAAGTAGAGTGCTTCTAGTTTCTTAATGTACTTATTTGACAGTTGCCGTAGTTTCGAATAAGCATATTAAGCAGGATAGAAAAAGTACATTATTGGGGATGAGAGCGAATAGTTTGGACAGAGTGATGCTCGATGCAGCTGTTGCACTTGCTGTCGATCTAAACAACAATTATTTTTCATTCATGTTTATTCATAACACGACAACTATTAAATACATTCAGATTCAGATTCAGATTCATTCATTTAAGAAACTAGAAGCACTGTATGTTGTTGTACAAAGGAATTAGTTTTATTTAGGGGGCATAGCAATACACCCTAGATTGGGCCTGCGGACCGAGTACCTAACTACTACGGCTCGAGGGTTCTATGTTACATTTTTGCTAGGTACTATCGAAAAATTAAAATAATAGTACTTAAATAAAATAAAAATAAACTTAATACCTCAACACTTAACTTCACTCAACTTCGCTTGGTCGAGAATTTGTATAGCGATAGTCAGACCTTAATTATTTTTTTATTATTAATTAAATTTTATCGTGGAACCCTCTCACAGCAAACTTCACATGATTTTCCTTGTCGATTTACCGTGTTCCCTAAAATAGGGAGTTACTTCTGGTTGGCCTAAAAATTTGAAATTTGGTATGAGGGTTTGAGGGTAGCTCTTATAGCACAACTATTGAATTAGGTCTAACACTGCCTACATTTTGTTTAGGAGCAAGGCTCGGCTAACATTGGACTTTACATTCACTTGGCAGGTTTTTATAATTCATAATGTATCACAATCAGGTGAACGGCTTGCTAATGCGTAAAAGTGAACAAATAATTATATCAATTCATTATATTATGTAACTTTTTTATGTAAAAACAAGTGACAAAGTTACAATTTTAATACGAGCTGTTTTTGCTGACTGTTCCTAACCTACTTTTTTGTTAACTATACTTTCGTTGTCATCCATTCAACATGAAAGTTCGACCCTACCATCGCGGGCGTACGTGGGATATCACAATAAACTTTGGATGAAGGTATGACAGCTAAAATATAAACAAACAAATTACATTTAAAGTAGGTATTCTTGTTATTTGCAAAAAGCAGTTAAAGGTCGGTCGGTCAAATATCACTGTCTACCATTTTTCATCTAACTACCACGAAAATGTCACTAAAGTTGATTTCATGTTCACAGTCTCGTCTTATCGACATTATATTCTATGACGTGCAAAAGGTTTTACTTTAGGGTGGTAGTAGTGAAAAGCTTAAGTAAATGACCTGGGGCCTTAATATGACGTCCTAATTCCGACGCAGTTCAAGTTTTAGCTGTCACTTTTAGTATGAATCTGACAGCGAGTGGACCTAAACTGAAACGCATTAAGACGTCATGGTACGGCCCCTGTTCTATGTAGTAGTATAAACTGATGACTTTAGTCATTTTTCTAATCTGGAACGTCAATTTTGTTTATTCGCACACAATACTCAAACATACAACAGGTCATATACTTAAGTTTTTCACCTATACATATAGACCACATAAATTAGCTGATGGTTAGCCACCGCATAAAAAGCAGTAATAGCCTATTTACCTTGACCTATAATCACTAATCCCCTTATTCATAAACGCTCTGTAGGCTTCTGCTAACTTAGCAATCGCTTGTCCTTAGGCCTTACCATGACGTCCTAATTCCGACGCAGTTTAAGTTTTAGCTGTCACTTTTAGTATGAATCTGACAGCGAGCGGACCTAAACTGAAACGCATTAAGACGTCATGGTACGGCCCCTTATCTGTAATATGTAACAGCTGTAGGTAAAAAAGCCGTGGTAGCCTAGTGGTTTGACCTGTGACCCCTCAAGCAGGGGGTCGCTGGTTTGAACCTAGGATCACACCACTGAGTTTTTCAGAATTTAAGTACCTGCCTACCTATGTGAGAAATTACATTTTGAAATTTGTTTAAAAAACCTACACACCCCCGAAGCAATACGATGGTGTTTTTTTTTTATGTGAATAGGAAGGCGAACGAGCAAGTGGGTCACCTGATGGTAAGCGATTACCACTGCCCATAGACACCCGCAACCCCGGAGGGATTGCAGATGCGTTGCCAACCTAGAGGACTTAGATGAAATGCCTCTTGTGCCCGTAATTTCCCCGGCTGTCTTACTCTCCACACCGGAACACAGCAGTGCAAGCACTGCTGCTTAGCGGCAGGATTAGCGAGTAAGATGGTGGTAGCGATCCGGACGAACCTTGCACAAGGCTCTACCACCCGCAAAGTGTGTGAGAAGTTCCCAATCTACACTGGGCCCATCAGTGGGACGTAGGTATAATACGCTGGAATTGATGATGACGACTGCTAGCAGTAAAACTTTTGAGAAGTAGATATTTGATCTATTGCTTATTCATCAGACTAACCCCGCCCCTAAATATATACTGAAAGATAAGAACGACCGTAACTCCCGTCTGAATATTGTGAATTAAATCAGAGGAAATTCGAGATATGATGGCTCTGCATGATTTTATCCTGCAAAATTGAACCTACATAAAAGATATTTCAGAATTAGAATACGAAATACTAGCTACTTACTTAGGTACTTATTAAGAAGTAGAATTCCGTGTTTTCTTTTTTTAACACTGGGTGTATTGTACCTTTGTTAGCGGTGTCGGGAACTATACTAAATTTCTAAACGACACTGAAAATTAGAACACAGAAATATCCGAAAAGTAGATACCTAAAGCTATGGCCGGGAGTAACTATACTAGGTAGATAATTTTTTAACGTTTTTAAAGGATTCTAGCGTTCAAGAAGTTCCAGTAGTCTAGTTATGTGTTACTCTAAATAAATCTCGTCCGGGACAATATTATATTCAATCTTCGCCTTCTGGATCCGTAATTATTCTGGTGTGGCAGTATTCATTAAGAGCATAAATGACATAAGGCGGAACCACATTATTAACACGCGACGCGACCCGACGCAACGAATGTATATATATTCATTAGTGTGGTTCAGGTCATAGAAAATAATACAATTTGATTCGACTCAACACGCGTCGCGTTGCGTCGGGTCGCGTCGCGTGTTAATAATGTGGTTCCGCCTTTAACATCAGGTGACAACTCGTCTGTGTCATTTATTTTGCTGACAGACACAAAAGGGGCACAGCTCTAAGGGGCCGCAGATCATAATCATCTCCAGCCAGTAGTTAATACTACCATTCCTATAGAAAATATAAAAAAAAAATACTCCAATTTTTTTCAAAATATTTTTTTTTAGCTTCTATAGCTATGGTTATATACCCCAGGGGATTATTGTTAGGGGGTATCTGATACACCCTGTATACGACACACTGATGGGCACAGGCCTCCTCTCAGAATGAAAGGACTTGGGGTTCCCACGCGCGCCCAGTGCGGATTGGAAACTTCACCACACACCGTTGAATTGCTTTACAGATGTGTGCAGGTTTCCTCGCGATGTTTTTCCTTAACCGAAAAGCGCGTGGTAAATTTCAAATGCAATTATCAGATCAGGTCAGATCTTAATATTTGGTATTAATTTAACTTTATACCTTTGCGCGATCCTGAGATGAAAGGACTTGATAGATGGACGGACGGACAACAATCTTAAGATAAGTATATAGTATAACGGTTCCGTTTTTTTCTTTTGAAGTACGGAACCCTAAAAAAATATACGTGTACTTAATTATAACTTACCTAGTCCTTTAATGAAGGGTGGTTCAAGATGGGTCCACCGCAAAACTGACGACAAGAACCGATTCTCGCATATTACACAAATCACGTTAAAGAATCGTCCTCCATTCTCCCTCAAAAAGCACCCTCCTTTCTGCTGTAACATGATTGCGTAGTTTAATATTAGGCTAAAATTTTTATGAAATAAACAAAACATTCGCTAAAATAAAAATAAACATACCAGCGGTAGGGCCACACGCAAAAAAAACAAGTGAAGCACGCATAATTCCACCCTTTCATTGACTACAAATCAATTCGTAATGATGACACTATCTGCTAGAAGGCATAATCAAATCGATTTAATTATCTGATATTGTTGGAACTTTAGCGAAAATACTAACTGGTTTTTCCCTGATTAATACTTATCGTGGGTTAAACCCAGGCCGGAAACCGTCCTTTCAGAGTCTTATCTCATTAATTTTTGCTTACTCGTGCATAACAACAAATACAATTTATTTTACATATTACTATTATTTTTTATTTTATATATGAAATATTAAAGAATATTAGGCTGTGGTAGCCTAGTGGATTGACCTTCGGCAGTGGAATCAAATCCGGGCTTGCACCTCTGGATTTTTCAGAATTTATGTGCGAAATCTCATTCGAAATTTACCATGAGCTTTTCGGTGAAGACAAACACCTGCTTACGAGTACACATGCGAAGCATTTCAATTGTGTCTGAAATACTTAATCCGCACTGGACCCGCGTGGAAACTAATTTTGTTTTGAGACAAAACTAGTAGATATTATGTCATTTATAAAGTACGGTTTAATCAGAAAATAACTATCTTTTTCATTTATTTCATATTAAACCATCAGATAATAATTACCTATTTATTTGTGTGGTGGGTGGGGTGTTTAAAATTATATCCATATGCAACAATGGCCTCCAAACTATACCTCATCATCTAGCGTTTTTCCCGGCATTTGCCACGGCTCAGTGAGCCTGGGGTCCGCTTTGACAACCTAATCCCAAGATTTGGCGTAGGCGCTAGTTTTTACAGAAGCGACTGCCATCTGACCTTCCAACCCAGAAGGGTAACTAAGCCTTATTGGGATTGGTCCGGTTTCCTCACGATATTTTCCTTTACCGAGAAGCTCATGGTAAATTTCAAATGGAATTTCGCACATATAAATTCCGAAAAACTTAGAGATGCGAGCCCGGGATTCGAACCCGCGACCCTCACGACTCAGCTTGAGAGGCCACAGGTTAAACCACTAGGCTACCACGGCTTTTCTCCAAACTATACCTAGAAAGAGGCGTGACGATATGTATGTATGTATGTATGTATACCTAATCTATAAAAGTGGTATGTCAGGATCGTAGCAAGTGGAACAAAGTAGTCTCTGCCTACCCCTGTGGGAAAGAGGCGTGACGATATGTATGTATGTATGTATACCTAATCTATGAAAGAGGTATGTCAGGATCGTAGCAAGTGGAACAAAGTAGTCTCTGCCTACCCCGGTGGAGAAGAGGCGTGACGATATGTATGTGTATCTCGTTTAAGAATTAGAGTAAGTATTTTAGACTGCAATTTCGATGCAGGCCCAGTGCCAATTACTTAGGAAATTAACACAAAATATTTACCTTGCTACTCCGCTACTTACGTGCAAGATAACCAAGCTTGTGCGAAATATATACGTTTTGCATGCTAGCCCTCCCACTACTAAAAAGAGAAAAAAAAAAAAAACAACATAACAAAAACACCAAAACACACAACATAAACATTAAAAATCAAGAAGTAAAATTTCTTGATTCATTTGATAGTTCCTATCATTTGAAAAACAGCGCCTTCTCTCGTCCCTGGTGAGCAGTACATGTTCCACGGGAGTTTGTATTTGTGTCGTACAGACACATCATTCGAACAGAGGACGCTTAGCGACAAATATTTGCATAGTAACAAGGTCACGTGACAGTTGGTAACAGATAGAAAAATTCGAAGGCTTACTCACCTGCTATGGATGGTGTAGGGGTATAGCACGCGTCACGGAATGACGAGGACCCGGGTTCGATTCCCGGCCATAGCTTTACTTTTCGGATTTTTCTATGTGTTATAATTTTCAGTGTCGTTTAGAAATTAAATTTCGGGTTCTATCTATTTATTACTTTACTTCTTACTTAAAAGTTTATGGTTTATGTAGTATTAGGTATATTAATTTATTTCATCTACACTGTGTATCGTTTCTAGAGTCACAGACGGTTCTGGCTGAAAATCAGTGCTGCAGGTGTCTAACACCTCAGCGTAATGCTGAGCCAGCGACCGTTTCACTTTTGCGAAGACACACACACAACGCTGATGATCAAATTTTTAAGTCTGGTTTTTATTTTTGTTTTTTTTTCTATAAAATTGTGTGTACATGCTCTTATATTTGTGTGTCTTGCAAAGTGAATAAATGCCTTCTTTCTTTCTTTCTTTCTTTACTCAATTCAGTTTCCTTTGTAAGTCGAATCGGGAAAATTGACCCAATAAAAATTAAGTGTTGAATACTTCTTGATTGCGGCTACAGCTACACAGACAGTACAAAAATTTGCATACATTTTTCACATCATTACAATACGATTGTGTGTATTTTTTTACTCTACTGTACTAACTTATTATTCTTTTTTCTTTTTTTTCAGGTAAGCATATATAATTGATATCTTGGAGGAGCGCCTTAATATACACATCATAGGTACAGTACTTATTTCTAAGGATCTTTATGTGGGACGTAGACTGGGATAATGAGGGCTATCGAATTTGTGCTCACCAGTTGGCGCCGCTGTAGAATAAAGTATTTTCACTTTTGCTTTTTTTAAAGCAATGCGATCACGGATTCGCGTTATTCAGGATTTGTTTTAATTAATAAGTGCTGCGCAGTTCCGTTTATCGTCTGAATTAGTTAGCCTTTTACGCCCGCTTCATTTTGGCATAGGTATTATTGTTTCTCAGTTCTTCTTTCAATATTTCGATAAATCTATCGTATGTCTGCCATAATAATAGGGAACAATCCTCACAACACTAAGGCTTGTGACATATACATTCAGAATTTTTATACGGTTCCTGTACGAATTAACGTCAGCGAACGTGACATCGCTATATAACGAAACGGGACAGGGCTACGAATTGACGTCATTCCGTACGGAAACCGTATAAAAAATCCGTATGTATGTCACAAGCCTAAAACTCCGTAAAACAAAGCCGGAAATTTTGCCACTAATTGACGTTTCTGTACATCTCACGCTATACCAGTGCTTCTATAGGGGCCAGTGGCGTGGCGTCCATAGAACTCGATTGCCACCGGCTTGCCTATTTTAAAGCAGTTGGGCGATTTATTTTGCAGAATTAGAGGAAAAGGTTAGTTAAGTTCCCTTCGGCTTGCCTTCAGATGTACTTGACGCCACGCCACTGATAGGGGCGAATTCATACGCGGTATAAAGTCTATTCGACACAAAGGACTGCACTACGATCACGGTTACACTAAAGAAATTGCAGGCGGAGTAATGTTGTGTAGGCCAAACACCATGACTCGTGCAAAACTATTAATTTTACTTTAATTACGCAACACGATTTATCAATTAACTAAATATAGATGAAACCCATTAGGAGTCAACCTAAATCCAAGGGAAAGAAAGGCTTTGTTACAGCTCCCTAACAACTAAGTTGGCAGACTGCCATCAGCGGTCTCTATCTGAGAGCAAAACATTCGTATCACCATCGACGTTTTGCTTAAATTTGGATGACAGAATCTTGTAAGTTGCGGTGCGGTGTAATGAACAGTGTGCAAATTAATATATTTATACTAACATTTAATGGCAATAAATATATTTAATTTCATTCCATTTTATCATTTCAATAAGTTCCGATTTTTATTTTTTTGAGTAAGTAGCTGTCTAAGAAAATTGTGTTCTATCTTTTTTAACCCCTGACGCAAAAAGAGGGGGGTGTGTGTGTGTGTGTGTGTGTTTGGCAGGAAAGCTCTCAAGCGGGTGTTTTTTTGCGGTGGTTCTTAGCCATGGTTGGTAAAAATCGGCCCAGTAGTTAAGTAGGCATAAAATTGAATTATATTTTATAAAATGCGTGGGAAGTTTTTAAATTAGAAAATTGTAAAAATCTGTACGTACCTACCTACCTAATCTACGTACAGATTTACATTCAATCCATTTTAACGCTTTTGTAAACAAACAAGTCCCCCAAGTTCATATAAAATTAAATGTAATAATCATAATAATGAGTTATAAAATGTCGTGGGGTATCAAGAATGATCCTATGAAATAATCCTCTTTATTTCCTATCCCTCGGGAATTCCGCAAAAATCTGAAATCTGTTTTCAGATGTTATACCTATTATTATGAGTACATTACCTACCTGTGGTATACCAGAAGACTAGTAGTTATAGCTATGGTACGTTCATTACGGTCCCCTTGCAGCGAACATCACTACATAGTATAAAACAAAGTCGCATTCCGCTGTCTGTCTGTCTGTGCCCTATGTATGCTTAGATCTTAAAAACTACGCAACGGATTTTGATGTGTTTTTTCAGTAGATAGGGTGATTCAAGAGGAATATGTATAATTCTACGCAGACGACGTCGCGAGCAGAAGCCAGTATATGTATAAATCCCATTTAGTTCCCTATCCTGTGGGAATTTCGAATCAAACAAGATAGGAAATATAGACTTGGTATTTAGTACACATATTCTTTGAAGATCACGTAGGTGTCATAAGAAGGAATTTTTCGTATTTCCAATAGAACAAACAGATGCGATAAAAATAATGGAACTGGGTGCCCATTTTATTTTGGTTGAGTTGAGGTAGGTAGTACGCAATCCTTCGTGCTGACTCGCATTTGGCTGGTTTTTCATATTTTCGATAGGAGAGAGGAAGAAGTTTTTTTAGCAATATCTTTAAAGGTTTTTCCGAACCAGTAGCAGGAAGATTTTATTTTTTTAAATCAAAAACAAGTATCTGTAATAAAACTTAAAATTGACTAATTGAATGAAATAACTAAATCATCTTGGGTTTTCTTAAATAAACAAATATATTTTTTAAAAAGAGCGTTTATTAAATAACAAATTGCTTAAAAACTTAAGCGTTGGACTGGATCCAAGAAGTGTAGCGTGAGACGCGGGCGTTGACCCCGGGGTAGCGGGCCAGAGCGCACTGTTCGCCCCACGAGCAAACACCAACAACCACGTTGTTGTGGAACAGAGGGCCACCAGAGTCACCCTGGCACTGGTCGCGGCCACC
Source organism: Pandemis heparana (assembly GCA_963854515.1). NCBI lineage: Eukaryota > Metazoa > Arthropoda > Insecta > Lepidoptera > Tortricidae > Pandemis > Pandemis heparana. The sequence goes on along the minus strand of OY978007.1, from coordinate 14,138,838 downwards.
AACGTCCAACCATCCGGAGCACAACATGTTGTCGGTCACGGACATACCAATTTCAGCGTAACGGTTTCTGCAAGTGTTCTGGTTCACGGTCCAGATCTGGACTTGACGGAGCTGCTCAGAGCCCGCACATCTGAAACAGGTTGCGCCCCATCCGACAGCCCATACAGCCTGGTTGTCAGCCAAGTTGTAGTTGGCACCAGCGATGCTTGCTGGGCGAGCCTGGTTGTTGTGGGCGATGTTGGATGCGGAGCGGAGGATAGCAACGTCGTTATCGAGGGTGCGGGTGTTGTAGTTAGGGTGGATGATGATCTGGGCAGTGTTGTGGACGACACCACCGCTGTTAGCCCAGGTGGAGCCGGTACGGATACGCCATCTGTTAGCTGCGTCACCACTGTAGAAAAAAACAGATATAAATAGATCACCACAATTTCTAGTGAACTTCTTAAAATTTTACCCTGTTCGGCTACTTCCAGAGATTATTATTGAAGTAAACAATTTGAAGATACTTACATGAAGCAGTGAGCGGCTGAGAGGATGGACCTAGTGTTAAGGATAGCGCCACCGCAGTTCTGGCTGTAAGTAACCAAGTTCCACGAGTACAATAGAGAAGAGGTGACAGGCCATTGCTCGATGGTAGTCACAGAGCCACCAACGATCCTTTGCTGCTCCTTGGGAAGAGCTAGAAATAAATATAATGCCTTGAATATAGATAAACATAAGTACACGATTTTTTCACGATAAATTTGAAATTTGGTAACTTTGCACAAAAAATAAATATTCACACAGTATCAAAAATTTCTAAGGGATATTTTTCATCCCTAGACAATTTTGAAAATTTCAATATAGGAATATTACTACCAAGTCAAAAGATTCTAGGAATAAAAAATATCCTTAGACATTTTTGATGTGTGTAGGTACAGAAAAAAAAAATCGTACCTATAGCTAATTTGATGCGAGGCAACAAATTAATAAAATATCTAGTGTACATTTAACAGTGTATGAAGATAATTCATGGAAATAGATACATAATATGTTTCTTAGAAAAGTAAAGAAAGTAAGTACCTATGTAAGTAAGTGAATGCTTATTGTACAAATATAAACAATCAGATACAATTCACAAAAATAAAGAAAGAAAGAAGAAAAGGATCAAGCAAAAATTTTTTTTATTCTAATTGTGTTTACGATTGACCACAATCACGACACGTCTAGTGACACTAAATTTGTAGATGTGGTCAACTTCATAATTGATTTCAGATAAAAATATTTTTAATTCAAAGTTTTATTCAACCTGTAATGATGTTTGTAAGTTTATTTAGGCTCCCAGAATATATAATAAATTACCTAAGGCTATGCACGAAATTGATAACATGTACAAATTTAAGAACCATCTAAACACTTTTTTGGTAGAAAAGGCATACTACTCTGTTAATGAATTTTTGAATGATAGATAATTAAGTAGTTAAGTTATGAAAGAAATGTTCATGCATGCGGCGCGTACCTACATGCATATAATATATGTAAACAGAAATTTATTTCTATGCCCTGGGGCACCACATAGAGATACTCAAAATGTATTCGAGATCTACATTAATTACCTATGTTGGACAAATGAATAAATGATTATGATTATGATTATGTAAAATCTTATAAGTAATTTGAACTTCACCAACATACAGAATTTAGAACTCAGTACTTATATGGGACGAAAACGAAAACTATTGTCTTTACAAAAGCAAGTTTAAAAAAAAAATATTTTCTTCGTCTAAGAACTTACCAGCGACAGACGCCAGGCACAGAGCCAGTAAAGCCAAAGTAACACGCATTTTCTCTCCTGCCGCTGATGGGTGCAGTAACTGAAGAAGCGCCTACCTTTATACCTTCGATAAGACTGATAAATTTAATTATAGATGCTAATCACAATTTACTAAATCATTTCAAAGGGATCAGTGCTTCATTTTCGGATTAGGCAAACGATAACACATTGTGTCAACAAATTACTGGAAATCGCACGTTTCCTTATTTAGAAGCGATGGACTAACAACTGCTTTTCTAGAATATTATTTTCTCCATTCATCTTTCGAGAACTCGCTTGGGTAGACCGGCTGCCTGTTTTTAAATAATTTTATTTTTCAACTATGCAGTGGCAGCATTGTGATAGTATAACAAAACGATATTTAGTAAGTGTTAACTAAATTTAAAAGACCATCTTGCAGAAAAAAATATATATGATCTCTTAAAATTTTGATTTCCTTTCTGTTGGACGGCTGAAATAATTTATTTATTTTCTGAATACGCCAAAACTATGTATTTTTAATTTAGAGCAAAGTCGTCACCACCGTTCTTTGTCATGGTTTTCATTGACTTATTCGTTAATTTAATAATTCTAGCAGATTCTTCAATTTTCATCAAGCAGAACCACATAATAAGAGGTACGGTACTAACATTAATATCATCTTCCTAGCGTTTTTCCCGGTATTTGCCACGGCTCAGTGTGCCTGGAGTCCGCTTTGACAACCTGATCCCAAGATTTGGCGTAGACACTAAGTTTATACAGAAGCGACTGTCATCTGACCTTCCAACCCAGAAGTGTAACTAAGCCTTATTGGGATTCCTCCGGTTTCCTCACGATGTTTTCCTTCAGCGAAAAGCTCATGGTAAATTTCAAATGTAATCTCACACATAAATTCCGATAAACTCGGAGCACTAACATTAAAGGTGCGACCACACCGCCGCTTAAAAAACGGTGACGTTACGGAATCGCAACAAAATGTATGAAGAAACGGTGAGAAAACGTGACGCATACGTGTCACTGCGTATACGCGGCGGTTTGGTCGCACCCTTATTATAATGAAAAATAATGAAAAACTTTTAAAATGTGTATGATCCATAATAACCTTTAAGAACCCATGCGGCCCGTGATAAGTGTACACTTTTTCCTTTTAAATATCCGTTTGTGGTAAACAGAAATTATGCCTAAATTCGCAAGTATAGATAATAAGCTGACATGGAATAATCACATTGACACTATTATGTAAAAAATTGAACAAATATTCTTATGCTTTATATAATTTAAGTAAAGTTGTGAATCAATCTGCAGTGCTGACTTCGTACCATGCATTGACACTGAGGTACGGAGTAATATTCTGGGGCAATTGCATAGACAGAGAATTAGTTTTTAGAGCTCAAAAAAAATGCTTAAGAGCGGCATGTGGGCTGCAACCCACTAATGTCATGTAAACCTTATTTCATTGAGCTGAAGATTATGTCCTTACCGTGTCTTTATATATACGAAGTGTCATTATATGTAAAACGAAACTTTGAACTGTTTACTAAGTTAAATAGCCGACGACACCACTACAAAATTAATCATAGGTTATGTAGAACGGCGCTTCTCAGTAAGAGTATATATGGAATGGCGCCGAAACTTTATAATAAAATTGCCAAGTAAAATACTGCAACTGCTAGACCTTACACAATTTAGGATAGAGCTCTTTGAATTTCTTACCAGGAAAGCATACTATTCCATCCAGGAATATCTTTGACAGACTCCTTTTAATATTTTAGTTTATTGAGTAATTATTGTAATCAGTTTTTTGTGTATAATTATTTAATGTACGCTGCATGTGAATCTGTAGTTCTTTGTATGCCACTTGGGCGAGACATAGTAATACCAACTCATTACCTACTTACTGTAACATCTATCGTGACCTATATTTGACAAATAAATGATTTATGATTATGATTATCCCTTTGTGAATTTGTGTTTTCCTGTATTCATCTTTTTCATGTTTTATGTATGTACACACAGCAAAGCTATTCGGTAAGCACCTTTGCATGCACGCACCGCTTTAAACCTGCTTACCGAATAGCTTTGCTGTGTGTAGGTACAATAAAGAGTTATACATACGTACATAAATAACGCTTAAATTCCAAATCACTAAAACTGTGAATTATTGTTCACAGTGTTTTTTTAGATTTATGTCAGAAAATTTCACAACTTAGTCTATGGCTGAATATTCTTAATTGAACTAATCCTGTTTGAGTGAACAACCATGATGCTGTAGCAGTCCTTCCCGGAACACAAGGCGGTTTCCTGTGCCTACGGTCTCAGTGACAGCTAGTGTCTCAGGGGTATTTCTGGATTATTCGTTCTACTCAACCAGCGTTGGTAACTGACCTGGACCATTTCCTGGTAATGTAAACTTTAATAACTTTATATAGTGGTGTTGTGATTAAACAAGGACTGGTTGCGTGAACTCGTTACACAGTGTAGAATTTAAGAATATTCTAAGCGGAAACTTGGACTTTGAACTTTCGTGTGCGAAATACCGTGTAAAATTCCCTTTATCGTTACAACATAGTAATAAATTTATGGTGAATTGGTTATGTGTCTTTAATTTCAAATACATCATTCGTTTGACGGTGTGGTATCTTTGGCGCCTATCACTACATAGTATTAAAACAAAGTCGCTTTGTCTGTCCCTATGTCCCTATGTATGCTTAAATCTTTAAAACTACTCAACGGATTTTGATGCGGTTTTTTTTAATAGATAGAGTGAAACAAGAGGAAGGTTTATCTGTATAATACATGCATAATATGACGTGCGAAGCCGGGGCGGGTCGCAAGTAATTAAATAAATTTAAAATATCCATATTGCTCCAGGATGGCTAAAATTCATGACCCTGTCTGTAATCTTTTGAATTGTCTCATTATAGCTAGCTACAACTTAGTTCTACCTACTCTAAACCATTACAAGTTCCTATGAGAAATAGACTCATACTTTAAATGGATTATTTTGTATGTTCAATACTTTAATAAAAGGTTATCCTTTCTAATCAGTTTGTGTTAATTCTAATCAAGTAATCATCATTGCGTGTGCAGTTGTCACCAGCAGATAACAAACACGTCTTCATAATGCGACGCTGTGCTTTCCAAAGGCACATAATATAAACGTTTTACATAACAATAAAACGATTATGTGCCGAGAGAAAGCACAGCGTCGCAGGAAGGTTCTTCTTCCTGGTGAAGTCCGCACTGACAAGATAGAGCGCGATTCGCGCTTTCTGGTGACATTTGACAGATAGTTTCATTCGGGAACTCAAAAATCGTTCCGAAATCGAATGAAAATATCCGACAACAGGTGAGTTGACACATTACTTCTTCATAACGCGACGCTGTGCTTTCTCTCGGCACATAATAATCATTTTATTGTTATGTACAACGTTTATATTATTTTTTGACAATGTCAAAAGTGACAGTTGACGTACGGTTGACGTAGTTTTTTTTTAATACAAGCTAGTTCTAGGCACGCGTAGCTTGTCAGCCATTAAATTTCACAAATGTCATATCAACCACTTAAAAAATTATTTCTAGAGTCAGGCAAACGAAAGCATGACCTGATTTTTTTTTAGGTTTTAATATGGCAACATTATTACTCTGTCAAAGGCAAGTCAAAGCCTTTGGTTAGAGTTGTTTTGATTTGGTGAACTCAATTATTTTTCATTTATAATTGCCCTAATATATGGGTACTTAAAACAATAAGAAGTAATGTGCGAAAGCTGCTACATACCATGATCAGTAAGTTCAAGCAAAAACAAGAGGAGAAAGAAGTTGTTTTCCAAGAGAAACAACAATGTTCAGATGCGATGTCGGATTTTTTAGGTTAGTACCTATGACTATGTAATCTTAATCCTTGTTGGCTGATTATTTGATATATTTGACCATAATTATGATGATGATGATACCGTTGCTTATGTTTACAGATAATCTTGAAGATAATCAAGGTATTGGGATTGTTCATTTTTTTACAACATACCCTGATTTGAAAACCATTTCGAAGTATGGGGCTTGCAAACTATTTTATCTTACTGGCGTTCAAAAATACTCAAGGATTACGCATATTTTGCAAAAAAAATATTTGACCTTTATTCGACCTTATCGAGCGGCTGTTGGTAGTTCCAAAAAATAAATCGGCAAATATCTAGTTTGTCTATTAAATTTATATGTCAACTAGTTATCAGTGTCACCCAATGTCAGTAAGGTAAATATTGTTTTGTTGAAAACTTAAAATTGTCGGTGGATTTAAAACGAAATAATGGAAATTACAAATGCTTCGTTCCAACCTGAAATAATGACTCTAAAAACAGCTCCAAAACAATAGTTGGCACGGAACCGAGAAGATTTAAGAGAAAAGTGGTGTCGCGAAGTAAATGTTGAATACTTCAAAGTTTATAAGTACACAATATTGTTGCGAGGATCATTTCGATGTAAGTAGATACCAAAACACAATGCCACATAAGAGTTTTTAATGATTCACGGTTAAGTTCATTCGAAATATTATAAACGGGATGTGAACCGCGATTGGCGTTGGTGGTTGGCGTATGGGAGCTCAATAAAGGTAATCGCGGTTCACATCCCGTTTATAATATTTCGAACAATGCCACATACTTCCACATTCATAAATTTTCAACTCATTATAACCATGATCAGGATTTAACGCAATATACAATAAGCTTGAAGGTAAACCAAAGGTAAACAGTATAATTTGACATTGAGATGACAGTCACAACAGTTATCACAACTATTTTTTTTTTGATTTCCAAAGGATTGTGCTGCCGTCCTAATTAAAAAGGACGTATATGCGTTTCATATGACACACATATACGTACTTTTTAATTAGGAGGGCAGTGTGGGAAAATTGCCTATTTCAGCCGGCCGTATATAATTTACGAAAAGTCGTATCTCATTTTTTTAAGCAATTATATTAATTAAATTAAGCCATGAAATGACAAAATATTCAAATTAGTTTCTTAGTGCTCCATATTTTCTAAAAAAAAATATAAAAAGGAGGGGTTAAAAAAAATTAACAATCCCAATTTACGAAATGAAAAACAGTAATACCACATGTAAATTTATTGAATTTGCCGCGTTTTCTCAGGTCACGCTTTCGTTTGCCAGACTCTAATTAACAAGAGAGAATAAAAAAAAAAGAGTTGCAGTTCCTTGATTATTAAGACGTGGACAGTCGAATAAAAATATAATTTGCACCTCTCGCTAAGAGCCCGACTGGGGGGAGGGGTGGTCTTTTGACTAGTGATGGGACTCGAGTGACATTTTTTCTCTCGAGTCACTCGCTCGAAAAACCCGATTCATTCGAGTACCACTCCAGTGAACGTTGGACTCGAGTGACTCGCTCGAAAACTCGACTCACTCGAAAACCACTCGATTGACAAGACACGACTCGAGCCTCAATTTTTTCACTCGAGTGATGATATGCCCAATGTCACTCGAGTGAATTTGTGATATGAGTCACGATTTTTTCAGTCAGCTGGCCGTCCTCTTATAAAATATCACGTCATCATAGCGTCAGTAGCACGAAGTTACTTTAACAATTACTTTAACCATAACCAACAATTTTTGACAGAACACCTATGAATAATTTATGCCCAAATCGTCTTAACTTAACTTTCTCTCGAGTTGCCTGTACTGACTCGAGTGACCCGAGTCAATTCGAGTGGTCCGAGTCACTCGCTGGCCGAGTGAATTTTTAGGCGACTCGAGTTGACTCGAGTCGCTCGACAGCCGAGTCAACTTATTTTTCACTCGAGTCCGAGTGACAGCAAAACTACTCGAGTGACTCGAGTGAAACATGATTCGAGTCCCATCACTACTTTAGACCGTGTTAGGGTGCGACCACACCGCCCCTTAAAAAACGGTGACGTTACGGAATCGCAACAAAATGTATGAAGAAGTGGTGAGAAAACGTGACGCATACGACACGTCACTGCGTTTACGCGGCGGTTTAGTCGCACCCTTACCGTACATACAACGTTGCCGACATTTTGTCACAAGATTTTAGATTTATTTTTTTTACTTTGACATTGGCGAAGTTGTCGTCACGGGGTCGTCACTAACGACTCGAGATTGAGACGCCACAAACAAGAAGAAGAAGGAAATATAGACTTGATATTTAGTAGACATATTGCTTGAAGAATCACGTAGGTGTCATAAGAAGGAATTTTTAGAATTTCCCACAGAACAAAAAGATGGGATAAAAAATAATGGAAGTGGGTGTTTAATTTATTTTGGTTGAGGTAGGTAGTACGAAATCTTTCGTGCTAAACGTGATACTCGCATTTTCGATGGGAGAGAGGAAGAAGTTTTACCGCAAATTTTGATTCCATCGAGGGAATGGGCGAAAATGTTATTTAGAAATCATGTTATAGGCGACGTGGCTAGCAACCCATCAATATTTTGATTCCCCTTTCCATCCATACACCCACAATAATGCTAAACGTGGTCTTTAGGTATTGTTACCTTTGGCTGTCTACCCCGTAGGGGATAAGGACGTAATTTATGTATGTATGTATGTATTTGATTCTGCGCGGACGAAGTCGCGGGCCAAAGCTAGTTGTAAATAATTACGTAGTTTTTTACCAGTATCTATAAAGGTTTTTTCGAACCAGTGGAACAGGAAGATTTTAATTGAATGAAATAACTAAACCATCTTGGGTCTTCTTAAATATATTTTTTTAAAAGAGCGTTTATTAAAAACTTAAGCGTTGGATTGGATCCAAGCGGTGTAGAGGGAGACTCGGGCGCTGATACCGGGGTAGCGGGCAGAAGAACACTGGTTTCCCCACGAGCTCACGCCGACGACCACGTTGTTGTGGAACAGAGGGCCACCAGCGTCACCCAGGCACCGATCGCCGCCACCTATAATGTCCAACAATCCGGCGCACAACATGTTGTCGGTCACGGTCTGATGTATTTCAGCGTAACGGGTTATGCAAGTGTTGTGGTTCACGGACCAGATCTGGATTTCACGGAGCTCCTCAGTGGCCTCACATATGAAGCAGCTTGTGCCCCATCCGACAGCCCATACAGCCTGGCTGTCAGCCAAGTGGTAGTTGGCACCAGCGATGGTTGCTGGGCGAACCTGGTTGTTGTAGGCGATGGTGGAAAAGGAGTGAAGGATAGCAATGTCGTTGTTCAGGGGTGCACCCATGTTGTAATGAGGGTGGATGATGATCTGCTGAGTGAGGTGGACGAAACCACCGGTGTTAGCCCAGGTGGAGCCAACACGGATACGCCATCTTATAGCTGAGTCACCACTGTCGAAAAAAAGGCAGATATAAATATATCACCACTATTTCTAGTCAACTTTTTAGGGTTCCGTACCTCAAAAGGAAAAAACGGAACCCTTATAGGATCACTTTGTTGTCCGTCCGTCCTTCCGTCTGTCAAGACCCTTTTTCTCAAGAACGCGTGGAGGCATCAAGCTGAAATTAATATTAAATTCTCAGGTCTACTGCCCCTTGGAGCTGTGAAAAAATCAAAGTTCTAAGTCAACGCAATCAAAAGAAAAAGTCGTTTATGCCGCAAATTTTCGAAACTCGCAAGGGAATCAATACCTACAGGGTACTTCCCGTGAACTCAGAATCTTGAAATTTGGTGTGAAGGTAGGTCTTATAGCACAGATTAAGGAATAAGTGCGAAAACCATAAATATATAGCTATGTGTCTGTATATATCAGTGACCAATATAAAGTGACCCCACATTGCGTACATGTTTCTTTGGAGCAGAGCTCTGCTTACACTAGTTTATAGATATGTATAGATAATGATACGGAACCCTCGGTGCGCGAATCCGACTTGCACTTGGCCGGTTTTTTAAAATGGTACCCCGTTTTGCTACTTCCGGAGATTATTATTGAAGTGAACAATTTGAAGATACTTACATGACGCACTGAGCGGCTGTGAGGATGGACCTAGTGTTAAGAATGGTACCAACACAGACCTGGCTGTAAGCCGTCATGTCCCACGAGTACAATAGGGAAGAGGTGACAGGCCATTGCTCGATGGTAGTTTCAGAGCCACCAACGATCCTTTGCTGCTCCTTGTGAAGAGCTAGAAATAAATATAATGCATTGAATATAGATAAACATACATGGATAGACTCTTTGAAATTTGGTAACTTTTACAAAAAATAAATACATAATTATAGTTACAGAAAAAAAAATTTCGTTGTATAGCTACTATGATTTGAGGCAACAAATTAATAAATATCTAGATACTCCTACATTTAGCAGTGATTATGATAATTATTAGAAAAGGATTTTTTTAAATTCAAATTATGTTTTACGTTTGACCACTAGTGATAAATTGGTAGATGTGGACATGTGGTCAACTTCATAATTGTTTACCTATCAGTTTATTTAGGTTAAATCTTATCAATAATTTGTACTTAACCAACAAACAGAATTTAGTAGGTACCTACTCAGTATATGGGACGAAAAGGAAAAGTAATGTCACTAAAAAAGCAAGTTTAAAAAAAACTATTTTCTCAAACATGATAGGTACGTAAAGTCGCCATTACATGATTAAAAAGTCACCAGTAAGTAGTTAAGAATACCGAACAGTGATCAAAGTCCCCGGTAAGTAGAGAGGTTTTGAATTCAAAACGAAAAAGTGTCCAGGGGCCTTACGATGACGTCTTAATGCGATTCAGTTTAGGTTCGCTCGCTGTTAGATTCATACTAAAAGTGACAGCTAAAACTTGAACTGAGTCGGAATTAGGACGTCATGGTAAGACTCCAGTAAGTACTTATTTACTGGACGCTTTTGCGCTGGTGTGGTGGTGGGCCGCGGCCAGGGGCGCCGGCGGTGCGGTTGTTATCCATCGAAATTAATCGAAAAGTCGCTGCTTGATTCCGATCTAGGGTCAACAAACTTTTTGAGAATATTTCGTTGTCATGTAATTTTAATTTCTCAATTTATAATTAATTACATTTTCTCTATGTAGTTTTGGTTTCATGTTTGAGAAAAGCACTATACAAGCTTCAACCATTAAGTGCCATACTTACTGGTCTCTTCAGTATAATGTACCTAGTTAAGGGTGAATTTTTGAACAGGACGTTTTTTGGTAATTTGCGTGGCACGTTTTTTTTTCTTTTATTTCATATTTTGATAATAGATTATGGTAGAGATTGGAATGATGAACAAAATGCAAAAAGAGGCACTCTTCGGTCTTCAATAGTTTAGCTAAAATTCGCTGGCGAAAATATTCACGCCACACAAATTACATTGTTGCCACACAAATTACATTTTTAATTTTAGTCTATCAATTTGCTAAATAAAACTAAACTTTTTGATTTCTCGGTTGGTTTTTATTCATAAAAACAGAAAATGACACTTTCTAAACAAATCAGTCTTTTGGTTGTTAATAAAAAAAATATTAAAAATCACACTGCGTTTCTACAGACTAATTCAATAGTCATTTTTCTCATAATTTGTTCATTATAATGTCAGCTCCCTTGGGTCTTCTTCACGCGGCTGTTCGGCCATATTTCAGGCAGGTTCACAAATGACACTCGTTTATTGTCAGCATACAAGACTTTAATTTGTTAAAGC